>OZ038382.1:67599518-67950451 GCA_964036045.1 Eutreptiella sp. 'Long Island Sound 2002'
GTCGCTAAAAATCGACGATACGACGTTAGAAATCATCATTTTTAGGCTAAAGCCTAAAGTCGCAGACAAGCGCAACAGAAGCGGACTCGAAAAACGAGTTGCGCAACTGTAAACGGCTCCAGAAAAGGAAGGTACGTGCGGTTGTTTTTTAAGTGTTTAAAAGAAATTTTTGCGCAGTGGCATCAAAGATTTTATAAACTTTAGGAAAAAGGATTGAACAGAAACTCACACCACAGAGCAGGTGGACAAATCACCTCTCAGATATCTCAGTGTCATGGCACACGCATGCATTGCCCTCGTGTTGGTTGCTTGGTTAAACCACTAGGGTTGTCACCGTCGTCTTAGCCCACGCAAACTGCACCCTGTTTTACGCGTCGAACGCGCAGAAAATGACCAGTTCGCAACAAGGCAAAAAAATAATTTTTGGGATGTTTGAAGAACGTGATTTTGGACCTAGTGAAATAAATTGTTTCTCTAGTGTTGTAGCACTCCGTGTTCCTCAATGTGACGTTTTTTACATTTCTCTGGCGTTCTGAGTGCGCAAGGCCCCGCGCATCCAAGATATTCAAAGTACAGTTTATCACGAAAACTAAAAACGCGTAAGGACTGGCGTTTGCGGAAATACGCAGCTCCCACACGGTATGAATAAAAGGAGGATTGTGTTGCCCAAGGAGCATTGGAAGTGTATGACTGCCAGACTTCCCATGTTAGGGGAACCACATGTACTGTAAAGTGAAAATGAAATACAAATGTTGGCATCCTGAGTGCGCGAAGCCTCGCGCACTCAGGTCACGCTATGTATTAATTTACGCAATGGATATGACGCTCACAATTGCACGTACAATACCAGACAGACGAACACAGTTGATTTTCTCCGGTGTACGTGTGTGTAGACACAGTGTTGGTCAGATATAATACGGTATAGAACATTGCCCCCTGGAAGCAATCAGTGCGTGAGGCCTCGCGCACTCAAAAGAGGGAAGAAAATGGAAAAGCAGGGAGGTCAAGCTACGCCGGTATTTACATTCCCTTTCACGGCTACCACCTGTGACAGTCGATTATACATCGGTAACCTTCGTCATATTTTTCAGGGGATCAGGGGAATGATTTGCTTTTTTCCAACAGCCACTCAATAGATTCGGGCCACGCGAGGCAGGCGACGGTGAAATGCGGCAGGGAGCGACAGGAAGGCGACAGGGTGGCGACAGGAAGACGACAGGGTGGCGACAGGAAGACGACAGGCCAGCGGCAGGAAAGCGGCAGGGAAGCGACAGGAAGCGACAGGCAGGCGACAGGAAGGCGACAGGGGAGGTGCGACAGGAGGGCGACAGGAGGGCGACAGGGCGGCGACAGGGTGGCGACAGGGAGACGACAGGGAAGCGACAGGAAAGCGACAGGAAGAAGACAAGAGGGCAACAGGGCTAGCGGCGACAGGGAAGCGAAAGGGAAGCGACAGGAGAAAGCGACAGGAGAGCGACAGGAGAGCGACAGGAGAGCGGCAGGGTGTTTTTTTGCGACAGGAAGGCGACAGGAAGGCGACAGGAAGGCGACAGGGGTGCGACAGGAGAGCGACAGGCCCGTGGAAGACAACAAGTGGGACAAAATAGTACATGGATTTTTATACAGGTGGATATATGTAAAGAAAATGAGAACAAATGTTTTACATTTATTTGGATTCTTGTGAAGGTGTCATTTCATTGTTAGATGGATAAACTTTTAGCGTTTGGGGAATTTTCATCTTTTATCGATTCATTCCGCAGGTAGATTTCGCCTGAAACTGAGAACTAAATGATAAAGATAAGTGTCAACTGCAAACCTTACCGATCAGAAATGACCCCGACAGGTCCCGACAGCAAGAACTCGTCCCGACAGCAAGAACTTTTTTTTATGCAAGCATTTCATTGAGTTAATCCAAAAATTGTTTCTGATTGCGTTTTTGTCCTCTTCTTTTCACATTTTCTGTTTATAGTTTCTGTTATGAACATGCTCTCCGTTATCTCAGACAAGGCCGCAAGAAGAAGAAACAAGAAAGAAAAGGTACTTGTGTGTGTGTGTGTGTGTGTGTGTGTACAACGCCCGCACAGCAGAGCGCAGCACCATTCAGCACCGTACGGCACAGCACAGCACAATTCAGCACCGCACGGCACAGCACAGCACAACTCAGCACCCCACTAATCTTCAACCTGCAGCGACACGCTGAAGCAAATGACGGAGCAGTTTGAGAGCACACAAACACAACTTTTGGATCAAGTCCAGGTAATTCACTTTGCCAAAGTGCACTGCTTTTTCAGTTTGCCGCTTCCTCTCTTTCAAACAATGAACCACTATCTCAGACTATAATGAACAGTCTGTTGACGCAGTTTGACGATCTGAAGACTTTAACGGCTGATGCTGTCGACGCTGCTTGCGCAGAACTGAATGTATGTCGCAGAGGGTAGTAGCGTCGAGGGCTTACACGTGCTTCGCACTTGTGCATTTTCAGGATTTGCACAAGGAAAACGTTGAGAACGATTTGCAAGTTTGCCGCACACGAGAGGACACACGGGGCCTGCTCGACGCCATCGCCAACGGTTGAGACTCTTGCGCATCACTGTGATCTTGCACTGCTGACTGCGCCTATGCTGCCTGAAAGCTTAACGATGACGAGCATTTCGTAGTGCCAGGCACGCGCGTGGCTGTGTGTGCCTGTGCTGCCTTGGGACAACCGAGAGCCTTGGACTTTATCAGCTTTTTGGACTTCTTTGGTTGCTGTGGGGGGAATTGCATCCTTTGTTCTGTCGGATGATCGTGTGGAGGTTTGGGGTTTTCTTCCAGCTTTCTCTATCTGGCACTGGTGTTCAAGCACACGGGAAGGGGTGTACGATGTGCCGAAATTTGGACAGTGCCTGGGGGCCGGTGTGGTATCGTAATAACAGGAGCACTTGGTTGCTCTGAAGTGGGTGTGCAACGCAAACTCACCTTTTCGTGGTGATTGTTTGGAAACGCACCCACAAGGTAAGTTGAGTGTAGCACAATCGAACTTCAACCACCCTCTTTTCTCTGAGTGTTTGTTTGTTGGACCTTTGAGCGTGCACAAAGAGGCAGTGATGTTTCATGGCCCAGCCAGCACCATGAAGCATATTCAAGGCTAAAGGATGTCTCTCTGCTTTGTTTCTGGTTGCATGGTGCCCTGGTGGTCAAGGCAAGTACCTGTTTTGCCAAGAGGGCCCAGTGTTCCTGATGTATTTCTGTGCATGCAACAGTACAGTTCGGGTAAAAATATCTGGGGTAAAGTGTTAGGAATTTATGATTGTCAAACAATGCAATTGATTGGACCATCGATCTGCGATTTGCATCATTGCTTTGCACGCCTTGGGGGAGGTTTGCTAAGGCGAGATCTGACAATTTGGCATGAACGAAGAACAGTTTTGTTACTATCGAACTGCCTGCCTAAGGTGTTTGTGGCTTTCCATCGATGGGGTAACACATTGGGCGACAGGGAGGCGACAGGGAGGCGACAGGGAGGCGACAGGAAGGCGACAGGCAAGCGACAGGCAAGCTACAGGCTAGCGACAGGAGAGCGACAGGGAGGCGACAGGGAGGCGGCAGGAAGACGACAGGAAAGCGACAGGCAAGCGACAGGCAAGCAACAGGAGAGCGACAAGTTACCACATTGGGCGACAGGGAGGCGACAGGGAGGCGACAGGGAGGCAACAGGGGGGCGGCAGGAAGACGACAGGCAAGCGACAGGAGGGCGACAGGGAGGCAACAGGAAATAGCGACAGGAGAGCGACAGGAGGGAACGACAGGAGAGCGACAGGAGAGCGACAGGGAGGCGCCAGGCAAAAATTAGCATGGCGACAGGAAACAACAGGAAGGGACAAGAGGCGACAGGATAGCGACAGGAGGGCGGCAGGAAAGCGACAGGGAAGCGACAGGGGAGCGACAGGGGAGCGACAGGACAGCGACAGGAGAGCGACAGACAAGCGACAGGGGAGCGACAGGGGGCTAAAAGTGCCAAAACAGCGACAGGGAGGCGACAGGGAGGCGACAGGATGGCGACAGGAGAGCGAGGTGGCCCGAATCTAATGGCAGATGTGTGAAGTTCTCATAGCCGCCGTAGCCTTCGCTGCCGGATAGATATGGTTCTTTTTTCCAACTCGGTTGAAAGACGGAAACAGAACAGGAAATTGTGGTTGCGAAAACGGTTTTCGGTTACTGGGAACGGAGCGCACGCAGACACCAAATACAAATTGCGGCGGCAGCACGCGCACCAGAAATGACGACAGGAAAAGACCAGATGTTTTCAAACACACTTTTTTTAAAGATCGCTGTGCAAAACGATAACCAAAAGTTCCACAGAATTCCACAGAAAAAGACGCAAAATGCCAGTTCAGGCAAGAAATTCCGTAACGCATCAGATGATAGCAGAAGTAAGCAAAGGAGCAGCAGCACTACGAGAGGCATGCGCGGCAGAACCATCATACCAAACAGCAGACGACCTTTCGAAAGGAGTGAAACGAAACGACCTGGCGGTGCAACTGGTGTTAACATTTGCACAGCGACTCAGGTTCAACAAAGGAACGCGCCACAGTCTACCAGCAGCTAAAAGGCAGGAGGACAAGCGCTTGGTGCGCATTTTGCGACAGGAGGGCTGGAACCTGTACCTGTTGATGCGTCAACGGGCAGTACCAAACAGGAAAAAAACAGGAAACACAACAGGGTACCTAACGCAAACAGAAGGACGAACAAAAGTTCGACTTGGGCAAGCAGACGCTGCCGCAGATACAGTGGACGAACAGGCAGCAGCAGCACTTAAAGCAAAGTGATCACTGGTGCTTTCGTCCTGTTGCGTGCTGTGGATAGACAACTGGTACCGGGGACAATACACGACACACCCAGACGAAAGTGACCGGTCGCAAAACTGTACTGCAATGGCACTACTTCAACTGAAACAGAGGCCCACGTATTGCGCAGGACATCCAGCCATTGAGGACCCGGCAGCACGGATAACGACAGTCGCAAGGGCTCTGCAACAGCGTGAACGGATAATCCCCCTCACTTTGCGTGACATGGGGTATGCAGATGGGTGTGTACCAGAGACCGGAAACGTGAGAGCACCGTGGGATGTGAGGAGGGATGCAAGGACTGTGGAGGCACCGGTGTGGAGCCCGTTTGCTCTGTCAATAGAAAAGGTAACGGGTCGTGTTGGTCTGTTAAACTTGTTACACTTTGCAAACGACGGAGCACAACAGACAAACAGAGTTCTACAGCTGTTGGTTGACCAAAACATACACTAGAGGATACTAGAGTTGTTGTACGGTGCCAAGAACCAACGATGGAACATGCGTGCATACCTCAGTTACGTGCCTGTAGTTTACGGTGTCTGGCATGCCTAAAAGGTTCATTGTTTCTCATACTTTTCGGGTGTTCTGGCCTATTTGAACCTACCTACGGAAACGTCTGCTACAACCTGGTTCCACCATCATACCCCAAACTGATAGTTATGGAAAAAACTATTGCTGCGCTGATGCTTGCCACAGCCCGAATACTACGCCCGTATCGGCGCAAGGCAAAAGCTGCAACCGCGATCAGTGGTTGTGACACTGTGCATGCCAACAGGGCAGCAGTGGCAAACGCAGTCTTGCATTTGTTGTCGGAATGGTGCCCGTTGTTGTTGTACTTGGGCCACGTGGTACGGGGTTGCAACTGGTCGGGGGAAAACAAAGGTACAGGGTCACGAGCTCTAGAGGTGTTGCAGTTGACTTTGTGTCTGTTGCGGAGGCTGCGTCGAGGACCGTGTGACACCGTACTGAAGTACGAACGCACAATCATGTGCACAATGTTGTACAACAGCAAGTGGCACCAGGACCGGCCCGGTCAAGCACACTCAGAGGAGTTTGGAGAAGGGATGTTGACCAAGCTGGTGCGGGAAAAGGCGAGAAACACGGGTTCTGTTACTGTTGGGGAGTTGCAAAGCCATTACTTGTTACTAAAGGTTGGTCCTGGTGGCAAAAGCATGGGGGTGCAAAACGTTCCCAAGAACCTGGTACACAAAATGCGACAACGACTGACAACATTTTTGGCGACAAACCAGATTTCCATGGCCTATGTGGAATGAGAGTCGGACAGAGTCAGCACCGTTGCAACTTCTTGGCCGCAGAGGTTACCGAGATTTCCACCCTCACCTACACAACCCCTTGGTTACGACCACTACCGGCTACTTGGTCACTGCGTACTAGATGCCCTCATTGACCAGAAAACAAATCCCACCAACCAACTGAAACGGAAACTGGATGCTGTTGTGGGGCGGAGAACAGATATGGATGCCGACAGACAGGAAGCAGCAACACGCAACGTGCGGCAACGCTTGCGGTAACTGACACCCGCAGTGCGCAAGGCCTCGCGCACTAAACGTTACGAAAAACAGGTATGTAATGTGATGTGAGTGCGCAAGACCTCTCGCACTGAGTAGTTCGCTAAGTGCCGTGGAATAAGTAACAACAAAGACGGTTGTGGAACCAATTTGCGAAAGCGACCTGCAAAAAACCGTTTCGACTGATTTCAGAGTTCAAATGACCGTGTTTCATGTCATGCCATTTGACCTTTTCAGTTATTTTTTGGCATCATGAGTGAATTAGGGTCGCCAGAACGTCCAGCACCCAACGCAGAAGGCATGGAATCGTCACCAGGGACCGACCAAGGGGATACGCCGAAGAAAGGACGCAACAAGAAGGGTGAGAAGAAGGCAATACCGGAGATCAAGCTCACAGTCGACGTGCAACAGTGGCTGCGGCAGGAGAATGGTAAAGCGGTGAAGGTAAAGATTGCTGATTTGAAAATTGACAAGACCAAGGAGCGCAGACAGAGCCGATCCATCAACTATGACGACGTTGCCCGGAAAGTGACGGGATACCAAGCACTGCCACCACCTGGAACGTTGCGCGTAACGGCGTGGGAGAATAGTGGTATGACTCGCTTTGCGTTCGATCGAAGACGTTTCTTCTCTTTGCTTCGGTACATGATTTGCTTTGCAGATGGCTCACCTTACGTTCTGAATGGTCAACATGGCACAGAAACATGCAGAAAGATTCAGGAACTGCGTCTCGCAGAAGGCAAAGAATTGGAGGACTGGCAGGAGTGTTGCTACATTGACATTCTGAAGTACGAAACGCCTTGGAGGATCGCAACAAGCTGGCAGCCAGTCTGTGACGTGGATTTGGCTGTCCGAGGCGCTGGACAACATGTTGTTGTACATTGAGGACCAGAAGCAGGAAAGAGAGCCACAAGATTTCGAGCGGTTCAAGATTGCTGTTATTCAGACTGCCGTCAACTCTGCGTTTCTTGCACCCGAGCCTTTGGAGGAGGCAGGACACACAGTATGTATTCCTGTATCGCACGGTTATAGTGCGCGAGGCCTCGCGCACTCCATGACACTGTTTTCCCTCGCAGGACTCGACATTCAAGAACTGGAGGGACATCTTCTCCCTGGCGTATTACTGCGGCCGTGAGGTGGTTACTGGTATGAAGAACGTCGAGACTAAGAGCAGGAAAGGGGAAGTTACAAGGAATGCCTCCGAGAAGCTGGAGGGGCTGCATCTACCGAGCTTATTGCAGAAGGCCTGTGCGCACATGAACCTGAAGGACTCCACCTTACGCACCACCCAGAACTACATTGACGCGCAGATTGCGGAACAATGGGTTATTTTTCATCTTGACCATCCGGACAATAAGCAGTATGTCAACCAGACCGCAGGTATGCGTCAGTGTCGCAGCTTCAGTGCGTGAGGGCTCGCGCACTCAACCACCTTTTTCACATCAGTACAGCTGCCGATGCGAAGATCCGAGCAGAAGTCGCAGTACTGGGCACGGCGCAACTGAAAATTGGGCTGAGAAATTGGGGTTATTGGGAGGACGCAAAAAGTACGAATTATCGGTCGCCGTGGCGCAATTGGAAGAAGTTGACCAGTGCACTTCTGTGGCAGACTGGGGACAAGGGCGCACCTCCATTACCGCAGACGCCTGCCGTGCGGAAACAACTGCAACGGAGGACTGAGGCACCATCATTGGCACTGTCAGAGACACAGCTGAGTACTGGCGATGTGATCAATGTCTCCAAGCAGGACGAGCAAGGGAGCAAATTCGCTTTAACGGCCTGCCGTATTGGGGATATTGAAGAGACACCGCCAGCCCGTTTCCGGGATCTGCAGTACCCGTTGTGGGTCATCAACGCTGAACCTTTCGTTGAATATGACTCTGCAGGATTTGTTCCGAAGTGGCTGTTCGATGTGATGATGCTGGGGGAGGACGTCATTTTTCTATGGCGAGGCTGATGTTGTGCACCGTACTGGCCGCGACATGCAGAGGTTCTGGCGTATGAAAAAGGACAAGGATCCAACCACAGTGCCATTCTACCATGTCCGGTTGCCGGTGTACTCTTGGTTATCGGGTCCCGTGACCAGCAGTACGTATCAGTTCGACGAGCACTGTATGTTGATCGGAACAAGGAGTCGCTGGGATAAGCAGGTACATCTGCTTCTTTCGCCGGTTAAGATGCCGTTGTGTGCGGGAGGCCTCGCGCACTGCTGCCTCCGTTATTTGTCTTTATTGATCACATTTACAGTTGCCGAACAATGTGACGTATTCCGCTGGACATGTCGAAAAGATGCAGAACAAGAACCTCGGTGGTTTCATGCCTCTGATTCACGTGCTGTGCTACCTGGACAAATATCTTTTGGGCAGTGGGTATGCTGATGCAGTGGTTGTTGTTGACGACACGCCTGCCATGACCGCAAAGATTGCAATGTCCGACGTCCGAACTAAAGTGGCGTTTCTGGCTGTGTCAGCGATCAAGCAAAAGGACCTTGGGAATGCCGTTGGAGGTGCTCTGCAGCATGCAATCATCATCCCGTACATGTTGGATGCCGATCAGACGGAGCGGGGAGAAACAGCTGCAACTTGGGATACTCAAGAAGAGTGGCTTCAGCGTGCCATTCCACTGTGGGTTTTGGACAGCAACCGAGGGTATGAAGGGCACCAGCTAGTGCATGCTGCAGAAGCCGTCCAGGAAGATGTCGTGACTTAGGCTCCCGCTGACCACACTGAGCCTGTTGCGCCTGCACCTACCTTGCCAATGCAAGCCAAGGTGAAGAAGACTGCCAAGGTTCTACCAACTCAGGGTACTGCAGCCGGAAAGGGAACCCCCTCGAGTAGCAAGAAGCAGGGAAAAGGAAAAGAGAAGGAATCGAACAAGCCCGCGGAATCAGACGACGACGATGCCGACGAGGAGGAGGAGGAAGAACATCCGGAGCAAGTAGTGGAGACCCAGCAGAAGCGCAAGCAGGCACCTGCCACTCACTTCGATGCAAGCCCCGAATCTGGTAAGGAACAGCCGAAGAAGAAAGCGAAGCTTGCTGCCAGTGCCGGTGCAGAGGCACTCGCCTTCGACGAGAATAAAATTATATGCCCTTAAGGGCTTGTACATTTTCCCAAAGCTTTTATCTCAGTGTTTGTACGTTGTGCACTTCCTGTCCTGTTTTTGTTGCCTTCTGTACACAATTGTTTCCGTGACCTTGAGTGCGCGAGGCCTCGCGCACTAAGGTACACAAAAAAGCAATTTTTTTCGCAGGACAAACATGGGTGCAACTAGAGAGTCGCAGAATGTCATTTTTGAAAATGCGCTCCCGAACAGGCACGAACCAGTTGGTTTTTGAAATACAAAAACGACAAGACTAATAAAACACAACCTTCAAATCAGACGAAATAAGAGTTTATTTTAGTAAACAAAAAGTGAAAAAAAGCAGCAAATTGGGTAAATTGTATTTTTTCGGTGGTATCTGGGTCATGTGTGCTGCAAATGTCCAAAAGGAAGAATTTTTCTGGCTGTGGCTTTTGAGGTCCTTCTCTTCCAAAAGTAGGTGCAGTTTGCGTGGACTAAGGCTGTGTTCGTTGGGGCTTCGGCTGCTCACTTTCTTTGCTCTGCACAGGTCAAAACTGAGATGAAAGGTATGCGAAGCGAATGGAGCACGCAACGCGCATGTAGGGTTAGTGTATGCGCTGTGCTTGCGATGCATGTGCCTAATTCAGGCATTCATAAGTTGTGTTGGTTTCCCTGTGCCCGAATCCACCCTTCTTTTCTCTTCACAGGTCAGAAACGAAATTGCTTGCTCGTGTTTGTGTTGCCGTAGGGTTGAAATAGGGTTGCTTAAAACGCTTGGGCTTGCTTTGTGCTGTGCAGTGCCATTCCATCTCCTTTTTCTGCAGGAAACACGATAAGAAATGCGTGCATGACACACAATGCTTTAATCGATTAGGGTTGTTTATAATTCCTCGTAGGGTTGTTCAAACGCTTGAGGTGGTTTTGCGCTCGTGTTACCTTCGGCATTCACATGATGCGTGGTGCGTAAGGTAGGTAAGCCAACGAGGAGCTCACCTCCCGGTTGAGTCACGTTATGATTTGTTGTGGTGCGTTAGATTGGGTGTAACAAAGTGAGATTCCTAAACCTGTGCATACCTGTGCATCCATATGGTGCATTAAAGGGTAGGCCACGCGTGTTGCGCACCGTACAACTCTTGTTAGAAAGATGTCCCTGATTGGTGCCCTACATATTTTGATGAAATCCTGCATGTTTCGAAGTTGAAAACCCCAAACCAAAGGAGCAAGTAGTGCAAGAACAGGATGTGGATCGAATCAATGAATAGTTTTGAAATCCAGTGTGACACAGAAGGGCTGCAGATAGACAAAGCAGGTATAAATACAAAGATTCAATCAGGGAAGGATAAAACACATGATTTTTATATGAGAGCTGGCATGACTCTTGATTCCCAATTAGCCTCAAGCACTTCATGTGCACTCTTTTGGATGAAATGGAGTTGGTTAGGAATATGGGACAAAGGGGTTAGGCCAGACACAGATTATGACTTGGCAAAGCAACTGAATTCAGAAGCAGTTAAAGCGTAGAACCACAATAAGTGGTAGAAACAATTGGGTATAGAGGTCTTGAGGTGGGAGACCATTAGGCTTAACCTCCAAGGCCTAAGGCATGGAATGCCTATTTTGCTTTGTATATCCTCCATGAAGGAAGGTACCTCCGCTCAGTTGAGTGGTAGGGGTGAATTTGATGGGGTGGCTAGGGTTATACCCTAGTTACTTTGAGAAAGTGTACTTAAAATTTCAAATAAGGGATAAAAATACTTAAGTAAGTCTTAGCATCAACAAAAGGGTTTCAAGGGGGCTTGGCCTGAAACAAGCCCTTCAAGCAAAGCAATGGAAGTGACTTTTTCTTACTCCGCCCTGGAGTACTAGTTGATCAGGCTAGTAGGACCAAGAAGAAAGGCTCAAATATTCCCAAAATTACCTCAGAAAATGTATTAAACCTACTAAAAACATTCTCATCAGTTCAATGAGGCTACCACACTGTACGTACCCTTGAAGAACAGTGTAATGTACCGTGAATGATGTCTCTTTGATGGGGCATTCCTCAAGAGTCGCCAGCGTGCGACGGGAACGTTTCGTAAAAATTTGGGGTAATGGTGTTTGAACCCAGGACTCCCTCCCTAGAGAACACATTCCTGCCCACTAGGGTACAGTCGAACGCTCTAATGCGGACGGCGATCGCCGCATAAACAGCATTTTAGTAAACGTCCTGACCAAGGGTCAGGGCGGAGCAATACTCCTGATGGAGGACACAAATCTCCAGGAGCTGAAAAACATAGCAAAGGAAACCAACAGGGAGTGAATCCTGTGGTTTAGCAAAAGGTGTAGCGATTTAAGAAGTCTAATCGCTAAATATTGACAAAACCACGCGAGTAAGCGTCATTTTTACACTGAAACGTAATGTTGCAGACAAGCGCAACAGAAGAGGACTCCATAAAAGGGGTTGCGCAAGCGTAAACGGCTCTAGAAAAAGAAGGTATGAGCCGTAGTTTTGAAAGTTCTAAAAAGAATTTTTGCACAGTTGCATCAAAATGATTATAAACTTGAGGGGGAAGTATCGAAAATGAATCCACACCACAGAGCAGTCGGACAACCCACCTCTCAGGTATGCCAGTGTCATTTCACACGCATGCATTGCGTTCGTGTTGATTGCTTCGATAAAACGTTAGGGCTGTCACCGCTGTGTTCGTTGGGGGTTCCGGTGCTCTTCTCCTTTGCTCTGCACAGGTCAAAACAGAAATGAAAGCTATGCGATGCGAATGGAGAGTGTGCAGAACGCCATTCTTCCTCTTTTCTTTGCAGGAAACGAAGTCCAAAGAGCATGCATGACACACAATGCATCAATCGCTTAGGGTAGTTTATAGTTCGCCGTCGGTTTGTTTAAGCGCTTAGGCATGTTTTGCGCTCGTGTCTTCCTCGGCATTCACATGATACGTGCCAGGTAAGGTAGGTACGCCCAGGAGGAGCTCAGCTCCTGGTTGTGTCATGCTGTGATTGGTTATGTTGGGTAAGATTAGGTAAGAGAAAGAGTAATGGGAAAACTTGTGCATGCCTGTGCATGCATATGGCACATCAAAGGGTAGGCCACGCGTGTTGCGCACGGTAAGACTCTTGTTTAGGCTACCCAGGGGCTCCACCCCACGTTCTATAAGGAAACGGGTGGAGCTCCTTAAGCTTGCTTGCTTGCACCTGGGTTTGAGGACAGTGTAATATAGGGCTACCTGAGAAGCGTATAATACGTGGAGGTAGTCTTGGTTCCTCAGCCGCAAACCCAGGCCATCTGCCTTTGCTTCACAGGTGGGAAGGTAAGGGCGATTGGTGCAGTCTCTTGGTGCAGCGCTAAAATATGCTGCGCAGATGACACAAACAAATAACTGCAACTCAGCCAGGAGTGGCGAGTGCAGTCCGGCCTCATCGACATACACGCTGTGCATGCATAATGCGCACTCCTTCCCTCCAAGCACTGGCAGGAAAACGCGTAGTGGCGTCCCTGTTAGGCCACAGCTGCTGAATAGCGCTGTGTTCTCTTGCTTTGTCATAGGAGGGTCGGTAGGACACGTGACATCTTTGACAGCAACTCCAAGTAGCGTGTGTAGGTGTTAGGGTCAGCAGGCCTGGCAGGAGATGAGTGCAAGTGATGAGTGCTCACCCTGCCTTCGAAGGCCGGTGCACGCGTTAGTGTGTGTAGTGTAGTGGTGTCTCCTGTCCCGCGTGCTTTTCCACGTGGGCTGGGGAGTGCGTTAGCTTTTGGCCTTTACCAAAATTTGGCGTTTTGTATGCCCTTAGCAAATTTGGTCACCCCCCCCTCTAGTAGGTAGGGCTTTTGCCGTTCTCTCCGAGAAGGATAGGCGCCAGCACAGAAACTGGGCGCCATAGGAGTGGTAATAGTACCTGATTAGGACCTTCGGTCCGACGTCAGCGAAGCCTGGTCTCCGGGAGCCACGCCAGGGAGAGAAGTGAGACACACACAGAAATACGTAGCACACCTAGGGGTATGGTAAACCCTGCAAGGAAGTGTAAAACCCCATGCATCTGGAGCAGTCAGGGGTCCTAACTGTGGGCTCGCTTGTCCCCAAGGAGGGAAGACACACCTTGCCTCATAACACCTTGCTTGTCATTCCCCCCTGGTGTAGTAAGCCACCGTTCTTCGTTGGCTCCCCAATGTTATTACATCAGGGCGGTCCCCATGCAACACATGGTCAACAAGGCATACACTCGCTGGGTGGCTGCAAACCTGATAGGCGGCCAGCTGGTCCACGCTGGAAACCATAGGCATGGGACTGCAGGGCACAGACAGGGTCAGTGCAGTGCTTTGTAAACAGTGGTCTGTGAAAAGCCAATGGCCTTCGGCCAGGGAGTGGTTGTCACGGGGGGCTAACGGTCCTGTCCCGCGATGCAATGCGGGCAACTGTGACAACTGCTCTTACACACATACACACGCACATCTGCACAAGAGTCCTCACTGCACCTGTAAGGTTACAACACAGTCAGTAGACTGACACAGGGAAATTAGTTTTTTGTTTTACGCTGGGACAGAGTCCCAGCACGGTTTAGTAGCTGGCCCTCATTGTTCTCAACGAGGTAGGAGCGAAAGAAGGGGTTGATACTCCCATCTGATTGTATGAAGGCTGTTGTTGCAGCCCTGTTTATACTCGTGGCGAGCAATACCTGCAGCCACGTAGTAGCCATCGACTGCCATCTCATCGGCAGTCATCTCTTCGAGTTTGTCTGCCTCCTCTGGGCTGGCAGCGTTCTCTAGATCAATACGCTCGACCTCACTGTCGCTGAGGCGCCACTCATCCCAGGACAAATTGTCAGGGGACTGATAGTGCCTCAACTGTCCAGGTGCACACAGCAGTTCACCACCTAGACGTGGACTGCACCTGACATGGATCCTGGATCCATCTATCCTGATGATACGATAGGGTCCAAAAGAAGGGTCCTGTAGGCAGTTACGTGGCCAGGAGGGTAGGCGTGAATGGTGAACCAAAACAAGGTCGCCAACCGTGAGGCTGGCAGGTCGCCATAGGCGGTTCTGCCGGCTCAGCTCTCGGTCACAAACAGGTTAGTACCCGCCAGGTTAGCCATAGACTGCTTGTGTTCCAGCCAATCTCCGACAGGGCTCTTGAAGTCCTCAGGAAAGGGCGTTTTGAAGAACCAAGCAGGTCGTCCTCCATGGAACAGTTCATGGGGGGTGAAACCTGTAGAAGAGCTCCGCTGTGAGTTCATGGTCAGCACTACCCAGGGCACTAGGCGTACCCAGTCTTTGGTACGTTCCTGTTTCATCAGGATTCTCAGGTTTGGCTCCACCACACGGTTCTGTCTCTCCCAATGAGGGTTAGATGTGTGCGTATAGGGCACACATATGTGGTTACCTCCATGTTGAGGGCATTTAGCACTCGTTTGTACCATCCAGTGTCACTGCGGATGCGTACATCCTCATCAGAGTGCACCTGCTTAGGTGCCCCATAGGGTTCGAACCATTGTTCGACCAACATTTTCACAGTCTGCTGACCGTTGATTTTCTTATTGCAAGGGAACACACGGGTGAAGCGGGATAGGCCACAGGTGACCACCAGGCAACTATCATAGCCGCCCAAGCGAGGTAGACCGGGGATAAAATCCACATAGAGTAGAGAGTTAGCACAATAGGGTATGTGTAAGCTGGAAATCAGTCCCGTATCCTTACTGTCGCTCTGCTTGCTGGCATGACAGCCACAAGCATCCACAATGGTTCTGCATACAAAACCTCAGTTCAGTCAGGGTTAGACTAGAGTAGAAACACTCGCGGAAGAAGTCCACTGAGCGATCAGTGTGACCAGAGCTGAGATGGGACAACTGTAGGCACCCATCAAGTCGGGCCTCAGGTACATCAATACGGTCCTCGTAGAACAGGTACTGGTTGTTTCTATACCACTGGTGCCCGTCAATGACACGGGGTTTGAGACCAGTGCTGAGGGTCCGGGGAATTTGTTTATACTCTGACTGATAGTCGGTTAGGCTCCAACCCTCCAGGATTCCAGCAGTGCGCATGGACAGGTCAAGCTGGACATCCATACGCTGAGAATTCTCTTTGGCGAGCGCCTCAGAGCTCTCACTTATAAGCGCATCGAAGTTGTTGCGCGATATATAGTCACACAGTTCATTTTTTATGCCGGGGATATGATGAACTTTCAGCCTGAACTAGCTCAGGTAAGTCCACGACCGCTTTAGTTTTGCTTTCTCTGGTGGTGGGCCCCTCTGGAAAGACTTCACAGGTTCCTGGTCCCAGAGCCAGACAATAGGGTTAGATCCCAGGAGTCGGGATTGTGACGAAAGCACCAACATACCGGCCAAGAGTGCCTGGTCATAGGTGCTGTAATTGGAACGCGCTTGGTTCCATTTCCAATTCCAGTGTCCCAGTGGCACCAGCCGCCACTCACTGGTAGGATAGTCATGTTTCAAGGAGCCATCACGGTTCAGTCCACTAGTACGATAATGGCAGTGGGTTAGTTCAGCTGGGTTAAGCTCCTGCCATTGGTAGATCGTTCTAGCCCCCCCGACATCACTGGCATCAGTGATCAGGACTATCTCGACCTTAGGGCGGGGTACTCCCAGGCAGTTGGAGGAGGCAATTTTCTTCTTGAACTCCTGGAGACACTCCTCCTCTCTGGCGGTCCACCTCCAGGGAGTAGTTTTCTTGATTAGGTCAGTGAGGGGGGCAGAGGAGTAGGTAAAATTGTGGATGTGTCCCCTATAGAAGTTACAGGCGCCCACGAAACTCCTCACGCCGTGTAGACTACTCTTAGGGTCATCGCGAATCTGCATGTCCTATAGGGGCTGCATCTTAGACGCGGCTGGTTTCCACCAGCCATACCCGACGTTGAAACCCAAACACTCCATCTCCTCTTTCATAAACTCACATTTGTCGAGTTTGATTCGGAGATGGTTTTCTTGACAGACAATGAAAGATTCGCGGAGGAGAAGGACTTGGTCCTCTTGGATATTAGTACCCAAACTCACATCGTCGATGTGGGCCTCCATTTCTGCACCCCGAGAAATCAACTCCTGTACTAGAGGTCTGCGCCTCAGTATGTACAAAATTTTGTTCATTAGCTCCTGGAAGAGCGCTGGGGCATTAGCCAACCCGAAAGGCATGACCTTCCACTTAAACACACGACCCTTAGGGGTTATAAAAGCCAACAGCTCCTGAGCTGCGGCGGTGAGGTCTACCTGCCACAAACCATTGTGTTTGTCCATTTTGGTCTTATACCTGCATTTGGCAATACGCTCCAGGGTATTTTCCATGTTAGGAATACTCCCTGAGTGGTTCTGGGTTTTCTTGTTGACCTACCCATAGTCAACAACCAGTCGTAGTGCAGTCGACCCTGGTTTAGCAACCAGGAAACAGGGACTGCAGTGATGGGGGTAGTCCCCCTTCTTATATTCCTCCACGAGGCCAGCAACATTACATTCCTGGATCTGGCGCTCGATTTCTTCAACCTGTTCCTGTGGAGCGGGATAGGGACGACGCCTCATTCGTGTCTTTTCAAATTGAGGTTTCAGTTTCAGGTCCATCTGGACCAGCTTTTTACAAGAGAGGGGGGGCGGCAAGGCGCCGAACACCTCCTCATAGGTTGGCAGCAGTTTCTTTAGTCGGGGGTCAAGGTTAAGACTCTCGATTCTCTGCAGGAAATCCTCCTAAGCATGGAGGTTGCTCTTTCCATGTTCTTTCTTCTTCTGCCGATCAGCAGTTTCGGCAGGTACAGAACCATCGACCCCCTCAGGGCGACATTGCTGCCCATAGTGCAAAGAATACACTAGGGGTATCTCATGGTCAGGCAGGGTGTAGGAATCATCGTCCTCCTCAGACCAGATGGAGGAATTCTAGGTCTGTCTGAGGTATTGCAGCCACTCTTGGCGCTCAATACATTCGGCCTTCAGGTACAACAGCCGTCGGATTTCCTGAGTGTCATGCTCAGACAGTGGCATGTTATTGGAAGCAGGCCGCGCTAGAGGATCAGAACTCCGGGCCACGGGTTCACCTGTCTGCATAGGCTGCATGTGTAGCACTGGTTTCCCAACAGGGAAAGTGGGCTTTGAGGTTGACTCTAGATCTACTTTCTCCAGCAACAGCTGGGCTAGGAAGGCACTGTGTTTTAGATCAACACAGGTGGGATCAACCGGAGGGATAGTGCTGGCGATCTCAGACAATTGGTCGTCAGCATCCTCCTTAACAGCTGCAGGTTCCAGATAGCCATCGGGAGATTTACACCCTGTAAGTGTGGCAGATAGGTGCTCAGGAGATCGTTTTTTGAGATCAGAAAGAGTCAGGCCACGATTTTCGGCCATGACCTCTTTCAGTAGCACCTGATCTCAGTAGCACTGGTTTCCCAACAGGGAAAGTGGGCTTTGAGGTTGACTCTAGATCTACTTCCTCCAGCAACAGCTGGGCTAGGAAGACACTGTGTTTTAGATCAACACAGGTGGGATCAACCGGAGGGATAGTGCTGGCGATCTCAGACAATTGGTCGTCAGCATCCTCCTTAACAGCTGCAGGTTCCAGATAGCCATCGGGAGATTTACACCCTGTAAGTGTGGCAGATAGGTGCTCAGGAGATCGTTTTTTGAGATCAGAAAGAGTCAGGCCACGACTTTCGGCCATGACCTCTTTCAGTAGCACCTGATCTAGGTCACAGAGGGGTACAGGATTGAGAGAACCATCAACGATGGATATAAAACTGGCCCACTCAGGGGCCTGCATAGCTGTGTCTGAGTCGTCAGGCACATACATGGGACAGTTGGGGAGTTGTACTCTTCCGACGGTCATTCGATCTAGCATACGGCGCCAGTAAGCGTGTTCACCAGAGCAGCCCCAGTCAGGGGTGCACATGACAACCCTTCCTCCCTCATAAGCGATTTTGGTTAGAACCTTCGCAGGCAGGGAGAAAGTAGGGTTAGCATACGCTAGGCCCATTGCTTTCCAGAAGAAACGGAAAGCATTTTTCAAATGTTTTGAGCAGTACAACTGCATGATGTGCTGTTGTCGGCTCGCAAACAATTCCACCTGGATCTCACCCAGGTTTACCTGAAGGGCCGCCAGTCCATTTTCAAGAAGGTGACGGGCCAATTGGTAGCTTTAAGTACGATAGTTAGTCTTGGAAGCGTAGGGCAGCCCAGACTCTTTTCGTCCTGACAGCTCCAAAGGTACGGAGAGGGGCCCACTGCAGAAGTCGCAGTGCAGAGAATAGGGGCGCCGGAGACACAGCATTTTTACCTGGGAGTTCCTCCGTAGGAAGTCAGTACCAATGACGATGTCAAAGGCGTCGGTGTCCAACACCCTGCAGTGTTGGGTCACAGTTTCGTCGCCCAGGCATATAGTCACATCAACCCCCCCCAAGGAATGGATGGTACGCCCTCCACCCCTGCAGCCATGAGGGACTGGGCCATCCAGGCCAGTCGCCCCTTCTTGGAGTTATTCCCTTCAGGGGAGGCCTTATCCCCCTGTGGGCGTTTCTTGGGGTCACCTTCGGCAGGAGGAGGAGTAGCAGCGGGCGCTGATGAGGGCCTCTGGGGGGGAGGGGGTCCCCTTTTGCCACCCATCTTGCCACCTCCTTTACCACGTTTATCCCCATTCTGGGGGGTTCTGGTGGGTGTTTGGTTCTTCTGGCGTTCAGCCTTCTGCCGCTTGAGTTTATCACTCTCGCGTTTCTTTATGTGACATTCGTCCTCGTAGTGACGACGTTTGCAACAATAGCCACAGGTGATAGTACACCTGAAGTGATCCTGATGGGTCACAGTTTTCCCATCCTTGGAGTGCTGCTGTTGTTTCATCTGCAGCATACAACTACTGCGATGGTCGCAGTCAGGGGCATGACAAGGTCCCCCCTTGTCATTGACAGGTTTACAGTAGAACAGAGGGGGTCTACCTGCATCAGGTTTAACCTCGTTCATGACATGTAGGTTACTCCTTCCTTTCTCACCTCCCTGGTTGGCGGTAGTGGGATTTTTAGGCCCTTTCTCTTCGCCACGTTCGGGGATAGGGGTACCACCTCGACCCAAGTGCTTCTTGAAGAATTTCTCCATGTGGGAGTCATTCTTCCTCTCAAGAGCTAGCTCGATCAGCAGGTCCACCAGGTCGTCTGAAGAGTGGGTCCGGCTCTTCCTCTCAGAGGTAGCGCGGCAGTCATTTCACGTACGAGTAGGGATCTTACTCATGAGCCACAGGTGGGGCTCAGTGGCTCCATACGAGCCCACGTTCATCCCCGAAAACAGATACTCTAGGTCGCACACGTATTCAGAGACTCGCGCAGCGGAAGGAAGCTCAGGGAGCATAGGTAGCTCCTCTATCTGTGTGCGCACACTGAGGTCACTCTCATAGACTGAAAATCTTTTGTCCAGTCTTTGGAGTACCTCAGCCCATGTTGAAAAGGTCTTCACAATCTGTTTCACCTGTTTTTGCAAAAGTTTCGTTTTACATAGCGTTTCAGCAGTGAGCATTTAGTGGCCACATCCAAATGGAATTGGCCAGTTAGTAAAAGAAACTCTGCAAATTCTTCTGCGCATTCGAGCAGAGTTTTCGGGTTGAACTCCGGCAATTCTAGCTGGATGTTCGCCTGGGCAATAAGTGTGACACTTCTCCCACCCCCTGGGTTTAGGCCTGAAGGGGGAGGGGATACGCCGGTAAGGGGTGCCAGGGCTGACAGCCCTCTTTTCTCAATCTCAGTCCCAGGTACGTCCTGTAATTCAGCAATTCGGACTGTCCTAGCGCGAGGATGAAAAGGGCTGGGGCAAGTAACCTTGGGTAGCAACCTTGACACCCTTGATCTTTTGAGGTCATCAGCCAACGTGCTCAATCCGGGTGAAGGTGAGAGTAGTGCTGGCTTGGGTAAGGAATCAGTGATACCCAATTTGGCCTTGACAGCCTCTGACAGAGCTGTCGCACCCGGGTCTTCAGATCCAGATGGAAGTTTGGCCAAAAGGTCGGCCGTGCGATCCAGAGCCCCATAGGTGGGCTCTGGGTGAAGAGGATCCGGACTCTTTTCGGGAGCCCTTGAAGTTGTCGGCAAGTCTGGATGCCATGCTCTTGGGTGCTCGTGTACTCTTGGTCGTCTCGGTAGTGATACTGTGTCCGTTTTGTCTGTAGATTGCCCCAGATAAAGGAAGGAACCCATCTCAGTTTGAGGCGGAGACCCAAGGGCATCAAGAGGTACTTCTCCATCCTCCCCTACGGTGGACTTGTGGTACTCCCCATGGAGCATAAATTCGTCCATTCTCCTTCGTAGCTCCTCTTGTTCTTCAGGACCTCCAAGAACCGTAGAAGAAGAGGCCCGACAGGCGACAAGGCGATGGAGGCTTCGACTCGCCTGCAGAGCGGTTGCAGACTGTCCTCACCATGGGCCGCTAAGGTCTCCATGGTTAAAGGGGTTGTTCTGGGTGGAATTTGATTCGCCCTTCTGTGCTCTGGATCTTCCTGAGACCCAGATGCTGCTCTGAGGGGCGGTTCACTCGTAAAGGAGGTCTCTACAAGGACCGGCCCCTGCTGTGCCCCTTCCGCCTGTCACCCCTGCTGACTTGCTCCTGATCAGCGATTGCATCTCTCAAAATCCAGGGTCGCAAATCCAAAAATATACAAAGTCCAATCCTCCTTCAACCCTGAACAGCAATCAGATCCCACAAATACAGCAATAACCCAATCCACACTGCGGGCTTCCGTTCAGCACACCGGTTGTCTCACGGTGGCGGGGATGTACAAGAATTGCACCAAAGAGGAAAGCCCTGAAATTGGCATATGAACACAAATAAAGCAAAGTTGGGGAAAGAGGTAAACATCCACACACTCAGCCATAGACCCCTCACTCCCTGGACTCAAGACCTTCCCCTGACTCACCAACATGATGCCCTGAACCCAGTCCAATAAGATGGCCAAATGCCATGTGTCAAAAGTCACTACATAAACCCCAATAATGTGTTCCCTCCCAAGCCTCTAAATCCTAGCCCAATGGGGGGAGTGGCGTGTCATGGCCTAGAGTGGCACTCAGGACCATGCCCTACCCTGACATAACCTTGGTTGGACTTGGAGTTGAATGGGCTTGGAGAACTGCCCCATGAAGATGACCTCACAACATGGTAAAATCAGGCAAATCACACCATTATGCCCAAAAATCAATTATATACTCAAAAATGCATACGGCAAATGTTTATAAGATCCATGCAGGCGTCAAACCGGAAAGTAATATACAAGGGTTGTATAGACCAAAGATCCATGCCCAAGAATATCCCATCATTGGCTCCGAAACCTCTCCGGTTATGTACATGACATGCTTCACAAGTCAGCTCATGAGTTTGAGACCTAATTTTGTGAGGCCTCGTGTGCCAAGCCAAAGTGACCACGTGATCCGGCATATGGTGAGGTACAACACCGAAGCACAGGCCAACAAATAAGCAACATACCATAGTTCAGGGAACTCTAGGCACTTTAGTGTTAGCCGACCAGTTGAGCACATAAAATACGAAAATTAGCATACAATGAGGTCAAAAACATGCAAATAATGCCAAATTCAAGATAAATACAATAGTATCTAACTTCGCTCACCCATGGTATCAACATATGATTCAAAAGACATTTGTTTGGGACAATTTGCAAACAATCCCCCCACTTGGATCCCCACATGGACGCATAGGGACACCTTTGAACCTCCTCCCAACACGCACCATGAAAATGGGTAAATTGATAATGGCGCTTGTGGGTCGCTCTGTAAGCCCTCCCACATGCACTACATGAGCCGTAGACTTGGTCTAGCGGTATGGAGTTCACTTTTGGGACATGGGCGAAGCCCTTGCCACATATGACTCCATATATCCTCCTACAAACGGAGATATATATCATGGCCGTGAGCATATCGAAGCACATACCATGCATATAACACATACCCTCAAAAAGTGGCTCCCACCATGATATGCCATGCCCCTCCATGGACATAACGTCACGTTAAAAATACGTAGGAACCCAAGGAAAGGTGCTATGCAACCCCAACACTCATGCAGTACACTCGAGAGTCGCAATAAAATGTTCGGTTGCACGGTCCAAGAGTTATATATCATCTTCTACCCTCTTGACCATTGTCCCTTGCTATACCGGGCATGTGTACACACCAAAGGCGTTTGATGCTTCTCAAATTAAGTTGAGACCAAGGCAGTTCCAACCCAATTTCCAAAATTGATATTCACCGCCGTGAGCAGGAGATATGATTCTTCAAAGTGATCACACGAATCACTTTTGTTTCGACTATAACTCCAAGCAAAATGAAGGGCACAACAAAAGGAAGGTTGATTCAGGATCGGGGAAAAATGTATGACCACTCGAGATTCATCATATCAAGTGCGGCGATGTCGAAGTCGAAAATCTGATTCTGAAAGTCTGAAAAAATCGGATTAATTTTGCGAGTGTATAATATGAAAATTGCAGAAGCAACGAACCCTTTGCTGATGAAATATGACCCTTCATCGGGGTTTCCGCCAAAATATCTGTAAATAACAGTTAACCAATCGGTTACCGCAAAATCGCGAGCCAACTGACAGTCGCCGATACATTGACACCCAGAACGGAAGGCTGAAAAATTACGGAAACATTATGATAAAAAAACCCTGTTGATTCCTGATATTCTGATATATAAATTTCAGCTGGCGGCGCCTCGGTACTGAATATGGCCGCTCATAGCCGGAATGGCCAAACCTATCACACTATCACATCGGGTCACGTCACGTGGATGGGAGAGTATGATATCAGCCAATGGCGGCTTGCCGGCACATAGATACACACCCCAAGTTACCCAAAGATGGCCACGGGGGTCGGAACCGGCTTCACCCCCCTTCTCAGAGCGTTGTTACTGCTGGGAAGTCATTGAAGAGAGGACGGGAGGACCCCAATGGGCTCCAACCCCCCCTTCATGTCCCAAGGACACATGGAGGCCCTACACACGTCGTAGGCGTCCCCCAAGCCCCAAGGGAGGGGTGAGGACACTCATAATCGCTGCCCTACGCCATATCCGGTCTCCTCTTGATCTACAACATGGACCATGGAGATCAAAGATAGAGAAACGTCGTCGGTCGACCTAAATAAGTATACCACAATGAAATATATATGTGGAGATCGAGTGAAGGGGGTATATGGCCAATCAAGTCCAAAAAATCACCAGATGAACGCCCTCACCCGTCTCCCAAGCACAGAAACAAACAAAGATGCCTAGGGGGATCCATTACGGTGCTACTGCAGCCATCAAATGGACCAACACGTCCTTGACATCCAAAGAAATGTTCTTTTTCTTCAGATAGTCCATCCAGACCGTGGTGTACCTCGGCACAAAGCTGCTCGGAGGCTCCCACGAATCCCTGGATGCGGCGAATCCCTTCCAATGGGCTTTATAAAGCCTCCCCCCAGGCGTCCCCGGGTCCGGCTTGTCCGCCAGGATCCTCTCGGCGGTGAAGTCGTCGTCCTCACCCTCGTCGTCCGAGTCCACATCGCCGGCCGTGAACTGGAAGGTGACGGGACGTCCGCTGGGGTCTGGTGCTCGGGGACGAAGCGGGGTGTAGTCGTGGTCCAGGATCTTGTTATCCCCCACACGAACTGCGTACACATCCTGCCCGACCTTCCGCACGATTACCCCCGGCACATACCAGGACGCCTGTGAATACCTGGACAGGACATCCTTGTGGTGCGTCTCCACCCATACGGTGTCTTGGAGAGCATATTTCTGGACTTTTCCCTGCTTGAAGTACTTGGCCCTCTTCTCATGCTCGTCCTGAAATGCCTTGCACACCTTGGCCGCCGTGTCGTCCGCCTCGACCATCATAGTGTTCGCATCCCGGGCCACTTTGCCATGGTTCAACCACGGGAGAGTGCGTGACACTCAATCCCGTAGGAACAGGATGCGATGGGGCGACAGTCCAGTGGGCCCCGGAAGGTCGTGGTACGCCTGGAGTACTCTCCACAGCGAATTATACCAGTTCCGGCCCGGTTCGTCAATGTGCAACTGGCGGAACTTCTCGAACATCTGCCGCCCGGCCACCTCAGCCCAGCCATTCGACCGGCTGTGGTACGCCACGGTCTTGGCGTGCCGAATCCCCATGTGCTTGCACATCGTCTTGAACCAAGTCCCCACGAATTGACTGCCCCGATTGCTGCAGATGACAGCTGGGACATCAAACATCGTCAGCCAATGCCTGATCATGGCATTAGCGACGGTCTTGGCCTGCAGCCCCACTCCATGCTTGTCCTTCTTGTCTTTCTTCTTGGACTTCTTGCCCGGGACCGCCACGATATACCCGCTGTGCCTATCCACCGCCAGGATGACACAGTCATAGGTCTCTCCTTCCACAGTGACCTCAGGCATGGCGAATACATCCATGGCAACAGACCGCATAGGGGCTTCCGGTATAGCCGTGTACACCGGGTTGCCAGCCGTGGAGTGGTTGGGGCTCTTCGTGGCCCGACACACGGCGCAGTTGCTGCAGTACTTGTCCAGGAGGGCGTAGTACCCCGGTGGGAACTTGAAGCGCCACTCCAGGTCCTGCTGCATCTTGGTCCGACCAGGAAGCATGAGCTGGGCGTTATGCCAGTGGTCAATGAGCCCCTCCATTCGGTTGTCAGGGACCAATAGCTTGTCCTTGAAGAACAGTTTGTCCCCATCCTCGGTCAAGCCCTCTGGCCATTCGTCGTCCGACAGGGCGCTCACGGCATTCCAGTACTTGCTTCAGTGCTCGGATGCCACATAGTCATCCGACCAGTCCTCTGTGAGCACCGACCTGACTAGCTCTAAAGGAGCCACCATCCACTGCTCGAGGGTATCCTCTCGAATAGCTTGGACTCGGGCGCCCCGGAACTTGGCCAGGTCCGTACGGTTTGCCATCACCACAAAGCAGTTGACCCCCTCTTGCTCCATGGCTCTCTCCATCTCGATGATGCGTTTGGCCTCCTCCGTCTCCTCGGCGTCCCCATGGCTGGATATGTCCATCCAAGCCTTGCCCGCGGGGTAGGCTGATCGACTGAGGCAATCTGCCACGGTGTTGTCCTTCCCCGGGACGTATACGACGCTGAGGTTGAACTTGGCGAACGTCTCATGCCATCAGGCCCTCCTCGCCGCCGGTCCTGAGGGGCTGTCGACGTGCTCCTTGTGCCAGCTCTGCAAGGACTGATGGTCCGTACAAACCACCACCGGTTGCAATCCGATGTGGCCAGACCACTTCCTGAGCGCACAAACAATGGCGTACGTCTCCTTCTCCCTCGCGGTCGAGGTTCGGCGTTGGCCCTCGGCCAGGATCCGGCTCCAAAACGCCACTGGTACATGCGACTCGTCGTCCCGGACTTGCTCGAGGACTGCCCCTACAGCGTAGTCCAAGGCGTCCGTCCGTAGCACGAATCCCTTGTCCGCGTCCACCAGAAATAGCCCCAGCTGCCCCAGGAGTCCCTCCTTCAGGCGGCTGAACGCATCTTCGGCTTCTGGGGTCCAGGCAAGCTTCTTCTTGCTCCTCTTCCGGCCATCGAACTTCCCCACCTGCAGCATCTTGTGAAGCGGCCCCGAGAGTTCTGCATACATCCGGACATGGCCCGAATAGTAATTGCAGAACCCCATGAAGGACCGGAGTTCGCTGATGGTCTGGGGTCTCTCCCAGTGGTGCAGGGACGCCAGTTTCCCAGGCATGGGACGGCGTTGCCCCTGACCAACCACGTGACCCGCGAACTCCACTTCCTTCACGAAGAGTGAGGCCTTGGTGGGCTTGCACACCATGTTGTGCTTGTCCAGCTCGCTGAGCAGCCGGCGCAGTTCCTTCTCATGCGCTTCCATGAGCTCGTCCTCAGTCATGTCCTCCGTGCCGAACCCGATGATGATGTCATCCACAAAGGGGTGGGCACAATCCCGGACAGGACCGAGTAGGTCCTCCATCATGCGCTGGAAGGCGGCGTTGCCATTCTTGGCGCTCATAGGCACCACTTTCCACTGCATGGGCCCCAGCGGCGTCGACATCGCTGTGCAGGGCCTAGAGTACGGGTGTAGCGGCATCTGGTGATAGCCGTGTTTCAGGTCTAACACCGTGAAGATCCGCTTTTTCTGTTGTTTTTGGAGGTTGGTGTCGATCAAAGGAAGCGAGTACGAGTCGTGCTCGGTCTGCTCGTTCAAACCTCTGTAATTAACAACCAACCTCCACCTGCCCTTCTCTTTCTTGGGCACGATGAAGGCTGGGCTGGCCGACTCTCTGTCGGAGGGTTCGATCCATCCCCGCTCAATGAACTCGGCCAACAACTTCTTCATGGCCTCGGCCTGATCACCCTGAAGTTGGTACTCCTGATGACGATAGATCTTGGGGTTCGGCTTCAGCTTGATCCTCGCTGTGCCAAACCTCCCACGATCTGGAAAGTTCTTGTTGGCGATGCCACTGAATAGCCGCGGATAGGCATTAATCAACCTCTCCTTCAGCTCGGCGACCTTCGGGTTCTCCTGAGCCTCTGCAGCCGCTTGCTTCGGTATCGATACAACCGACCGCACTGCGGTATAGGCCTCTTCTGGGTCCGAATCCGACCTCTCCTCGTCCGATATGCCGTCTTCATCGTCGTGGGGTGCACTTCCCACCGATAATCTTTGGAAATTTGCGGCATCGGGCTGGTTACTGTCGGTATCGGCCCCCATTCTTGGAAAATCCGACATCGGCGGGTCCCACCCAACCGGACAATCGTATTGGTCCGCGATGTGATCCATGACCCTCGCCACGAACTCATCCTTCTCGTACTTGCCGGTGACCAACATCTTGTCATCCCACCAATGCGGAGATGTGACCATGGCCCGCCTCTTCTTGGCTGCCACACGGTCGTGCATCCCCATCCGCATGTAGTTGACGACGTCGTCGATCTCGGCGTGGGACAGGACGTCAATGCCATCAATAGGCTGATCCGTCCCCTCCTTGGGCTCAAACATGACCTTCATGGGCACCGCCGCCACCCTACGGATGAATGCTTCATCTCCCGTGGGCTGGGCTTGCGCTACATCCACCAGGAAAGCCTTGGTACCCCACGCTTGACCCGGGGAGGGCATTGATACACCCTTGGCGTCGATGAACAACTCCCCCTCTGGCTCGAATGACATCTCTTTCAGGGTGATGGAGTCCAGCGTCCACTTGAGACCCTCCAGCGGACATGGGGTGGATCCTATGCCGGTTATGACCAGGATCCCGCTCGCCCTATCCGCGACAGTCTTCTCCAGCGTACGTCTGGTATTGTCCAGGGAGCCATGCCAATACATGGGCCCCCACTCCTTCAGACCCCAATGCCTGTGCCTGGCTGAGTCTCCTCGATGCCAATGCCTCCTACACTTCCGCAAAAGTAAGGCATCCCGGGAAGCGAAGACGTCCGTCTCGGGCGCCTCGGCTCCAAGCGTCTGGATCATCCTGGCATACACCTGCGGCGCCATTCCATACTCCGTGAGCTGAACTCCAGGGTCTCCTCTGGACTTGGCACCCACAGCTTGCACTGCTCGGACGATCCGATCCTCTTCCTCAGCATTCCATTGGGATGATCCGCATGCATAATCCGTGGACAGCCATGTGAGGCATTCATCATCCTCCCGGACCAGCGTTGCGCGATGGGGAAGGGCTCCAATGGCATTTGCCACCATGAAGTCATACCCCATGATCATATCCCAATCCGTAATGTCGGCCACATAGAAGTTCCCGGATACAGTGCTTCTCTTCGCCAAATCAGGGCGGTTCAAGCGCTCATGCTCCAAGAATTCCATACTGATAGTGGCCTCATGGGTACCACCACCCATGATCTCTCCATTGGCCACATTCAGGCGTGCCGGTCTACGGCTGGGCTGCAGGGATTCCTCCTTGAACAACCCTCTCCTCACCAGGCTCACCTGGGCACCCGTATCCACCAACACATCCACCACCTTCTCCTCTCGTCTGCACCGTACTCGCACTTTCAAGTGCAACTGCCGCTCGTCACCATGAGGTGTATGGACGACTCTCACGGCATGCAACTCTAGCACGTCCGGGTGCATCGGGACTTCAAGGGTATGGTCACGGATGGTGTAGATCTTGGGCTGGTCCTGCCCGTCCACGGGGCTCTCCGTGGTCGCTCCTTCCTTCTTGCCACATCCCTTGCCCACATAAACTTCCCTTGGCAGGGCGCTCCAGGGGTTGGGAGTGGCGACACTCAGTGGTTTTGGCTCTTCTGGAGCCTTCTTTGGCACCCGATGTGCCTTCGCTTTCTCTGGGATTCCACTGATTTTCGGAGGAGATACCTCCGAGGTCACTCTCCAGTGGGGGCTCCTCTAGACATGGCCTGCCACAGCTCCTTCCGGCTGCGATCCGCCAGGACTTTGTTCACCATGTTGCTGGGCTTTGAGTTCCTCCAACGTCTCCAACATGTCCTCAGCAACCTCCTCGATCGACCCACTCGTCAGTCTTGGCCAGGTCCACCACCATAGCCTCTTCCTCTGCCCTTCCCTTGGCCTTTGCCTTGGCCTTTTCCCCCGTCTCCGCCCTTCGCCTTCCAATCGGCAATCCGCTGCTCCTTGGGCTTCATCTCGGGGTGGGCAGCGAAGTAGGCCTTCTTTTCCGCCTCATACACCTTGCACTGACGGTGGTCATGTGCATGGTTGTTTCCCTTGCCATAACAGACCCAGCACCAGTCGTGCTGAGACCTGTACTCCCGGAACGAGAGTGGTGGGTTCCCGATCCTCCTTGGCTCTTTGCCCTTCTTTGGTCCCACCCGGTTCCATCTGGACCAATCCTGCCCATGGTCCCTCACGATGTGCGCCACAAACGCGAAGAAATGGGCCTTCTCGTGATCCTCCCGGGACCCGGTCCAGTGGTCTTGGCCACTTCCACTACCATCCTCCGCGGAGTTGGCCTTGTCCTCCTGGATCTCCCGATGATGGCGGTCTCATCGGTGGCCTCGTTGTCCATGGCCTTGTCGATCCTGCACGTGGGCCTCGTTCTTGGCGTTGAGCTTCAGCTCCACCGTGATGTACTTCACGATCTCGTCCAGGCTCATGCGGGCGAAGATGACCTGCATCCTCAGCGGCTCCCCGCGCCTCCACTCCACGTTGTTGAGGAGCATCAGCCTTTGCCCCATGGTGTTGCCGAATACCTCCACATAGACGGCGTTCTTCAATCCCAACATTCGGCTGGGCTCGCCGAGGTTTGGCCGGAAAAAATCCATTATTCTGGCGTGGGTGTCCTCCGACGCCATGATCTGTACGGCCACGCGCTTCTTCGCTCTCTTCTTTTCCTCGTCCTCCACTCTCCTTATCCAGTTGCCGGGGAGGACGTCCTTCAGCAAGTGTCGGATCTTGCTGGCCTCGTTCCAGTCCTCTACCAGCTTGAGGCTTCTTCGGTACTTGCGGATGTACCGATTCCATTCCCGGACCCGCAGCTCACCGCGATCCAGCGGCAGCGGAATGGACCACAAATCCTCCAACTTCTGGTTGGGTGCGTCCACTCGCTCCTCGTCCTCCAGCCACTGGAGGCAGGCCTGCTCTGTCTGGATCACTACCTCGCGGATCTGATCCCTGAGCTCCTCCTTCAGGTCCTGCGCCAGCCTGTGTGGGAATGTCCGGCATACCCACTTGTCCCTTGGCGCTCCCCTCATCTCGCCGACGACCTCCTCGGCGAAGTCCTCCGAATCCAGGATGAAGTCGTCCAAGTTGGAGGGGTTGCCATCATAGTAGGGGATTTTGATTCCCCTGAGGTCGTCAATCCTGATGGCGTCTCCGACGTCAGCAGCCACCACTCCACCGAGACGGATACCACCTGTGGCCGGGGGGTGTGAGTACACTCCCCGTACATCCCTCTCCTCCATGGAGTGCGGTCCAGTTGGGCCTGAACCCATGGGGTTTGGAATCCGGGAAGGACTTGCTCCACCGGCCATCCATATCCCCGTATTGGGGTCCTTGGCCAACAGGTTTCCGCCTGGATGACCTCGACCATGTCCATCGGCGCTTCCGATGGTTCGCCCCTGCATGGTCTGGCTCTGGATCTCCTCTTCCGCATAAACTGCATGGGCAGTCGTAGGGATCGGTAGATCCTGGGCGGCATGGGACATCTGTACCGTCAGGCTCCTCGGGTCCGTGGTTACGTGCCCTTCCCGCATGGACCTAGCCGGTGCCGTGTGTTCACCGAGCATTGTGGATTTGCTGAACATGGGGACAAACGGCAGCGCACCCGGGTCAACACGCGGAGGCGCGTAGGGTGCCTCTGCAGGGCCGCCCATGGGTTTATCCATGGCGCTCCTGAGGGTCTTAACCCGCTCCACCAGCTCTGGCGCAGCCGGCTTTGCCGGGAGCTCCGGACCCGAGGTGAGGGGCTGTCCCTCCTCTAGCGTTTTCAGGCGTCCCGACATGTCCTCCACTAGGTGGAGGAGGCTGTCCACCACTCGCTGCTGCTTCTGCAGGGCCAGCTCCAGATTCTCCCGGTACCGATCCCGTTCCGCTCGCAGCTCCGCCATGTCTCTCTCCGCGGCCGACTAGTCATCCAGGATCCCGGCGACGTCCTCCTCTAGGCCGTCCTTCGCGTTGTCCAGGCTGTCGAGGCGATGCACGATGGCGTCCATCCCCATCTTTGGGTACTTGCCCATGAGGAAGGACACGTGCTCGCAGTGGCACTCAGCGTGCTTTCCACCAGATCCGGCGCATCCCACGGTTCCCGGCGCCTCGGACTCCTCCGCCATGGGTGTGTCGCCCATGCTATCCCGCGTTGGCTCCGTGTGCCGGGCCACAGGCGCCGTTCTGGCTCTGGCAGGCCTCCGCAACGCCTCGGCGTCATGCTCCAGGCTGGGTTCTGGGGCCGTGTTCGCCCTTGTGGGCGGTCTGGCCGTCTCCTCCGACTCCGAAGGTTGCTCATAAGCTGTCCGGTAGCCCTCGGAGTGCCCCTCGGAGTCCCACAGCCTGACCGGGCTGGGGCCCGAATCCATAGCCCCGGCATCCCGGCGGCCGCGGGCTTGAGTGACCCGCGCTTCCGGTAGCGCCGGGCCGGTCCTCCACTGCTGCTCGAATGGCAGGTCTCCTCGGAGTCCTCCGCGGCGGATCGGAGGTTGCATGCCTTTCGGCAGCGACGCTCACACATGGAGACCAGGTCCTCCATGTCAAGTCCTCCTCTTCCCGAACGTCGTATTTCTCTTCGGGCTTCAACTTCCGGAGTTCGCCATTCTCCACCGAGTCCACAATACGCACCCGGGGCGTACTTGGGCAGGGCTCATAGGGGCCCAAGTCCCCGGGTCGGCGGTAGGTAGGGGCAGCAGGTACGCCTCTGCTACCATAAAGAAGGTCCCTACCAGAACCGGCCCCTGCTGTGCCACTTCCGCCTGTCACCCCTGCTGACTTGCTCCCTATCAGCGATTGCATCTCTCAAAATCGAGGGTCCAAAATCCAAAAAAAAAAAGAAAATCCAATCCTCCTTCAACCCTGAAGAGCAATCAGATCCCACAAATACAGCAAAAACCCAATCTACACTGCGGGCTTCTGTTCAGCACACCAGTTGTCTCACGGTGGCGGGCATGTACAAGAATTGCACCAAAGAGGAAAGCCCTGAAATGGGCATATGAACACAAATAAAGCAAAGTTGGGGAAAGAGGTAAACATCCACACACTCAGCCATAGACCCCTCATTCCCTGGACTCAAGACCTTCCCCTGACTCACCAACATGATGCCCTGAACCCAGTCCAATAAGATGGCCAAATGCCATGTGTCAAAAGTCACTACATAAACCCCAATAATGTGTTCCCTCCCAAGCCTTCAAATCCGAGCCCAATAGGGGAGGTGGCGTGTCATGGCCTAGAGTGGCACTCAGGACCATGCCCTACCCTGACATAACCTTGGTTGGACTTGGAGTTGAATGGGCTTGGAGAACTGCCCCATGAAGATGACCTCACAACATGGCAAAATCAGGCAAATCACACCATTATGCCCAAAAATCAATTATATACTCAAAAATGCATACGGCAAATGTTTATAAGATCCATGCAGGCGTCAAACCGGAAAGCAAGATACAAGGGTTCTATAGACCAAAGATCCATGCCCAAGAATATCACATCATTGGCTCCGAAGCCCCTCCGGTTATGTACATGACATGCTTCACAAGTCAGCTCATGAGTTTGAGACCTAATTTTGTGAGGCCTCGTGTGCCAAGCCAAAGTGACCACGTGATCCGGCATATGGTGAGGTACAACACCGAAGCATATGCCAACATATAAGCAACATACCATAGTTCACAGATCTCTAGGCACTTTACTGTTAGCCGACCAGTTGAGCACACAAAATACAAAAAAGAGCATAAAATGAGGTCAAAAACATGCAAATAATGCCAAGTTCAAGATAATTACAATAGTATATAACTTCGCTCACCCATGGAATCAACATATGATTCAAAACACAATCGTTTGGGACCATTTGCAAACAATCCCCCCACTTGGATCCCCACATGGACGCATAGGGACACCTTCGAACCTCCTCCCAACACGCACCACGAAAATGGGAAAATTGATAATGGCGCTTGTGGGTCGCTCTGTAAGCCCTCCCACATGCACTATATGAGCGGTAGACTTAGTCTAGCGTTATGGAGTTCACCATTGGGACATGGGCAAAGCCCTTGCCACGTATGACTCCATATATCCTCCTACAGGCGGAGATATATATCATTGGGGTGAGCATATGGAAGCACATACCATGCATATAACACATACCCTCAAAAGGTGGCTCCCACCATGATATGCCTTGCCCCTCCATGGACAGAACCTCACGTTAAAAATACGTAGGAACCCAAGGAAAGGTGCTATGCAACCCCAACACTCATGCGGTACACTCGAAAGTCGCAATAAAATATTCGGTTGCACGGTCCAAGAGTTCTATATCACTTTCTACCCTCTTGACCATTATCCCTTGCTATACCAGGCATGTGTACACACCAAAGGCGTTTGATGCTTCCCAAATTAAGTTGAGACCAAGGCAGTTCCAACCCAATTTCCAAAATTGATATTCACCGCCGTGAGCCAGAGATATGATTATTCAAAGTGGTCTCACGAATCACTTTTGTTCCGACTATAACTCCAAGCAAAATGAAGGGCACAACAAAAGAAAGGTTGATTCGGGATCGGGGAAAAATGTATGACAACTGGGGATTCATCATATCAAGTGCGGCGATGTCGAAGTCGAAAATCTGATTCTGAAAGTCTGAAAAAATCGGATTAATTTTGCAAGTGTATAATATGAAAATTGCGGAAGCAACGAACCCTTTACTGATGAAATCTGACCCTTCATCGGGGTTTCCGCCAAAATATCTGTAAATAACAGTTAACCAATCGGTTACCGCAAAATCGCGAGCCAACTGACAGTCGCCGATACATTGACAATCAGAACGGAAGGCTGAACAATTACGGAAACATTATGGTAAAAAAACCCTGTTGATTCCTGATATAATGATATATAAATCTCAGCTGGCGGCGCCTCGGTACTGAATATGGCCGCTCATAGCCGGAATGGCCAAACCTATCACACTATCACATCGGGTCAGGTCAGGTGGATGGGAGAGTATGATATCAGCCAATGGCGGCTTGCCGGCACATAGATACACACCCCAAGTGACCCAAAGATGGCCACGGGGGTCCGAACCGGCTTCACTCTTTGGGTGGGCTACACTGCCAAGTTGGACTTGTACACTTCTGATCGGCCAGGTTGGTGAGGACAGTTGAGTGGACATGTTCAATGTGGTTTTCCAGTGTACTTTTCTGGTGCTTCTGCTCAGAGTCGGTTCGAAAGGTACTCTGGGTTTGCCTCTGCTACCGGAAAGACGTCCTCGATTAGTGCCCTAGATATTTTGATGAAATCCTGCAGGTTTTGAAGTTGGAAAACCCAAACCAAAGCAGCAAGTAGAGCAAGAACAGGATGTGGATCCAATCAATGAATAGATTTGAAATCCAGTGTAACACAGAAGGGCTGCAGATAGACAAAGCAGGTATAAATACAAAGATTCAATCAGGGAAGGATAAAAGAAATGATCTTCATATGAAACCTGGCATGACTCTTGATTCCCAATTAGCTTCAAGCACTTCATGTGCACTCTTTTGGATGAAATGGAGTTGGTGAGGAATATGAGACAAAGGGGTTAGGCCAGACACAGATTATGACTTGGCCAAGCAACTGAATTCAGAAACAGTTAAAACGTAGAACCACAATAAGTGGTACAAACAATTGAGTATAGAGGTCTTGAGGTGGGAGACCATAAGGCTTAACCTCCAAGGCCTAAGGCATGAAATGCCTATTATTTTTCGGTCTATCCTCCATGAAGGAAGGTATCTCCGCTCAAGTGAGTGGTAGGGGTGAATTTCATGGGGGGCTAGGGTTATAACCCTAGTTACTTTGAGAAAGTGTACTTGAAACTTCAAAAGAGGGATAAAAATACTTAAGTAAGTCTTAGCATCAACAAAAGAGTTTTGAGGGGGGCTTGGGCTGAATCAAAGCCTCCAGGAAACACATGGTAGTGACTTTTTCTTATGTTGTTTAGGTTACCCAGGGAATCCACCCTACGTTCTTTAAGAGAACGGGTGGGGTTCCTTAAGCTCGCTTGCTTGTAACAGGGTAAGAGGACAGCGTATTATACGGCAGCCTAAGAAGTGTATGATACATGGAGGCTGTCTTGGTTCCTCAGCCACTTACCCTGTTCATTTGCATTTGCTTTACAGGTGGGCAGGTGAGGGTGATTGGTGCAGTTCCTTGCCGCGCTTTAGAAAAAAACTGTGCCTCAGCCTGGAGTGGCGAGGGCAGTCCAATTTGTTCAACATACACGCTGTGCACGCAAAAAAAGCACTCCTTCACTCCAACCACTGACAGGAAAACGCGTAGTGGCGTCCCTGTTAGGCCAGAGTCGCTTAGTAGCGCTGTGTTCTCTTGTTATTTCAAAGGAGGGTCAATAGGGCCCCAGACCTCATTGTCATGAACACGCGGTAGCCTGTGTAGGTGTTGGAGTCAGCAAGCCTGGCAGGTGATGAGTGCAAGTGCTGAGTGCTCACCCTGCCTTCGAAGGCTGGTGCTGGCGTTAGTGAGTGTAGTGTAGTGCTGTCACTTGTCCCGCGTGCTTTTCCACGTGGGCAGGCGAGTGCTTTAGCTTTTGGCCTTTCAAAAAATGCGCGTTTTGTATGCCCTTAGCACACTTGGCAACCCCCTCCTCTCTAGTAGGTAGGGCTTTTGCCGTCTTCCCCCAAGGATAGGCGCCAGCACAGAAACTGGGCGCCATAGGAGTGGTAATAGTACCTGATTAGGACATTCGGTCCGACGACAGCGAAGCCCGGTCTCCGGGAGCCACGCCGGGGAGAGAAGTGAGACACATACAGACATACGTAGCACACCTAGGGGTATGGTTAACCTCAGAAGGAAGAGTAGAACCCCATGGGTCTGGACCAGTCAGTATTGTAACTGTGGGCACGCTTGTCCCCAAGGAGGGTGGACACACCTTACTTCAAAACACCTTGCTTGTCATTCTCCCCTGGCGTAGTAAGCCACCGCTCTTCGTTGGCTCCCCTAGGTCATTACATCAGGGCAGTTACCATGCAACACATGGTCAACAAGGCACACACTCGCTGGATGGCTGAAAAACCTGATAAGCGCCCATCTGGTTCACGCTGGTAACCATAGGCATGGGACTGCAGGGCACAGCCAGGGTACGTGCAGTGCTCTAAAAGCAGCGGTCTGAGCAATACCAATGGCCTTTGGCCAGGGAGTGGTCGTCACGGGGTGCTAACGGTCCTGTCTTGCGATGCAATGCGGGGCAACTGTGACAACTGCTCTCACACAGATACGCAGGCATATCTGCACAAGAGTGCTCACCGCCCCTGGGAGGGTTAGAAGACAGTAAATAGTAAGGCACAACGAGTTTAGTTTTTCTTCTTCCGCTGGGAGAGAGACTCAGCACGGGTTAGTAGCTGTCCCTCGTTGTTCTCAACAAGGTAGGAGCAAAAGATGGGGTTGATACTCCCATCTGTATAAAGGGGGACATGGGTTCCCAGGTCGCCTCTGATAGCTCATAGCCATCCGACAGGGTTAGAAATTTCCAGCCCTGTTTATACTCGTGGCGGGCAATACCTGCAACCACGTAGTAGCCATCGACTGCCATCTCATCGGCAGTCATCTCTTCGAGTTCGTCTGCCTCCTCTGGGCCTGGCACCGTTCTCTAGGCCGATACGCTCAACCTCACTGTCGCTGAGGCGCCACTCATCCCAGGACGAATCGTCAAGGGAGTGATAGTGCCTCAACTGCTTAGGCGCACAAAGCGGATCACCACCTAGACCTGGACTGCACCTGACCTGGATCCTAGTTCCATCTATCCTGATGATACGATAGAACCCAAAATACGGGTCCTGTAGGCAGTTGCGGGGCCCGGACGGTAGGCGTGAATGGTGAACCAGAACAAGGTCACTGCCCTTGAAGCTGGCAGGTCGCCGTAGGCGATTCTGTCGGCTCAGTTCACGGTCACGGATATGTCTCAGGTTAGTCCCAGCCTGCTGAGCCATAGACTGCTTGTGCTCCAGCCAATCCCCAACAGGGCTCTTGAAGTCCTCAGGAAAGGGGGTTTTGAAGAGCCAAGCAGGTCGTCCTCCATGAAACAGCTCGTGGGGGGTGATAATTGTAGAAGAGCTCTTCTGGGAGTTCATGGTCAGCACTGCCCAGGGCACTAGGCGTACCTAGTCTTTGGTACGTTCCTGTTTCATCAGGATTCTCAGGCTCTGTTCGGCCACACACTTTTGTCTCTCACAAAGGGGTTTAGCCGTGTGGGTATAGGGTACACCTGTGGTAACCTCCACGTTGAGGGCATTCAGCAGTGGTTCGTACCATCCAGTGTCAGTGCGGATGCGTACATCCTCATCAGGGTGCACCTCCTTAGGTGCCCCATAGGGTTCGAACCATTGTTCGACCAACATTTTCACAGTCTGCTCCCCTGTGATTATCTTATTGCAACGTAACACACAGGTGAAGCGGGAGGGGCCACAGGTGACCACTAGACAGCTATCATAGCCGCCGAAGCGAGGTAGGCCGTGGATGAAATCCACGTAGAGAAGAGAGTTAGTACAATAGGGAATGGGGAGGCTCCAGATCAGTGCCCTATCCCTACTGTCGCTCTGCTTGCTGGCATGACAGCCACAAGCATCAACAATGGTCTGCATACAGGACCTCAGTTCAGTCAGGCTTAGACCAGAGTAGAAGCACTCACGGAAGAAGTCCACTGAGCGATTAGCGCCAGTGTGGCCTGAGCTGAGATGCAACCACTGTAGGCACCCATCAAGTCGTGCCTCAGGCAGGACTATAGGGTCCTCGTAGAAGAGGTACTGGTTGTTTTTATACCACTGGTGTCCGTCAATGATACGGGGTTCGAGACCAGTGCCGAGGGTCTGGAGAATTTCTTTGCACCCTGACTGATTGTCAAGTAAGCTCCAACCCTGGAGGATTCCAGCAGTCCGCATAGACAGGTCAAGCTGGACATCTGCACGCTGGAAAGCCTCTCGCCAATAAGGGCATCGAAGTTGTTGCGCAATATATAGTCCCACAGTTCATTTTTTCTACCTGGGGTATGAGGGACTGTCAGCCTGAACTGGCTCAGTTAAGTCCACCACCGTTTTCGTTTCGCTTTCTCCGCTGGTTGGCCCTTTTGAAAGGACTTCACCAGTTCCTGGTCACAGAGCCAGACAATAGGATTAGATCCCAATAGTCGGGACTGTGATGAGAGCACCAACATACCGGCCAGGAGCTCCTGGTAGTAGGTGCTGTAATTGTAAGGCGCTTGGTTCGATTTCCAGTTCCAGTGTCCCAGTGGCACAAGTTGCCACTCACTGGAAGGATAGTCGTGCTTCAAGGAGCCATCACGGTTGCGTCCGCTGGTACGGTAATGGCGGTTGGTTAGTTCAGCTGGGTTAAGCTTCTGCCATTGGTATATCGTTCCACCCCCCCCTACATCACTGGCATCAGTGATCAGAACTCTCTCCCCCTTAGGGCGGGGAACGCCAAGGCAGTTTGAGGAGGAAATTTTCTTCTTCAACTCCTGGAAGCACTCCTCCTCTCTTGCGGTCCACCTCCAGGGAGTAGTTTTCTTGATTGGGTCAGTGAGAGGGGCAGAGGAGTAGGTAAAATTGTGGATGTGTCCCCTATAGAAGTTACAGGTGCCCACAAAACTCGTCACGTTGTGTAGACCCTTCTTAGGGTCATCGCAAATCTGCATGTCCTGTAGGGGATGCATCTTAGACGCGGCTGGTTTCCACCAGCCATACCCCACGTCCGAACCCAAATACTCCATCTCCTCTTTCATGAACTCGCATTTTTCGAGTTCGATTCGAGGGGTTTTCCTGACAAACAATGAAAAGCTCACGGAGGAGAAGGACATGGTCCTCTTGGGTATGGGTACCCAAACTCACGTCATCGATGTGGGCCTCCATTTCTGCCCCTCGGGAAATCAGCTCCTGTACTAGAGGTCTGCGCCTCAGTATATACAAATTTTTGTTCATAATTTCTTGGAAGAGTGTCGGGGCATTAACCACCCCAAAAGGCATGACCTTCCACTTAAACACAGAACCCTTAGGGTTTATAACGGCCAGCAGTTCCTGAGCTGCGGATGTTAGGTCCACCTGCCAAAAGCCACTGCGTATGTCCATTTTGGCTTTGTACCGGCATTTAGCAATACTCTCCAGGGTGTTTTCCATGTTGCAAAAACTCCCTGAGTGATTTTGGGTTTTCTTGTTGACCTCACCATAGTCAACAACCAATCGCAGGGCAGTCAATCTTGGTTTAGCAACCAGGAAGCAGGGACTGCAGTTGTGCAGGTAGTACCCCTTCTTATATTCCTCCACGACGCCAGCATCAATACATTCCTCGATCTGGCGCTCAATTTCTTGAACCTGCTCCTCAGGAGCGGGGTAGGAATGACGTCTCACTCGCGTCCTCTCAAATTTAGGTTTGAGTTTCAGGTCCATCTGGACCAGTTTTTTACAGGACAGGGGAGGCGGCAGGGCGCCGAACACCTCCTCTTAGGTTACGAGCTGTTTCTTCAGTCGGGGGTCAAGGTTCAGACTCTCGATTTTCTGCAAGAAATCCTCCTCAGCATGGTGGTTGCTCTTACTATGCTCTTTCTCTTTCTGTCGATCAGCAGTTTCGGCAGGTACTGAGCCATCATCCCACTCAGGGGAACATTGTTGCCCATAGTGCAGAGAATACACTAGGGGTATCTCCGGGTCAGGTAGGGTGTAGAAATCATCATCCTCCTCAGACCAGATGGAGGATTTCCAGGTCCGTCTGAGGTATTGCAGCCGTTCTTGGCGCTCAATACCTTCGGCTTTCAGGTACAACAGCCGTCGGAGTTCCTGAGTGTCATGCTCAGACAATGGCATGTTATTAGAAGCATGCCGCACTAGAGCATCAGGACTCTGAGCCACGGGTTCACTTGAGTGAGTATGCTGCATGTGCAGCACCGGTTTCCCAACAGGGGAAGTTGGTTCTGAGGTTGACTCTAGGACGACCTCCTCCAGCAACAGCTGGGCCAAGAGGGCACTGTGTTTCAGTTCAACACAGCTGGAATCGATAGGAGGGATAGTGCTAACGACTTCAGACAGTTGGTCTTCAGCATCCTCCTTTACAGCAGCAGGTTCCAGATAGCCTTTGGGGGATTCACACCCTGTAAGTGTTGCAGATAGGTGATCAGGAGATCGTTTTTTGAAATCAGAAAGGGTCAAGCCACGGTTTTCGGCCATGACCTCTTTCAGTAGCACCTGATCCAGATCACACAGGGGTACAGGGTGAACGGATCCATGTAACAGCAGCAGTGATGACAGTCAGATTATACATCAATGTGATCAGAATTTCAATGATTCTCAGATGTACATTAGTGCAGTAAATTTTCCGCTTGTTTTCATGTTTTCCGTTCGCCGCCAGGTGTCGCCTGTGAGCGCGCGTCGAGTCGCATTTGTCTTTCGTGATTTCCCAATCGGATTTATTTAATTTATTTCGAATGATTTCACGTTGTGTCATTATGTGCGATGAATGCGCATTGAGATTCTATGTCTGCTCCATTTTTGTAGACCGGGTTTTCTGACTATTCATATTCCACCATGGAGTTCACTGGACTCACAAGTACTTCGCATATGTCGCTCCCAGAGGCTGGATATGGGTCGGAAGAGGGTCATGTGGGTTCAGAGATATCAGGGGCAGTGTCGGGCGTTACGACCCCTGGGGCATCGAGGCTACAGGTTTCGCAGTTACAAGAAAGATCAACCACTATGCAGCGGTTACATGGTAGCAGAGGAAATCATGACTCTGCTTCCTGAATCTCCACGGACACTCTGAGATCATCGGACTTGAGCAGGGGCTATCACTCGTAGAGAGTCACTGCGTGTTCCCCCTGAGGTTACCTTCGTGGCATCTCCCCAGCAAACCGAGGATCATCCTTCAGAGTGCCCTTACTGTGGCCATAGACATTGGCCTGGAGTTCATACTTGTGCTGATTGTTGTATGAACGCTCCATCCAACCTTAAACCCGGTCGAGAATCTCCCTCCTCGAGTGAATCTGGTTCCTCCTGTCACGCTCTACCTGATCTTGAAGACAGCAGCAGCGAAGGGGAGCAGTCTGATACTGGAATTAGTGGTGATTACTGGGAAAACCACTTCCAGGAAATCTGGAACCAAGAATTCCTGCACCGCCAGAATTGGCTGTTGGCGGAGGCGGGCTATCGTGGCCGCCTGAGGGACTGGTTCAGGGCGTCGTGCCAGTTCATCAGGGACAACGGCCGGTTGAGATTCGACGCCACATTGCAGGAGCAAGAGGACTGTGAAGAGCTGATGGACCAGTGGCTGCCGTGATTGTGCAGATGGCCATTATCGCCGAGGAGAGACCCCAGAATGTGCGTCAGCACGCTGGTCCGTCGGGCGCCTGGGGTCCGAACGACGACGAGGTTGACGAAATGAGGTGTGATTCGACACATTCTCTCCTCTCCAGGGAGCAACTGTCCAAGCTTCCCAACTCCAACTCCAGTGTTGACAGCTGGGTTGATGAAGTGAGAAGCAAAGGAAAGAGTACGAGATGCCCGTCATGTGGCGAGTGTGCCAGGGACTGCTCCTGTCGACGCCAGATTTTGTCGCTGGAAGACAGGGTGAAGGAGCTGAAGAAGGCCGCCAAGGAGAAAAAGAGGGATGACGACAGCAAGTGGAAGGAGATGGAGCAGAAGCTGGAGAAATTGACGAATCGGGTACAAAATTTGAGCACTACTGGGCTCACTGGACCAGCGCCTACAATGGCAAGCCACCCAGCACCTACCTCCTCCGCTGCACCTGCATCCACGCCTTACGGCGTTCCACATTCTCCAGCACCCCCAGCTTTTACTGGTTCACTTCCAGCTTTTACTGGAAATTCTGATATCCCCCCTACTGGATTTGGAAGTCCTATTGGGTTGAATCTGGGTACCGAAGAAGGAGAATCTTCGTCGGAGAGGTCTATACTGTCTGTTGGTACTGTCGAAGATAATGATGGAGAAGCAAGGACCACCCTGAAGGAGAGATCAATGGCCTTGAAGAAGAGGGACCGGCGGCAGAAGGAAAACGAGGCCAGATTGAAGGAGAAGCAGAAGAAATTGAAGGAGATGAGGCTGCATCAAGCACAACCAACGCCGTTTGTGCAGCCTACTGTGGACCAGGCGTTGTTGGCGGCCGCAATTGCGCAAGCACAAGCAATGGGAGGCGCCGCCGTCAACCCAGTGTTCGTCAATCCGGTTGGCACATCCACAGGTTTCAACCTGAACCACCTGCTCAACCCTTTGCACATGAAGCTTCGTGGGTCAGTAATGAAGCAGCCCAAGTTCTCAGGGCACCCAAATCACTGGGCGTCCTTCGAGAGGCAGTTCATGGTCTGGCTGCAGACGGAGAAACTGGACAAGGAACTCTGGATCCTTGGGTTGATGGACTGTTTGACTGGCAAACTCAGGGAAAGTACATATAATCTTTATGTCGAAAGGCAGAATCAAGGAGATCCCCTGACTTTTGAAGACTTGTATCGAAGTCTCAAGAAGAAAGGCTCTCGACTTCCTGAAGATCATTACAGGAACCGTCTCGAGAACTTCAGGGCGATCAAGAAATTGTTTCTTGAAGAGATCCAAATAGCAAGGCAAGATTGGGAGTTTTTGGTGCAAGAGGCGGAGAACTCGGGAGAAGGACTTTCTGAAGACGAGATGAAGAAGATCCTCCTGAGCAATCTCACGCCAGAGACCAAGCAGAAGATCAGGGACTCTCAGGTGGACCAAAAAGTCCTGGGCAACTGGGTTGAAGTCCGAGGATTGCCGGAGACTATGGGAAAAATGGCAGTTCGTGAGTTGCTACACTCTATCAGTGCTACTGGATTGAAAGACATCACTATTCGTGAGGTCAGATAGAGAGTTGGTTTCCATGATTCTGAACAGTCGGAGTTTTTCTGTAGCATGGTGGATGGAAAAGTGAAGTATAAGGGAACAGTTTTGAAGGTACGACCGTGGATCTTCTCGTACGGAGTCGAGCAGGTCTGGGACCAACTTGAAAAGTATGCAAACTTAGAACACCAGAAGTCACAGGATGCACAAGGCTTCGGAGGCAAGGTCAACGCCGTTGGTGAGAAGGGATGCTCTGTGTGCATTGCCCTTGGAAAAGAAGGTCGAGCGGCGACTGACACGACCGCAGGTCACAGGTGGACGCCCTCAGATCTCAAGACAATTCAGTCCAAAATGGATGGAAAGGGAAATTCTCCCAAAAATCCCCAGAAGGATGGAGCACGAGATGCTGACCAGCATGGAAGGGGAAAGGGTAAAGGGCAGTCCAAAGGAAAGAACAGAGACTGGACACCAAAAGATTACTCGCAGCAAGGCAGAGATCCAAGTGGCTCAGGATGGACCGATGCTGGTGGAAAATCTGGTGGAAAATGTGGTGAAAAGAGTGGAAAGGGACAAGGAAAGTGCGGGAATCAAGATGATTCCAAGGTGAATGGCAACCCCCTGTATACGGAGACGCCAGCGAACAAGACCTTCGGCAACAACAAGGATACTTGAGGTCGAGGCAAGGGCAGATCCAACGAATCCAACCCCAATTCCAACACGTCCAACAACAAAGGTCAAGGTGGTAAGAAAGGTGGTGGTGGAAATTCATTTGGTGGTCGTGGACGTGGAAAAGGGGTCAATGCCGTCGAAGCAGGAGAAGAATGGGTTGACGAAGGACAAGTACAGGACGTGCAGCCGAACGTCGAAGAAGAATGGCAATAGGGAAGCCAACTTGACCCAAATCCCAACACTGGGGTTGAGTGGCAGGAAGCAAAACGCATCAGGGTAGTTGGGGCGGTGGATGGACGCTGCTGGGATCGGCTGGCGCGCTCCTCAGGCCTCCTGTACCCTGCCTGGGTCCTCAGCGCTGTCCGGCGAGGCAAGCTGCTGGATCCAGGTCAGGACAACAGATGGTAAAGTTGAACTTGCCAAATGTCTGATTGACAATGGTTCAGAGGTCAATCTGGTGAGGAAAGGCTTTCTGCAGGAGGACGAGGCGAAGATGTCCCCGACACCTGTCCAGCTGGAGGGAGTCAGCAGACATCGCCTTGACGGTGGCGACAGAGAGGCAGACTTGGCGGTCAGATTGGTGAAACATACTGTGTGGAGCGTGGAAGAGACAGTCACGGAGGAGTGGTTTTCTGGAAAATTCTATGAAGCCAGCATAAAGTGTGATTTTTTCTTGGGTCAACCATGGCTTCACGCTCACCGTGTGTCGCCCATGGGACACAGGACACGCTTCCTCCTGGATCCGTTGACCAGCGACCCGTCTGACCTGTATTATCTGCACCCATATACCAAGAGTATACACCAATTCAAGGAGCGAAATAAGCTGCATATTCAGCAAGATGGGCAGGAATGGACAGCGAATCAAAAAGAATTCAACGAAGGAAAGGTGGAATCATTGAACTGCAAGAAGTGGAAGTCAGTTTGCAATCATGTAGTCGACAAATGGCGGGACATTCTGGTGCATTATTTCGAAAGAAACCACAATTTTCGTCCTCAAGTTGATGCCTTTGCAAACAAAAAGAATAAAAGATTTCCGAAGTTCTACGACGATACCTGGACTGAGGACTGGTCTGAACCTCTATGGATCAATCCGCCCTTCGACGTTTTTCCTCGTGTGGTGCAGAAGCTGAAGCAATCCGGCGCAAAGGGGAATTTAATTGTCTCCAACTGGCCAAGACAATCTTGGTTCAAGGACATTATGGACATTTCAATCGACATTGTCGAGCTACCTCACAAGGGGGTGAAGCTGTATTGCGAAGACAATGGCAAGCCTTTGCCACAGCGTTCGTGGAGCACCTTGGTGTGCTTAATTGACGGGAATCTGGGAGATTATTGGCAAGATGACAGTGAAATGGGAACAGAAGAGGTCATCTCAAATTCCTCAAGAATCGACGAGATTGAGGTGGATGAAGACGATCAAGAGCGGAATCCGGACGTATTGTCGCGGAAGGAGGGAAGGACAATCGGCGTCCCTCAAGAGAACGCCTCCATCCATAACAATTCGTCCCCATCAGACAAGAATCAAGCCAAAAAAGTCAAGATTTCAGACAAGAAGGATGACAAATTTCCAAGATTTTCACCTGAATTGACAGGAATGCAGCTGAATTCGTCCGACCATCCGTTCAAGACATTCGTGGACCCCCTTCATTGGTGGGATCCCACGGAGGAGCGAGCTCAGGTGAGCTTCATCCGCCAACAATGCGACGAAGAAGTTGGGAATGAAGTGGCCAAGAATATGAGACCACGACCAACAATTCGCAAATTGGTGGACATAATGTCGGTGATTAAATGTGGGAATCAGGTCGACGGAGACAAGATATCTGCAAGAAGGGACGCAGTGTTCGAAGATTATAAAGATGACGTGCTGAGTGGGAAGTTGTGGAAAAACCCCCCAATTCCATGTGAAAATGGGGAAGCCAAGATTGAGATAATCCAAGGCTCAAAGGTGCACAAACAACGTCCATTCTATTTACACGGCACCAAAGCAGATGCCCTGCGAAAGATTATTGAGCGCAATCTCTATGAGTTCGGTTGGTTGGAGGGCTGTATGAGATCTGAGTGGTGTTCAGCACCGATTACTGTGCCAAAACCCCCACCTGCTGACCAATCCAGCATAGATGCTTGGCGTCTAGTGGTGGATTACAGAGCCCTGAATGCCGCCCCGGTACCAGACGCGCATCCCCTTCCTTTAATCGAGAAGGAGATCGCCGCGAGAGCCAAAGGTAAGCTCTTTACTGTGTTGGAAGTGCGCCATGGCTTTCACCAAATGCCACTTCCAAAGGCAGATAGGCATTTGACGGCAATGGGCACGCCCTGTGGCACTGTCCAGTGGACTGTACTGCCGATGGGTCTGAAGAATGCGCCGTCGATGTTCCAGAAGATGATGGAGACTAATTTTTTTCAGAAGCACAAGTCTCTGGATTTACAAGAATTCTGCAGCATCTACATTGACGACCTTCTGATTGCCACGCCGTTGGGAAAAGGCTTTGATGAGTGCCTGAAGTTGCACGAAGAGCAAGTCCGAAAAGTTCTCGAAGTCCTTCGACAGGAGAAGCTCGTGTGTGGACCCAAGAAGGGCAAAGTGTTTCTCCAGAGTGTGGAATTTTGTGGCTCTGTCTTCGAAGATGGGACAAGAAGACCGGCCCCAGGGAGAATGGCTGCCCTGCAGCTCTGGGAAAGGCCTAAAGCCATCACGCAGCTCCGTGCCTTTTTAGGCTTCTGCAACTATTACCACGAGTTCCTTCCTCTCTACGCCAAGTTCTCTGGTCCATTGACAGAGTTACTCAAGGTTGGCAAAATAGAAGGAGAGAAGGGATCTCAAGTCAAGCTCAAGTGGACGCGAGAATGTGAAGAGGCCTTTACTGGTCTCAAGGAAGCACTGGCAAATGTGGTTACATTAAAGACTCCGTGGTTGGATGGCAGACCTTTTTATATTCGTACAGACGCCAGTCGTTACGCCATTGGTGCTACGATCGAACAAGTCGATGACGAAGGTCACCATCATCCTTTGGCTTTCTGGTCTCGCAAGCTCACACCAAGACAGCAAAATTGGAGTCCAAGGGAACAAGAAGCCTACGCAATCCCTTGTGCCTTACGGCGTTATGAAGGTTGGATCTTGGGCCATCGCGTTGAGGTACTGACTGACCACAAGTCACTGGAGAGCTGGAGGACAGAACATGTGGATACCCCTGGTGGACCAGCTGGGGGAAGAGGCCGTTGGCATGAAGCTCTCAGCAGATTTGACCTCCATGTGACTTACATTCCGGGTCGCTACAATACAGTGGCGGACGCCCTGCGTCGCTGGGCCTACCCAGCCTCGGAGGCTTACTCTGAAGTGAGTTTTCATCGTACAGCGACGGATAAAGCTGAAGTGATCGAGTTTGATAAGGAAGAACAAGCAATGATCAAGAAACATTGTCTTCAATGTTCGATTAAAAATTGGATGAAGGTGGAATTGGTCAGATGCAAGGAGATTACCAAGGCAGATCAGACCGCAGGAGTTAACTCTGACTCTGAGTCGGCGCTGCCACTCCTTAATGTGTTTCCAGTGACAAGATCAAAGGCGAAATCCACGCTCCCTCCACTACAAAAGGACAAGGAAACTTCCTTCCTCTGTGTGGATTGGACGAAGAGGACAGGTTCTTTGGGTCTGTTTACCACAAGTTGAAAGGGGACAAGCCTTACGACTCTGAAGAGACGTCTGATTTCAAAATCCAAGGCGACAAGTTATTTTGGCAATGACGTATTTGTGTTCCTGATTGTCTAATTGACCAATATGTCAAACATTGGCATCGGAATGAGACAGCCCACACACATTCTCGTGTTCTGGAGCAGGAGCTACGACACAGAGTGTACACGCGGGACCTCAAAAGTGCCTGTGAACGAGTTGCCAAAGGATGCAAGCAATGTCAGGCGACCATCCCCAAGAATCAAAAGGCAGAAGGACTACTGAAGGGATTACCAATTCCTGAGAGGTTGTTCGACAAGGTGACGGCAGATGTCTTCGAGTTGGGACAAATCCAAGAGGAATGTCTCTACACGAGGAAGCCTATGGATGGGGTTTTGTTAATTCAAGACCGCCACAGTGGCTACATCCAGGTCCTCTCTTGCAACACGAAGCATCTCACCTCTGAAATGGCTGCCAAGTGGACTGCAAGTCAGTGGATGAGTAACTGGGATGTTCCCAGTGAAATTCTGACGGACAGTGAGAAGGAGTTTATTGGGACTTGGTGGGAGAACATGTGTGCTCTATTGGGAGTTCATCATCTTCGTGCCCGAGTCTACGACCATCGAGCTCTCCCTGCTGAACGCGCTGGAAGAATTCTTATCAACATTCTGAGAAAACTCCTGGCGACTGAAAAAGACTACAATTGGTTTGAGACAATTTACTGTGTCTTGAGGAGATACCATCGTACCAAGAATTACACTGGATTAAGTCCGAATGAGCTTGTTTTTGGTCGTAAGAAGATGGGTCCAGGACCAGTGATGTATCATCCAAGGCAGTGCTACGACGCCTCGCAATGGTTTGAGAGGAGAAAGAATTTAGAGTCCAAGTGGATCCAAGCCAAAGTGGAGAGCCAAGCAGATTGGTTGAATTTCAAAAATGAGTCAAGAACGCAAGGAAAACCCTTCGAGAAAGGCCAGCAAGTTTGGCTTCGTAAGTCAGTTGGGACCCTGAAGGACGACAACAAATTGTTACTTTTGTGGGATGCCCCATTCCAAGTCAAGAGTCAACTAAGTGAGACTACATTCAACATTGAAACTGAGCCAGGCAGGCATCAAGAAGTACATCGAGACCGTTTGAAGGCCGAAGTACCCTGCCCCAAAGGAAGGTTCAAGCCTCTCTATTGGACTTCGAAGTACCTGAGCGACAGGAAGATGGTCACCAGCAGTTTCGAGTTGGAGAAGATCCTTGATTACAATAAAAATGCTCGAAACAAATGGTACTTCCTGTGCAGATGGAAAGGATTCGGTCGAGAAGAAGACAAATGGGAGCCAGCTTCAAGTTTTATCCATGGGTATACGGACACTTTCATCAAGTTCCTGAAGAAACACCCTGAGATTGACCGCGAGCTCTCGCTGATCAAGGATTGTGTCACCAAGGAAGACTTACAAGCGCAAGGAGAAGCTCCAATCGTGGCAGAATCCATTCGGGACAAGATCTGATCAGAATTTGGATCGCCGAAAACTTTCGTAAAGGTTTACGGTCTACATATACCCTTGGCATGGGGACACAACAGTCCTGACGCATCGTCTATGTGGTTCGATGAACAGATGATGGGACATTCTGGGGTCATCCTGGTCATTCCATCCATCATTCCAATCATGGTCATCATGTGAATCATGTGCTTCATTGTAGATGATTCCAAACGGAAGTTCCGAGAGGCCTTTATCCTCAACCACGACAACATTCTCGTGTTTTGCTGTCGACTGGGCCCCTCTTCTCGCCTTGGGAAGGACTCGTTCGAGTTCGTGCTCATTACAGAGATTCTGGCACATGACTGAGTCTGATCCATTTCATGTGTTTGACGGATCTGCTGAGAATGCCATTTCAATCAGCTCTTACATTCAGACTGTTGGTTCGTTTTCCAATCGACCGCTGTCAAAGGGCTTATATAGACCAAGTGACAACGATGGTGTTCTTACTTGTGTCGACTCGCTGTTCATCTGTGGATTGTGTTGGAATCCCCCTCAGAATCAGCTCAATTTTGGCAAATTCCTGGTACCAAGCATAGGATGCTCCTACATTCTGGAACTATATGGAGTCAATTACCTCTTCTGGCTCGTACTGGATTTAAACATGAAGACCTGGAGACAATACTGGTTTTCTTGGCTATCATTACTTATACATGATTCGATTTCCATCATGGAGATCATCATCATCATGAGGATTTGACCTGGATTGGCTATGAATGAGAACTGGATTTCTGTTCAGCACTACACACAGTGTATATCGGCAATGAATTGGACCTATATTGGCTTGTTTCAGACTTCGCCACCCTCAATCCGTGTGCTATTCACTGACTTTGGTCTCAATTCAGTCTCATTTTGTACCATAATCTGGCATCTGGTCTCATGACTGCAAATGACACCGACCAGTTTCACATATCTTGGACTCCATGAAGGGGTACCCTATTCTTTGGACGCTCGACGACATGGCGACACTCGTTTTCTGTTTTCTGGCAGTTGGATGTCAGATCCTGATTTCATCATGGATCATGGATCTTGATCATGCATCTACATTCTTCCCAGACTTTCAATTTTCGAATTTTCGAGCTTGAACGAAGCTTTTTCTGTGTGCCCTAAGGTACCTATGTGTTTCATTCAAGTCGATGGCCATCACGAAACACAGATATCAGCACACTTTTGCTCAATTCAGCTCACTTTCACACATTTTGCTTTAGATTAGTCGGTTTTTGGTCACTTTCGCCGTTTCGTTCACCTCACTTGACCCAGCCTGACATACTGGCGTATGTTTTCAGAGGGGGAGTGTAACGGCAGCAGTGACAGCACTCAGATTATACATCAATGTGATCATAATTTCAATGATTCTCAGATGTACATTAGTGCAGTAAATTTTCCGCTTGTTTTCATGTTTTCCGTTCGCCGCCAGATGTCGCCTGTGAGCGCGCGTCGAGTCGCATTTGTCTTTCGTGATTTCCCAATCGGATTTATTTAAATTATTTCGAATGATTTCACGTTGTGTCATTGTGTGCGATGAATGCGCATTGAGATTCTATGTCTGCTCCATTTTTGTAGACCGGGTTTTCTGACTATTCATATTCCACCATGGAGTTCACTGGACTGACAAGTACTTCGCATATGTGGCCTGCATGGTTGTGTCTGAGTCGTCAGGCATGTAAATGGGACCGTCGGGCAGTTGCACTCTTCCCACAGTCATTCGGTCCAGCATACGGCGCCAATAAGCGTGTTCACCTGAACAACCCCAGTCAGGGGTGCACATAACAACCCTTCCTCCCTCATAAGCGATTTTCGTTAGAACCTTCGCGAGCAGTGAGAAGGGGGGGTTAGCATACGCTAGGCCCGTTGCTTTCCAGAAGAAACGGAAAGCGTTATTCAGATGTTTTAAGCAATACAACTGCATGATGTGCTGCTGTTGGCTCACGAACAACTCCACCTGGATCTCATCCAGGGATACGTGAAGGGCCGCCAGTCAATTTTGGAGAACGTGAAGGGCCAATTGGTAGTTTTCAGTACGATAGTTAGTCTTGGCTGCATAGCGCAGCCCAGACTCTTTTTGTCCTGATAGCTCCAAAGGTACGGAGAAGAGCCCACTGCAGAAGTCGCAGTGCAGAGAATAGGGACGCTGGAGGGACAAAATTTTTACCTGGGGGTTTCTTCGTAGGAAGTCGCTGCCAATGACCATGTCAAAGGCGTCAGTGTCCAAAACTCTGCAGTGTTGGGTCACAAGACAAATAGTCACATTGACACCCCCCAAGAAATGGATGGCACACCCATCCCCTACTCTTATGGCCACTGTCTTAGTTTTCCTGAACGTCTTTAGCAGGCGCCGGGCCACAATAGAGAGTGTTGCGCCGGTGTCAAGCACTGCTTGAAAAAATTGATCCCCGATTTTCACGAGGATCCAGACAACCAAGTCCTCCTCTTCAGAGCCGCCCCCCTACTCCTCAGCGGAGAAATTTGACATCCACCCCTGCAGCCATGAGGGACTTGGCCATCCAAGCCAGTCGCCTCTTCTTGATGTTAGTCCCCTCAGGGGAGGCGTTATCCCCCTGTGGGCGCTTCTTGGGGTCAGCATCAGCAGATTAGGGAGAAATAGCGGGCGCTGATGAGCGCCTCTGGGGGTTGGGTTTTCCCCCCTTGCCACCTCCCTTGCCTCCTCCTTTACTACCCTTATCCCCATTCTGGGGAGTTATGGAGGGTGTTTGGGCCGTCTGGCGTTCAGCCTCCTACCGTTTGTGTTTGTCACTCTCACGTTTTTTTATGTGACATTGGTCCTCGTAGTGACGACGTTTGCCACAGTAACCACAGGTGATGGTACACCTGAAGTGATCCTGATGGGTCACTGTTTCCCCATCTTTAGTGTGCTGCTGTGGTTTCAGTTGCATCATACAACCACTGCAGAGGTCGCAGTCAGGGGCATGACAACGTCCCCCCTTGTCATTGACAGGCTTACAGTAGAAGTGTGGGGGTGTACCTGTTTCAGGTTTAACCTCATTCATGGCACGCAGGTTACCCCTTCCTTTGTTATGGCTTCGAACAGCAGCAGCGCAGCGAGCGCGCTTGTTTCTCGTCGTCGGTCGGCATGGTCATGGACAAAAAGTAGAAGAAAAGCAATAGAAGAGGTCCTGTAGACGTGTAGCAGAAATGCGTGGTATGCGTAATGCGAAATACATACCTCTCTATTTGTCCCACCGCGCTTTTTTCCCCCTGTAAAGAGAGAGCGTGTGCAGGCCTTTGGGGGGTTGGTTGGTTATTTTTGCGTGTTGTGCCTTGTGTATCTTTTTTTTTTCTGTAGCGTCTTCGATAACATACCTCTTTGCCTTGTGTTTTCCCTATAGAGAGGGCGTGGAAGGCGCCTTTGTTTTTTTTTCGTAACATACTTGCCATACCTTCTGTAGCTTCTCGTTGTCATCCCCCTTGGAGAGAGTGTGTGCATGTTTGTGTGTGGGGCGGGGGTGGGTTTTCATACCATGTTTCTCCTTGATCTTGTCCCCGTCTTCTTGTACCTTGCGGCCTTGTGTACGTTTGTGTATGCGTGCGTGGTCCGTCCCTTTAGCGCCGTCCCTCGCATTCTTAATATACTTGTTCGCCATACCATTGTTTTCCCGTGGTTCGTGGCCATCCCCTATAGCGAGAGCGTGTGCATGTTGTGTGGGTGGGGCGGGGGTGGGGTTCTATACCATGTTTCTCCTTGACCTTATCTCCATTTTCTTTCACCTTGCGGCCTTGTGTACATTTGGGTATGTGTGCGTGGTTCGACCCCTTGGCGCCGTCTTTCGTATTTTTAACATACTTCTTCGCCTTTCCATTGTTTCCCCATGGTCCGTGGCCGCCCCATACCTTTTGCGTTTTTTTCTTCGTCGTGTACCTCGCGGTACTTGGAGCCTATGGAGGAACAATGGGGATATATGGGTGTGGTTCGTGTTTGTGCGCATGCTTTATGACGTGCGTGGTGGTTCATCGTTCTTTTTTGCGTGCGGCGTTGTCCCCTTGGCGCCCTCCTTCACAACATACTTGGTTCCCTCACCTACGCATGTGTAGCGGGGGGAATGTAGGATACATGGGGTCGTAACATACTTCTTTGTTATACCATACCTTTGTTTCCCCGTGGTCCGTGGTCGTGGGCGGGTGGTGGTGTTTCCTGCTTTCTTTGTTTTGTGTTTGGTGTCTCTCCTCTTGTTTTGTTTCCCTCTTTTTTTTTTTTGACACGCACAAGTCGCCTAGCTCCTATGGCATGCACTTTGCTAGGTGGTCCCGGGCACGCAATGGTCAAATTCTTTATCGTCGCGGCTTGCTTGTTCTTGGTGTTCCCGGGGGGCCACTTGGTCGGGCCAGGTGATATCCTCCCCACCGGGTCCGAGTAGGGGGCCCTCCGAGACGCACCTCCTGCCTGGTGGCAGAGTCCCCCGGGTTCACAGGGCTCGGAGCCCCGTCCCTCCTCGGCTTCTCCTTTTCGCCACTCCCCGGTCCGTGCGTCAACTTGCAGCTGTGGCTGCGGACGCTTACCCACTGCGTCGCCCCCCTAATGCGTGGTCGCCCGGGGTGCCAGCTCTGCCGGGCCCGTGCTACTGGCTTGTCGCCAGTGGGACCCCCATGGGCTGGCGCGGAAGCTGCCTAGCCCTGAGGCCGGTGCGTGGACCTATGCGCCACTACTGCCTTGGCAGGTGCAGTGCCCTGGTCGTGTGTGTGCGGCCCTCGCAACCGGTTCCCGGGGGTTGGGGCCGGTGCCGGGTGTTGTGTCTTCCCTGTTTCCCCCTGCCCGCCCCGCGTGTCCTGCGCTGTGTGTTGGGGGCCGTCCTGTCTGGGTGTCCCTTAACCTCGCTCGCTGGTACGCCATTCCATGTGGTCTGTGCGTTCCGCGGGCTCGGTCCGGTTGCCCTTCTGGTTTTCCCCGCGTGTCCTTTGTGTGTGTGTGCGCTTGCGCTCTCGCGACCTCTGCGCCCCCCCCACCCTCCCCGGGCTGGTGTGGCGCGTGCACCTCGCGCAGTCCCAGTGCTGGGCGCTGGGAGGGCCGTTCCACTCGGTCCGTGCCCCTCCGCGTGTCCGGCCTCGGTCCCATGCTCCGTTTGGCTTGCTTGGGGGGGGGCGACCCGGTCCCGTTTCCCCCTACCTGGCTTGGGGCTGCGCGCTCCCCGTGGGGTGGGTGCGGGCGGGGGGACGCGTCACCAACCCCACCGCACGCGCTCTAGCGAGCTCGCCTTGCCCGCTGGCTTGGCGTGCTGTAGGGGCGGCACGGGGGCGCCCAAGGGGGGCGCCTCTTGCCTGGGTTCGGGGCGCCCGGGGTCGGGCGCTCTCCCACCCCCGACAACTCGTCCTTTCGGGCGTGCGGCTGGGGCCCACTACCCACTGGCTGTGGGTGCGGGGGATGCGGGCGCGGGGACCCGTCACCAACCCCACAGCGCGCGCTCTTGCGAGCTGGCTTTGCGCGCTGTTGGGGCGGCATGAAGGTGCCCTGGGGGGCGCCTTCTGCCTGGGTGTGGGCGGTCCGGGGTCGGGCCCTCTCCCAACCCCGACCACTCGTCCTTTCGGGCGTGCGGCCGAGCCCACTACCCTGTGGCTGTGGGTGCGGGGGATGCGGGCGTGGGGACCCGTCAAGTACCCCACAGCGCGCGCTCTTGCGATCTGGCTTTGCGCGCTGTGGGGGCGGCATGAGGGTGCCCGGGGGGGGCGCCTCCTGCCTGGGTGTGGGGCGTCCAGGGTCGGGCGCTCTCCCACCCCCGACCACTCGTCCGTTCGGGCGTGCGGCCGGAGCCCACTACCCACTGGCTGTGGGTGCGGGGGATGCCAGCAGGGGGACCCGTCACCAACCCAAGAGCGCGCTCTTGCGAGCTGGCTTTGCGCGCTGTGGGGGCGGCATGAGGGTGCCTGGGGGGGCCGCCTCTTGGCTGGGTGTGGGGTGTCCGGGGACAGGCGCTCACCCACCCCCGACCTCTCGTCTGTTTGGGCGTGCGGCAGGGGCCCACTACCCACTGGCTGTGGGTGCGGGGGGTGCCGGCGTGGGGACTCGTCACCGACCCCATAGCGCCCACTCTTGCGTGCTGGCTTTGCGCGCTGTGGGGGCGGCATGAGGGTGCCCGGGGGGGGGCGCCTCCTGGCTGGGTGTGGGGCGTCCGGGGACAGGCGCTCTCCCACCCCCAACCACCCGTCCTTTCGGGCGTGCGGCCGAGCCCACTACCCTGTGGCTGTGGGTGCGGGGGATGCGGGCGTGGGGACCCGTCAAGTACCCCACAGCGCACGCTCTTGCGAGCTGGCTTTGCGCGCGGTGGGGGCGGCATGAGGGTGCCCAGGGGGGGCGCCTCCTGCCTGGGTGTGGGGCGTCCGGGGTCGGGCGCTCTCCCACCCCCGACCACTCGTCCTTTCGGGCGTGCGGCTCGGGCCCACTACCCACTGGCTGTGGGTGCGGGGGGTGCGGGCATGGAGACCCGCCACCAACCCCACAGCGCGCGCTCTTGCGATCTGGCTTTGCGCGCTGTGGGGGCGGCATGAGGGTGCCCGGGGGGGGGCGCCTCCTGCCTGGGTGTGGGGCGTCCAGGGTCGGGCGCTCTCCCACCCCCGACCTCTCGTCTGTTTGGGCGTGCGGCAGGGGCCCACTACCCACCGGCTGTGGGTGCAGGGGGTGCGGGCGTGGGGACTCGTCACCGACCCCATAGCGCCCACTCCTGCGTGCTGGCTTTGCGCGCTGTGGGGGCGGCATGAGGGTGCCCTGGGGGGGCGCCTCTTGGCTGGGTGTGGGGCGTCCGGGGACAGGCGCTCTCCCACCCCCGAACTCTCGTCCGTTTGGGCGTGCGGCAGGGGCCCACTACCCACTGGCTGTGGGTGCGGGGGGTGCGGGCAGGGGGACCCGTCACCAACCCCACAGCGCGCGCTCTTGCAAGCTGGCTTTGCGCGCTGTGGGGGCGGCATGAGGGTGCCCGAGGGGGGCGCCTCCTGCCTGGGTGTGGGGCGTCCAGGGTCGGGCGCTCTCCCACCCCCGACCTCTCATCCGTTCGGGCGTGCGGCCGGGGCCCACTACCCACTGGCTGTGGGTGCGGGGGTTGCGGGCAGGGGGACCCATCACCAACCCCACAGCGCGCGCTCTTGCGAGCTGGCTTTGCGCGCTGTGGGGGCGGCATGAGGGTGCCCGGGGAGGGGGGCCTCTTGGCTGGGTGTGGGGCGTCCGGGGACAAGCGCTCTCCCACCCCCGACCTCTCGTCCGTTTGGGCGTGCGGCAGGGGCCCACTACCCACTTGCTGTGGGTGCGGGGGGTGCGGGGGTGGGGACCCGTCAACGACCCCACAGCGCGCACTCTTGCGTGCTGGCTTTGCGCGCTGTTTGGGCGGCATGAGGGTGCCCGGGTGGGGCGCCTCCTGCCTGGGTGTGGGGCATCCGGGGTCGGACGCTCTCCCAGCCCCGACCACTCGTCCTTTCGGGCGTGCGGCCGGGGCCCACTACCCACTGGCTGTGGGTGCGGGGAGTACGGACGTGGGGACCCGTCACCAACTCCACAGCGCGCGATCTTCCGAGCTGGCTTTGCGCGCTGTGGGGGCGGCACGAGGGCGCCCGGGGAGGGCGCCTCTTGCCTGGGTTTGGGGCGTCCGGGGACGGGCGCACTCCCACCCCCGACCTCTCGTCCCTTCGGGCGTGCGGCCGGGGCCCACTACCCACTAGCTGCCGGTGCGGGGGGTACGGACGTGGGGACCCGTCACTGATTCCACAGCGCGCGCTCTTGCGTGCTGGCTTTGCGCGCTGTGGGGGCGGCACGAGGGCGCCCGGGGGGGGCGCCTCTTGCCTGGGGGTGGTGCATCCGGGGACGGGCGCTCTCCCACCACCGACCTCTCGTCCGTTCATGCGTGCGGCCGGGGCGCACTACCCACTGGCTGAGGGTGCGGGGGGTGCGGGCGTGGGGACCCGTCACCAACCCCACAGCGCGCGCTCTTGCGGGCTGGCTTTGCGCGCTCTCGGGGCGGCATGGGGGTGCCCGGGGGGGGACGCCTCTTGCCTGGGTGTGAGGCGTCCGGGGACGGGCGCTCTCCCACCCCCGACCTCTCGTCTGTTCGGGCGTGCCGCCGGGGCCCACTACCCACTGGCTGTGGGTGCGGGGAGTGCGGGCATGGGGACCCGTCACCAACCCGACAGCGCGCGCTCTTGGGAGCTGGCTTTGCGCGCTGTGGGGGCCGGCACGAGGGCGCCCGGGGAAGGCGCCTCCTGCCTGGGTGTGGGGCGTCCGGGATCGGGCGCTCTCCCACCCCCGACCACCCGTCCTTTCGGGCGTGCGGCCGGGGCCCACTACCCACTGGCTGTGGGTGCGGGGAATGCGGGCGTGGGGACCCGTCACCAACCCCACAGCGCGCGCTCTTGCGAGCTGGCTTTGCGCGCTGTGGGGGCGGCATGAGGGTGCCCGGTGGGGGCGCCTCCTGGCTGGGTGTGGGGCGTCCGGGGACAGGCGCTCTCCCACCCCCGACCACCCGTCCTTTCGGGCGTGCGGCCGAGCCCACCACCCTGTGGCTGTGGGTGCGAGGGATGCGGGCGTGGGGACCCGTCAAGTACCCCACAGCGCACGCTCTTGCGAGCTGGCTTTGCGCGCTGTGGGGGCGGCATGAGGGTGCCCAGGGGGGGCGCCTCCTGCCTGGGTGTGGGGCGTCCGGGGTCGGGCGCTCTCCCACCCCCGACCACTCGTCCTTTCGGGCGTGCGGCTCGGGCCCACTACCCACTGGCTGTGGGTGCGGGGGGTGCGGGCATGGAGACCCGCCACCAACCCCACAGCGCGCGCTCCTGCGATCTGGCTTTGCGCGCTGTGGGGGCGGCATGAGGGTGCCCGGGGGGGGCGCCTCCTGCCTGGGTGTGGGGCGTCCAGGGTCGGGCGCTCTCCCACCCCCGACCACTTGTCCGTTCGGGCGTGCGGCCGGAGCCCACTACCCACTGGCTGTGGGTGCGCGGGATGCCAGCAGGGGGACCCGTCACCAACCCAACAGCGCGCGCTCTTGCGAGCTGGCTTTGCGCGCTGTGGGGGCGGCATGAGGGTGCCTGGGGGGGGGCGCCTCTTGGCTGGGTGTGGGGCGTCCGGGGACAGGCGCTCACCCACCCCCGACCTCTCGTCCGTTTGGGCGTGCGGCAGGGGCCCACTACCCACCGGCTGTGGGTGCAGGGGGGGCGGGCGTGGGGACTCGTCACCGACCCCATAGCGCCCACTCTTGCGTCCTGGCTTTGCGCGCTGTGGGGGCGGCATGAGGGTGCCCTGGGGGGGCGCCTCTTGGCTGGGTGTGGGGCGTCCGGGGACAGGCGCTCTCCCACCCCCGAACTCTCGTCCGTTTGGGCGTGCGGCAGGGGCCCACTACCCACTGGCTGTGGCTGCGGGGGGTGCGGGCATGGAGACCCGCCACCAACACCACAGCGCGCGCTCCTGCGATCTGGCTTTGCGGGCTGCGGGGGCGGCATGAGGGTGCCCGGGGGGGGCGCCTCCTGCCTGGGTGTGGGGCGTCCAGGGTCGGGCGCTCTCCCTGCCCCGACCACTCGTCCGTTCGGGCGTGCGGCCGGGGCCCACTACGCACTGGCTGTGGGTGCGGGGGGTGCGGGCAGGGGGACCCGTCACCAACCCCACAGCGCGCGCTCTTGCAAGCTGGCTTTGCGCGCTGTGGGGGCGGCATGAGGGTGCCCGGGGGGGGCGCCTCCTGCCTGGGTGTGGGGCGTCCAGGGTCGGGCGCTCTCCCACCCCCGACCTCTCGTCCGTTCGGGCGTGCGGCCGGGGCCCACTACCCACTGGCTGTGGGTGCGGGGGTTGCGGGCAGGGGGACCCATCACTAACCCCACAGCGCGCGCTCTTGCGAGCTGGCTTTGCGCGCTGTGGGGGCGGCATGAGGGTGCCCGGGGGGAGCGCCTCTTGGCTGGGTGTGGGGCGTCCGGGGACAAGCGCTCTCCCACCCCCGACCTCTCGTCCGTTTGGGCGTGCGGCAGGGGCCCACTACCCACTTGCTGTGGGTGCGGGGGGTGCGGGGGTGGGGACCCGTCAACGACCCCACAGCGCGCACTCTTGCGTGCTGGCTTTGCGCGCTGTTTGGGCGGCATGAGGGTGCCCGGGTGGGGCGCCTCCTGCCTGGGTGTAGGGCATCCGGGGTCGGGCGCTCTCCCAGCCCCGACCACTCGTCCCTTCGGGCGTGCGGCCGGGGCCCACTACCCACTGGCTGTGGGTGCGGGGAGTACGGACTTGGGGACCCGTCACCAACCCCACAGCGCGCGCTCTTCCGAGCTGGCTTTGCGCGCTGTGGGGGCGGCAGGAGGGCGCCCGGGGAGGGCGCTTCTTGCCTGGGCTTGGGGCGTCCGGGGACGGGCGCTCTCCCACCCCCGACCTCTCGTCCCTTCGGGCGTGCGGCCGGGGCCCACTACCCACTGGCTGCCGGTGCGGGGGGTACGGACGTGGGGACCCGTCACTGATTCCACAGCGCGCGCTCCTGCGTGCTGGCTTTGCGCGCCGTGGGGGCGGCACGAGGGCGCCCGGGGGGGGCGCCTCTTGCCTGGGGGTGGTGCATCCGGGGACGGGCGCTCTCCCACCACCGACTTCTCGTCCGTTCATGCGTGCGGCCGGGGCGCACTACCCACTGGCTGAGGGTGCCGGGGGTGCGGGCGTGGGGACCCGTCACCAACCCCACAGCGCGCGCTCTTGCGGGCTGGCTTTGCGCGCTCTCGGGGCGGCATGGGGGTGCCCGGGGGGGGGACGCCTCTTGCCTGGGTGTGAGGCGTCCGGGGACGGGCACTCTCCCACCCCCGACCTCTCGTCTGTTCGGGCGTGCCGCCGGGGCCCACTACCCACTGGCTGTGGGTGCGGGGAGTGCGGGCATGGGGACCCGTCACCAACCCGACAGCGCGCGCTCTTGCGAGCTGGCTTTGCGCGCTGTGGGGGCCGGCACGAGGGCGCCCGGGGAAGGCGCCTCCTGCCTGGGTGTGGGGCGTCCGGGGTCGGGCGCTCTCCCACCCCCGACCACCCGTCCTTTCGGGCGTGCGGCCGGGGCCCACTACCCACTGGCTGTGGGTGCGGGGAATGCGGGCGTGTGGACCCGTCACCAACCCCACAGCGCGCGCTCTTGCGAGCTGGCTTTGCGCGCTGTGGGGGCAGCATGAGGGTGCCCGGGGGGGGCGCCTCTTGCCTGGGTGTGGGGCGTCCGGGGACGGGCGCTCTCCCAACCCCGACCTCTCGTCCGTTCGGGCGTGCGGCCGGGGCCCACCCACTACCAACTGGCTGTGGGTGCGGGGGTTGTGGGCATGGGGACCCGTCACCGGCCCCACACCGCGCGCTCTTGCGAGATGGCTTTGCGCGCTGTGGGGGCGGCATGAGCATGCCCGGGGGGGCGCCTCTTGCCTGGGTGTGGGGCGTCTGGGGATGGGCGCTCTCCCACCCCCGACGTCTCGTCCGTTCGGGCGTGCGGCCGGGGCCCACTACCCACTGGTAGTGGGAGCGGGGGGTGCGGGCATGGGGACCCGTCACCAACCCCACAGAGGCGCGCTCTTGCGTGCTGTGGGAGAGGCATGAGGGTGCCCGGGGGGGGCGCCTCTTGCCTGGGTGTGGGGCGTCCGGGGACGGGCGCTCTCCCAACCCCAACCACCCGTCCTTTCGGGCGTGCGGCCGGGGCCCAGTACCCACTGGCTGTGGGTGCGGGGGGTGCGGGCGTGGGGACCCGTCACCAACCCCACATCGCGCGCTTCTGCGAGCTGGCTTTGCGCGCTGTGGGGGCGGCACGAGGGCGCCCCCGGGGGGGCGTCTCCTGCCTGGGTGTTGGGCATCTGGGGACGGGGGCTCTCCCACCCCGAACCACCCGTCCTTTCGGGCGTGCGGCCGGGGCCCGCTTCCCACTGGCCGTGGGTCCGGTGTGCGGGCGTGGGGGCCCGGCTGTCTTTGCCACCTCCTCCCTTGCCGCGGTTCGTCGTGTGTTGTGCGCGCTTCCCGGGTTCGCAGCACCCGGTGGCCGTTGTGGCTTGGCACCTGTTCCCGTGCCGTGGTTGTGGCAGGGGGCGTGCCTCTCTGTCGTGCCCCGTGGCCCCGCGTGGGTGCGCCGCTCCTCGTCCGGTCCGGTCGCTCTCAGTGCTCCGGTTGGCTTTCCCGTCACCGTGGTGCCTTCCCCTACCCCAGGGGCTGTCGCCCCCGGCTTTACTGCGTGGCTGCGCGGGGCACGAGGAGGCCGGCCGAGAACCGGGTACATTGTGCCTGCTGCTGGCCCCTGCCGTTTGGGTATGTGTGCGTGGTTCGACGCCTTGGCGCCCTCCTTGGTATTTTTAACATACTTGCTCGCCTTTCCATTGAATCCCCATGGTCCGTGGCTGCCCCATACCTTTTGCGCTTTTTTTTTCGTCGTGTACCTCGCGGTGCTTGGAGCCTATGGAGGAACAATGGGGATACATGGGTGTGGTTTGTGTTTGTGCGCATGCTTCTTGACGTGCCTGGTGGTTCATCGTTCTTTTTTGCGTGCGGCGTTGTCCCCTTGGCGCCCTCCTTCACAACATACTTGGTTTCCTCATCTACGCATGTGTAGCGGGGGAAATGTAGGATGCATGGGGTCGCAACATACTTGTTTGTCATACCATACCTTTGTTTTCCCGTGGTCCGTGGTCGTGGGCGGGTGGTGGTGTTTCGTGCTTTCTTTGTTTTTGAATTGGTGTCTCTCCTTTTGTTTTGTTGCCCTCTTTTTTTTCTTTGACGCGCACTAGTGGCCTAGCTCCTATGGCATGCACTTTGCTAGGTGGTCCCGGGCACGCAATGGTCAAATTCTCCGTCTTCGCGGCTTGCTTGTTCTCGGTGTTCTGTGTGTGTCCTAATTTTGACGACCTCGCCAAACAGCGGCGTAAATTCTTTTGGGGGGTTTCTGAGGTCGAAAAAAAAACAATTTCCTTGTTTATTTTTGTCGGCTGTGCGTCTCTTTCTTGGTTTTTTTTCTCTGCTGCAATCGCGCGCGACACGAGCAACTACCATTCCTCACCAGAGAAAGACTGAATTTCTCTGCTACCAGAAAGTTCAAACAGGCTTCCACTGTTGATGCTTTGATGATATTGTTTTGTTTGTGCCTCTGCTTGCTCCGGCTGCTTCTTGTGGTAGCTCATGTTTTCCAAATATAAATGTTTTGTTGAAATAAACCAAAACTCCCAAGTTCGCACAGTGCAAGCAGAGGTAATACAGGATCCAAACCACAACATGAAGGGTCGCAGTCAAAGGAGATATGATAGACAATGTATCTACAAAGGAAGTCACAATAACTACAGATTTAGGCAAAGATGATTAGGACATATCCTACAATCAGGTGAAAACTGCCCACATGGGCACTCTCTCTTTTAAAGTGCCATCTAGAGATGTGCACTCTTTGTTTCCGGTCCCATCAGTGCTGAAGTGGCATGGCTTATGGCGCTGAGGTCACTGCCATGGCACGTGGGATCTTCCTACTTAGCTAGGCTGACTTGGAATGAAACCCAGGACCTCTCAAAAAGAGGTGCCCCGGCCCCCTAGGGTGCAGACCACTAGGATAGCTAAGCATTAATAAGAAAATGTAGAAACGTGTATAGGCTCTGGATCAATGTCAGCGCCTCAGTCCCTCAAGGAAATGGTGATTATGTCCAGTCAGGTGGCGGGTCAGGGGTCCACACAACATCCAAAGTTCCATGCTTGGTTTTGGCGGTCAAAATGCTTCGTCACCCCTCGTTGGATAGGCCAATACTAAGATAAAAATGTAGTATGCCTCTAGACATCGCTAAAACAACTAAAGCTTACCCTTTGGCATGGAAATACACTCTTTCTTACTTCACATAACATGAGACCACATCACATCATATCACATCACATCACATCACATCAAATTGCATCACATCACATCACATCACTTCACATCACATCACATCACAGCACATCACATCGCACCACATCGCATCACATCACATCACATCACATCACATCACATCACATCACATCACATCACATCACATCACATCACATCATATCATATCACATCACATCACATCACATCACATCACATCAAAACGTGACGAAACATTTTTCGACGTGAAATAGGTGAATGGTTAACGCCGTAAGCACCGTTACGCTCGTAGGACCCTAACGCCGTCCCTCCCGTCGTCTAACTCGCTATAGACGCAAAGAAAAACGCGTCACAAGCAGCGCGTAAAACTCGGAAATTTTTCATAACCCGCCAGGACCCCTGACGTCGTGCCCTGCTGCCTTTTTCTTCTTCTTCTCCATGCACCTCCCTTCCCCCCCTCGTGCCCATCACTCCCCTTGCCCTGCACCTCAGGGGGTGGCCGTGGGGGAACGCGGTCAACCCTTAGCAATGGACACCAACACGCTCCACGACGCCATGCACAAGTACAAGGCCAAGAACATCAAGAACGACGGGTAGCACGTAAGACACTGCAGCGTACATGGTCTTGCTGCACGCGAGTGTGTTGGGTCGTGTATAATTTTATTTGATTTTCAAAAGCCAAAAAAAAGAAGGAAAAAATATTTTACGAAATTTTGCAGCATTTTTTCAAGTAGGTACAACCACACCCACGCAAGAAACAAACCCAACAAGGCGGAAGGACAGGACACCATGGGCACCACGGGGCAGCACAGCACCACAGGGCACAGCACAGGGGAGCAGGGCATCGAGGGAGAGCAGGCCAGACAGCAACACCGCACAGGGCGGAGACGACAGGAAACACACAACACGACACCCCAGGGCACACACGGCACAAAGCATAACGGCGAACAACACCACGCAGCGACAAACCACAGCAAAACACACACAGCGCGGGGGGACAAGACAAAACACGGCGCCAGAATGCACAGGGCCCCAAGACGACGGACAGCGCCCCAGGACACAACACAGCGCGCGGCAGCACCAAACAGAGCAAAAGGAAACAACACAGCGCACAACAACGCAACGCCAGGCAGCACAACGCGCAGCAACACGGCGCAGCACAGCACCCAGGGACACACCACAGCACGCCACCGAGACACGACACCAGGAGCCGCCAGGACCCACCAGGAGACAACAGAGGACAGCCAGGCCCAACAGCAAACACACAAACACAACAGGCAACAGCACAAAACACCAGCCAGCCCCGCGCGGGCAAGAGAGCACCGAACAGAGAGCAAAGACGCAGGCAAACCAGCACAGCACCGCACGGGCAGAGCAGAGAAACAGAAACGACCTGGAACCGGCCCGGAGCCGAGAACCAACAGGGAACAACAGGAAACCAGCGCCACCAGCAGGGAGAAAAACAGAAAAAGAAGACAGGGCACCACAGCACAGCACGACACGGCAGCACAGCGCCACAGGACTCAGCACAGGGGAGCAGGACACCACAGGGAAGACACCGAGCGACGGCCAGACCAGACAAGGGCACCAAAGCCGACACACACCACCGAACGACAATGCCGGGCAACCAGAGCCACCAGCAGACCCCCAACAAAAGGCAGCGACACCAGGAACCAACAACACCAGCCACCAGAAACAGCACAGACGACGCGCACAGCACAACGAAACGGCACCAGCACATCGCAGCACAGCACCGCACAGGGCGGAGAGGACAGGGAACACACAGCACGACACCCCAGAACACACACAAAAGACGCGCAGCGGCAAGAAACAAACAAAAGGCGCAGGCAACGACGCAAACAAACAGCAGAGCACGACAGCACACCACGACACAACAGCACAGCGTAACAGAACACAACACAGGGCAGCGGAACACCAAGACACACCACGCCGAACCACAGGGCGGCGAGCCACGCGGCCAGGCAAGGACAGCACCACCGAAGCACGACACCAAGACCCACCAGGAGACAGCAGAGGACAGCCAGGCCCAACAGCAAACACCACGCAACACCAGCCCGCGCACACAGAGCAACGACAGGGACAGCACCACCGAGGCACACGCGGGCACACCCGACGGCCGGAGACACACAAACCCGCCCCGCACCACACAGCCGGCAAAAAAAAAGAAAAAAAACGGAAAAAGGAAAAACAAGAAACAAAGGAAAAAAAAAGGGGGGGGAGGGCGCAGAGGCCCCAGGCAACCGGAAAGCAGAAAACGCCAGAGACAACAGGGGGGGGGGGCAAAAAAAAAGGGGGGGGCGACAAGACGCCAAGGCCCAAGGCACCCGGGGCCGGAAAACACGCAAAGCAGGACACAACGAGGGCGCAACGAGAGGGGGAAGGAAAAAAAGAAAAAAAAATAAAATAAAAAAAAACCAAACAACAACCACAAACGGGGCAACCCCAGCCCGGAGGGGGCTGAACAAGCAAAAGGCGAACCAAGAACGGCCAAAGGAAAAGTGAGGCGCACCAGAACGCGCCCTGGAGGACGCACACGCACACACGCGCGGGACCCAGGCGTGGCGTCCTCTGACCCGAAAGGGGGGGTGTCGGCGTCCACACGAAACAGCCCCGGTGCACAGGCCGAGTCCCCCGTCGCAAGACAGTTGGTACGGGAAACCAGACCCGTCAGTGACCGGGTCCACACACGCCAAACCACCGCAGCGCACGAGGCCCGAGACCAAAGCCGGAGGAACCCGCCAGGGACAACCCCATCGCGGGGCCCCGAACGGGTACGACGCAGAGTGCGCCCAGCGCCCTTGCCTCGGCAGGGGCCAGCGGCAGGCACAATGAGCCCAGTTCTCAGCCGGCCTGCTCGTGCCCCGCGCAGCCACCAAGTAAAGCCGGGGGCGACAGCCCCCGGGGTGGGGGAAGGCACCGCGGCGACGGAAAAGCCGACCGGAGCACCGAGAGCAACCGGACCAGACGAGGAGCGGCACACCAACGTGGGGCCACGAGGCACGACAGAGAGGCACGCCGCCGGCCACAACCACGGCACAAGGACGGGTGCCAAGCCACAACGGCCACGGGGTGCCGCAAACCCGGGAAGCGCGCACAACACACGACGAACCGCGGCAAGGGACAAGGTGCCAAGGACAGCCTTGCCCCCACGCCCGCACACCGCACCCACGGCCAGTGGGAAGCGGGCCCAGGCCGCACGGATGGTCGGGGGTGGGAGAGCGCCCGACCCCGGACGCCCCACACCCAGGCAAGAGGCGCCCCCCCGGGCACCCTCATGCCGCTCCCACAGCACGCTAGAGCGCGCGCTGTGGGGTTGGTGACGGGTCCCCACGGCCGCACCCCCTACACCCACAGCCAGTGGGTAGTGGGCCCCGGCCGCACGCCCGAACGGACGAGGGGTCGGGGGTGGGAGAGCGCCCGTCTCCGGACTCCCCACACCCAGGCAAGAGGCGCCCCCCCCGGGCACCCTCATGCCGCCCCCACAACGGGCAAGAGCGCACGCTGTGGGGTTGGTGACAGGTCCCCACGCCCGCAGCCCCCGCACCCACAGCCAGTGGGTAGTGGGCCCCGGATGCACGGCCGAACGGACGAGAGGTCGGGGGTGGGAGACCGCCCGCCCCTGGACACCCCACATCCAGGCAAGAGGCGCCCCCCCTGGGCACCCTCATGCCGCCCCCAAAGCACGCAAGAGCGCGCGCTGTGGGGTTGGTGACTGGTCCCCACGCCCGCACCCCCCGCACCCACAGCCAGTGGGTAGTGGGCCCCGGCCGCACGCCCGAACGGACGAGAGGTCAAGGAGGGGAGAGCGCCCGTCCCCGGACGCCCCACACCCAGGCAAGAGGCGCCCCCCCCCGGGCACCCACATGCCGTCCCCACAGCGCGCAAAGCTAGCTCGCAAGAGCGCGTTGTGGGGTTGGTGACGGGTCCCCACGCCCGCACCCCCCGCACCCACAGCCAGTGGGTAGTGGGCCCCGGCCGCACGCCCCAACGGACAAGAGGTCGGGGGTGGGAGAGCGCCTGTCCCCGGACGCCCCACACCCAGACAAGAGGCGCCCCCCCGGGCACCCTCATGCCGCCCCCACAGCACGCAAGAGCGCGCGCTGTGGGGTCGGTGACGGGTCCCCACGCCCGCACCCCCTGCAACCACAGCCAGTGGGTAGTGGGCCCCGGCCGCACGCCCGAACGGACGAGAGGTCGGGGCCGGGAGAGCGCCCGTCCCCGGACGCGCCACACCCAGGCAAGAGGCGGCCCCTCGGGGCACCCTCATGCCGCCACCACAGCGCGCAAGAGTTCGCGCAGTGGGGTTGATGACGGGTCCCCACGCCCGCACCCCCCGCATCCACAGCCAGTGGGTAGTGGGCCCTAGCGGCACGCCCGAACGGACGTGAGGTCGGGCGTGGGAGAGCGCCCGTCCCCGGACGCCCCACACCCAGGCAAGAGGCGCCCCCCCCAGGCACCCTCATGCCGCCCCCACAGCATGCAAGAGCACGCGCTGTGGGGTTGGTGACGGGTCCCAACGCCCGCACCCCCCGCACCCACAGCCAGTGGGTAGTAGGCCCCGGCCGCACGCCCAAAAAAAAGAGGTCGGGGGTGGGAGAGCGCCCGTCCCAAGACGCCCCACACCCAGGCAAGAGGCCCCCCCCCCGGGCACCCTCATATTCCCCCCACAGCGCGCAAAGCCAGCTCGCAAGAGCGCGCTGTAGGGTTGGTGACGGGTTTCCGTGCCCGCACTTCCCGCAACCACAGCCAGTGGGTAGTGGGCCCCGACCAGGGTCAGTGCTGGGCCCCCACACCCACACGCCCGCGCCCACAGCATGTGGGTGGCGGACCCCAACAGCCCGCCTAGTGGGCCGGCAGTTTGGGGAGGGGGAGCGCCTGACCACAGACACCCCTCACAGCGGTGGAAGGCAGCCCCCCCCGGGAACGCCCTTCCGCCACCCCAACAGCGAGCAAAGCCGGCCCGCAAGGGCGCACGCTGTGGGGCCGGTGCTGGGTCCCACGCCCGCACCGACCGCACCCGGGACACACGGGTCACGGAACCCCAGCTGCCCGCCACGGAGGGCGGGCCGCCGGGGGAGGGACAGCGCCCGACATCGGACGCCCCTCACAACGGTGGCAGGCCATCCCCCCCGGGGACGGCCCCCCACCACCCCCGCAGCACGCAGCCCCCACAGGGCATGCAGGACAAGGGGACAGTGTTGGGCCCGGACACCCACACGCCCGCGCCCACAGCATGTGGGTGGCGGACCCGGACAGCCCGCCTAGTGGGCGGGCAGTTCGGGGAGGGGGAGCGCCTGACCACAGACGCCCCTCACAATGGTGGAAGGCAGCCCCCCGGGAACGCCCTTCCGCCACCCCCACAGCGAGCAATGCCGGCCCGCAAGGGCGCACGCTGTGGGGCCGGTGCTGGGTCCCACGCCCGCACCGACCGCACCCGGGACACACGGGTCGCAGAACCCCGGCCGCCCGCCCCAGAGGGAGGGACAGCGCCTGACACCAGACGCCCCTCACAACAGTGGCAGGCCAACCCCCCCGGGGACGGCCCCCCACCACCCCCACGGCACGCAGCCCCCACAGGGCATGCAGGCCAAGGGGACCGTGATGGGCCCCAACACCCCCACGCCCGCGCCTACAGCACGTGGGTAGTGGAACCCAACAGCCCGCCCAGTGGGCGGGCAGTTGGGGGAGGGGGAGCGCCTGACATCGGACACCCCCCGCAACAGTGGAAGGCACCCCCCCGGGGACGCCCTTCTGCCACCCCCAGGGGGGGCGCACAGCCCCAAGCCAGGTAGGGGGGAACCAGGACCCGACCGCCCCCCCCCAAGCATGCCAGACGGAGCAAGGGACCGGGGCAGGACGCGCGGAGGGGCACAGACCACGTGGAACGGCCCTACCAGCGCCCAGTGCCGGGACCGCGTGAGGTGCGCACGCCATACCACCCAGGGGGGGGGGGGGGAGCGGACGCCGCGGGAGCGCGAGCGCACACACACGCAAAGGGCACGCGGGGAAAACCAGAAGGGCAACCGGACCGAGCCCGCGGAACGCACAGACCGCGTGGAATGGCGTACCAGCGAGCGAGGGTAAGGGACACCCGGACGAGACGGCCCACCACACGCAGCGCGGGACACGCGGGGCGGGAAGGGGGAAACGGGAGAGACACAACACCAGGGGCACTGCACCCGCCAAGGCAGTGGTGGCGCACTGCGCCACGCCCCGACCCCTAGGCTAGGCAGCCTCCGCGCCAGCCCGAGGGGGTCCCACTGGCGACAAGCCAGTAGCAAGGGCCCGGCCGCGCCGGCGCCCTGGGCGACCACGCATTAGGGGCCGACGCGGTGGGTAAACGCCTGCAGCCATGGCTGCGAATTGATGCAGTGACCGGGGAGTTGCGAAACGGGGAAGCCGGGGAGAGACGGGGCTCCGAGCCCTGTGAACCCAGGGGACTCCGCCACCAGGCAGGAGGTGCGTCTTTGAGGGCTCCCCACTAGGACCTGGTGGGGAGGATATCACCTGGCCCGACCAGGTGGCCCCCCGGGGCCGAAAGGCGTCTTGTACCCGCAAAATCAGACCTCAAACCTCAAACCTTACTTCACATCACATAAGACCATATCACATCATATCACGTCACATCACATCACATCACATTGCATCACATCACATCACATCACATCACATCACATCACATCACATCACATCGCATCACATCGCATCACACCACATCACATCACATCACATCACATCACATCACATCACATCACATCACATCACATCACATCACATCACATCAAATCAGATCATATCATATCACATCACATCACATCACATCACATCACATCACATCACATCGCCAACATCCCATCCCATCAACTCATATCCCATCACATCATAGATCATGAAAACACGTCAATTTCTATCATATCTTACAAGATCAGACAACATAAGGTCGCAGCACCTCCAAGGCACCCCCTGTTCAAAAACCTTTTCGAATGGCAATATCAAAGAAATTTATTAGAGCTTTACCAATGGTATCTAACGGTGATAATAATGACTGAAAAAACCGGAAAGGTTTCTGGCGGGCCACGCTGCGGGCATTTGGGCTCCAATCCGGAGGCATACGGCAAATTACTGCAGGAAAAGCAGGATACCGCACGATACGGCAAAATACGGCGGGATACGGCAGGATACGGCAGGATACGGCACGATACGGCAGGATACAGCAGAATATGGCAGCATACAGCAAGATTCGGCAGGAATTGGCAGGATACAGCAGGATAAGCGTATTACAGGAATGCGTTCGTATTAGGGCGTTTACAAGATCCATCTCCACCTAGGGGCTGCCTATCCAAAGATGACTTGAAGTTGAGAATGATCTTTTGAGCTCTTGCTATTCACCAAGTGCGTCAGTTTCCCAATGAGTCAAAATTCAATACGCCACTACAAAACACAACAAGGACAGCAAATCCGATAACCTGTATCTCTGATGTCTCCTTCAATCAATACGAGTCGTGACAATTCATGATAAACATGGCAAAGCCTCTGATGGCAAGAAACATGGTACAAACGACAGGGGTCTTCAGAACTAAAAGTCAGTAAACTAATCACAGACAATTCTGCAACAAATCAATAATAAACCGGGAAAATGGTCCTCGGACTGAATTAAAATTGACATGCGCGATACGCGAATACACAGCCAAATCCAGCCGATCCGTCCCTCATCGTCTGCTCCGCCAAGGGCAGGAGCAACCCTCAGCCCTGCTGATCACACCCCCCGCCAAGGCTGGACGTCAATGGACGAAAGCCTGACAAAAACTGAGAAGCAGTGGCGCCAGAATGAAGGGATTAATTCAGCAGCTCCTTGTACTCTTGATTCTGCCATAATGGCGACACCAGAAGGAACGTCGACGAAAATCTGAAACACAAGGGGCAGTAGCAGAGTAATGACAATAGACAGATGGAAAGCAGCGTACAGGATACAGGCATGTGAGGGAGAGATACAAAAGGGGGGGGGGCAGCAGCAACAAAACATACAGAGCAAACACTGGTCCTGTTCCTCGGCCCCTGATGGCCAGCTCTAGAACAAAAAAGACAGGGAACAACAACGGCGCCCCTGGCCCCTCGGGAAGCAGACCTGCAGCCTAATACAGCGTACATGGAGGAATCAGTAACCCAGCGAATTGTGCTGCAGGCAAGGGCTAAAAATGCGAACCAGCGTGTATGCAGGAGCACGAACCTTAGGTAACATCACTCAATCAACCTTAATGTTGTGCCGTTTGTTATACTGTAACCAATTATCAGTAATGTGGTGCACAAACTGAGAACCAGGCACCCAGGAGGGTTTCTCAGCACCTTTCCAGTGCACATGCCAGAACAGGCGCTTCTGACCCCGCCGCCTGGGGTGAGGACGCCGCTCATGCCCAAGAATCTCCTGGACAACCCTGCCATCGTCCTCAGGCGGAGCCTCAATGTCAGCATGGTAATACAGTGGCACTTTCAACCCACTGAGGGCAGGACAATATGACTTCAGACGATCAATGCTATATACTCGGGGTCCCTGAGGGGTGTCAATCACATAACGATTACCCCCCTCACACTTCAGAACCTCAAACGGTCCCTGCCAGATGCGCTTTAACTTATTAAAATGTTTATTTTCTGCCTTCGGCAGATCCCGCAACCACACCTTGTCTCCCTCCTCAAAACTCAGGGACTTAGTGGTCTTGGAAAAAACGATGAGCCACATCGCCATGCAACTTTTCCACCTTCTGCCGCACCTGCTGGCACTCTGCAGACAGCCGGAGAAAAAAATCCAGCGCATCTTCACTGCCCTCCTCCGAAACAAATGGGGGGCAGTCCCCGAAACCGGGGGGCTCCCTTCCAAACACCAGCCGGTGTGGGGAATATGGGGCCACCATCCCAGGGAGATCGTTCAGCCCCCACACCGCCATAGGCAGTGCATGATACCAGTGACCACCACGCTGACCCAAATACTTACCAAGGGCCAGCATGACCCCTTGGACGGCTAACTCCGCCCGTCCATTACTATTATGCCTATAGATGACACTATGATACTTCTTCACTCCCAACAGCTTCGCCAGAGTGGTCAGGAAGTCGGAGTTCAGGATGCTGGCATTATCGCACAAAAACTCATTATGCAGGCCCATGAAAAAAACACAGTGCTGCAGAAACAAATCCGCAGCGCGACGACTAGTCAAGCCACTGCTATGACGTAGCCAGTCAATCGGCAAACTAAAACCATGAAAAAATCATAGACGGCACCATTCACAGTAACTGGCTTCAGCTCCAAAACGTCAATTGCCAAACTGCTGAATGGGTCATTCGGGATCGGATAATGGTGTAGGGAATCCGGATGGATCCCCACACGAGGCTTAGTTTTGCTGACACACATGACAGGCCTCACAGTGGGCCTTGACATCCTGAAACAGGGCATCCAGAGTCATGCTGGGCACCAAGAAACAGCGCCGCAGCAACTGATATGTCTTCTCGATGCCACCATGGACATAAGTATGTACAGCCGCGATGACGCGGGGAACCAGGGCGGCAGGGAACAGAATTTTACCCGCAAACCGAAGCTTATTGCCAGAGATCACATGCTGAAGGAGGTACTCCCTCCAAACTGCCATGCCTGACTGAAGCGCAGCAAATTTACTGCAAGATGAGGATCAGCACGGTAAAATTCTGTCCAATCGTCGAACAGTATCTGTACATCTGCAGCCAGCCTGGGGACTGCTCGATCTGTTGCCTTGCCAGTTCTGAGAGAAGACACAGACAGATCAGGAAACAGAAACGCATCAGGGGTATGCACAATGGATTCCGCCATTGCAGTGGGCGACCACCCCTGACGATGAAATTCGCTACACAGGGCACGTGCCTTGCGCTTCAGGCCCCTGGAACGAGCTGACTTCCCAACCCCCAGGACATCCACGAAGCGACCAACGCGCCGAGAAAACTGCAACTCAGAATCAGCCCACTCCTTCTCCTCCAATTCATCTCGTTCCCAGCCCGCCAGATCTTCTTCCGTCCCATGAATACTCACGTCGGGTGCAGCCTCATGGGCGGGATAACTCCAGCACGACAGAATGTCAGGGACCTGCTGATCCTCGCCTTTGACATAGATGACCTCTATATCAAAGGTGGAAAAAAATTGGTGCCAGCGCCCCCTCCGCCCAATGGGTCCGGCCATTGTGTCCAAATTTCCGGTATGCCACTGTTGCAGCGATTCATGGTCCGAAAGGACCTGTACCCTGATGGGTGAAATACGCAACCAGTTGCAAAATTTGAACAACGTAGCGACAATCGCATACGTTTCCTCCTGACGAATTGACCACCCCCGTTGGCCATACCCATCCTTCCCCTGCAAGTTCCTCGAAAAAAATGCCACTGGCCACAAATGACCCCCCGGACCCATCTATTCAATGACCCCCCCCCCGCATATGTGGAGGGGTCACAACGTAGATAAAACGACTTGTTCATGTCAGGCTGGTGCAGGACTGCACCATCACGGAAACGAATCTTCAACTCTTCAAAACATCCCTTCATCTCCTCAGTCCAATATATCTCGTTTCCAGCCCGGGCAGCCCCCTCAGGCGTCATCTGTGAACTCAAAGCAGCCTGTTTTTTTCTCACATCCTCATTCTCCTTGCGCTGCTTTTTAGTCACATCCAGTCCCTTCAACGCCTCCATCAAGGGCGCCGCCAACTTGGCGTACCCACACACATAAACCGCGTACCACTGGGTGAAACCAAGAAAGGCTTTCGTGTGCGTGGGCGTCGTTATTGACCGCCAGTGCCAATGCATCACTGCCGCGGTTTTCTCCGGATCTGGTGTCCTACGCCCCCGCAGTTTCACATGCCCACAGAACGTATCCCGGGTGGCAAGAAGATCATATTTACCCGGTTTAATCGTTAGGCGATACTTACGCATGACAGAAAAAAACTCACGCAACTGAGAGTAATGTTCACGCAAACAACGGTCACTCAAAGGATCATCTAAACTCGCCGGATCCGTATTATCCCTATCAGGGGACCCATGACACACGTCATCGATGTATGGCTCAGTCCCATGCATACTTCCTAATAAAATCACGCAAACACCAACTAACGAAACGCTGGTACGCTGATGGGGCTTTTCTAAGGCCCATCGGCAATACCGTCCACTCGTACAACCCCCATGGTGTCGCGAAGGCAGTGAGTGGCTGGCTGTCAGGGTGGAGATGCATCTGGTCGAACCCGTCTTCAAGATCGAAGACAGACCACAGTGCATTTCCACTCTGACGGCAACCATGTCTTCGATGACCGGCAGGGGGTGTGCATCGTCAGCAATGCAAGTGTTCAGGTATCCATAGTCTATCACCAGGCGCCACTTATTGACGCTCGTCCTAGGGACTATAAATGCCTGTGCACTCCATTCTGACTCAGAGGTTTTCAGCATACCTCTGGACTCAAACCTTTGAATCAGGGCACAAAATGCAGCCACCCAAAGGCCAGCAAGGCTTATGGGACTGCATTTCTGTCGCTTAGACCCATCTCTAGGCTTAATCCTATGCATGGAATGCAGACCTCTAAGATCATCAGGCACATCACCCACATTGGGGAAAGTGAACAAATCAGCGAACTCCTTCTCCAAAGGCTCCCGGTACCCGCAACAATGCTGATCCAGGCGATCGGCTTCAACCGCACCACGGATCGAACGCGTCTCAACCGCACTGTAACGCCAGGAAACGGGGTGCAGGGTCCGCGCGCGCCTAACCCTCACCCCTGAATCTTTACCCACACGCCCCACAACCGCGGCCTCCGGGTCCTCTCCAGGCAACACATCATTCCATGCCTCAACTGGTCTGTCTGAACCAGACCCCCTAGAAAAAGCGTCAAACAACACGACACGTGTGGTCAGTCCTTCCTGTTGGGGGTAGTGCCAGCCCTCGTCATGCCCAAAAATGGGCACAGAAGGAGGGGGATCCCACCAATCAATGGCCACTTCCCCCCAGGACCAAAACCAGGACTTGGTTTTGTCCACAGGAATCACAGCAATCCCTTTAGCCTGATCGATCAAAAATTTATTCACAGTGGGTCCCCACTGTGACTTGGGCGCATGTACCCACAACATCGGGTCTGACCAACACATGTTCGGAAACTTCCTTTCCACCCGAAGCCAACGGGCGAAAGGGGGTATCACTAGACCTAGGAAAAACCTCCCTGAACGTCTTGCGCTCGGAAGAGTACCCAGACCAAGACATGATCTCGTCCAGCACTGAAGGAAGAAGAATATTCCTATTCCTGGCGTACGCATATTTAGCAGTCATCCGCATTTTTTCCCCGCGGCGCTCCAGACGCGCTGTAGCATCAACAGATTTGTCAACAGAATGGGGATATCAGCATGAGAAAAAATACTGCTGCACCGAACTGACAGTCAAACCCTTTGAGAGCAAAGGGTCGGGATGCTCTGGTAATGCAGGACCAAGGCAAATCAAAAATAGCATCATCTACGGCAGCCTTCCAACAGCCCCCATGAGACTGAGAATAACCCCAACCGGCAGCGAAGGAATCTGGTGGGGGACCGTCAATACCGGCTGGCGCAGTACCGATATTCTCAGAACCCGATTCAGACTCCAAATCAGAAATGCCATCCGACTCCTCGGAGGCGCTCTCAGCATGCAACATAGAGCGTCGGACAAACTCGGGCGCCGGCAAATAGGGAAGAGCAGAATCCGCCACCGACGGCGGTGGACGACATGTTATGTTACAGGGACAACGGGCTCCAGTGTCTTCACAGCACTCATGTGCTGGCGGGACCAATTCAGGATGCATGGGAATGGACAACGCACCGCGCAGTCCCAATTCCACACAACCCTGCACGCAGTCACAGTCAGAATTACAGCAACAGGAACCTGCACATTGAGAGGCACGTGCCGACGCGTCGGACATCGTGGTCTGTTGCAACAGAAGGTGCCTCAAAATAATCCCAGAACTCCAGAGCGAATTGGACGACAGAATTCCAATCTGAAATGACATACGTCCAAAATGACGCATCAGCAGAGTGCAAGCAAACACAAATGGACTTTGATAATAAAACGGCAGAGGGCTAGAAACCCCCGCCGATAGTCGTGCAACCTCAGGAACCTCATTCTCTGGGGTCTGCACCGTGACTTGTCCCAAGGCGTCCCCAGGGAAAACTAAATGCAATACACTATCCAGGAGACAATCTGGGTCCGCAACGACTGACGAAGATAATGCAGAGTGCGCCGCACAGGCACACTGCGAAGCGTGCACAGCGCCAGAGACAGCCTGCACTGACTCTGCCTGTGACTTAATAACTGCTGGGGACTGTGTCAGGCAGTCACGCAGACAATCAGCCACTGGGTCAACACATAACCCGTACGCTTTCAAGAACAGGTACCCTACCACCATGCCTCCCCGTACGTCGGCCGCGTACACAAAGGCCTGTTGGCATTGAACAAGCTCCTCCAGCCCAGAGGAATCCCAAGCTGGCACAGTGATATTCATCAGAGCTCCCTGAGTGCCTCCCCTGACGTTACTACCCTCAATGGCAACAAGGTTCAGGGGCCGACGGGCAGGAATCAAAGTGCCCGGCGGAAAGAGGCTAAAAGGCGCCAAGGCAAAGGCCTCACATCCATCATCGGGCAAAGGCGACACCTGAAGATCGCAGCCCTCACATTTCAAAAACTGGACATGGGCCGGCACAATTATTTCTGTAGCCTTGCCTTGGACAGACTGGGGCAGCCGGGCCGTTACCCGCGCTACCTTGGTGCGGCACAAGATGGTACCCTCAAGCAAGTCCGCAAATGCAGGACAGGGAGGCACATCGATGCGTGTTAAGCAAACCTGAAGTGATTGTGACCCTGCCGGTTCATTAACAGAAGGAAGCCCCGACTGGGTCATTGACAATTGTGCCAGGGCAAAATCAGTTGTTTCGCCCTTGCGCCGCACCGACAAATGATTCAACGACACCCTCTGACAACCCTAAGGCTTGTCCGAACCTTTTCCCTTGCCATCACCATTGCCCTTGCCACGTCCTTTTCCTTTGCCTTGACCCCCCCCCCCTCATCAGCACCACTTGGCTTGGGCTTGGGCTTGGGGGGCGAACCACTGGTATCTGTGGCAGGGGGCGGTTTGGCAGGATGACCGCCTCCAGGATGGCCTAGGGTAGGCGCCTTAGGCTTGCCAGATTTCTGTGTGCACTGCTGAGATGGACACTGGGGAGCACGATGATCAGGAGAGCCGCACCATCCACAGATACCTGCAGTTAGTCGCTCAGCCAAACTAGCCACCAGCGAATCAAACGCCTTCTTCTTAAGTTCAGACCAGGCATCACAGCCCGCGGGCTTGGACGCCCCAATGGCGCCCTTGCCTTTACCCTTCCAGTCACCTCTATCAGAGTGCACAAAGAAAGCCCTGCATTGGCTAGTAGCGTGATGGGCAGCGCCACACTGTGTGCACCCCACCGCCCTGGCTTCTTGGGATGGCGCCAAAACACCTTTAGCCTGCGTCTGTGCCCTCAGCTTTTCTCTCTGTGCCTGCTCTCTCCAGATCATCTCCCAGAGTACTATACGATGAATCATCAACCAGTCTAGCTCCTTACCAGTTTGACGCTGGACACGGTAAACATCATTCATTTCCTGCTCATAGCCTCTGTGGGTGAGGAGTGCTTGAACGAAAATATCTCGCGCCGTCTCAGAAGTAACCGGAGAGGCGCGTTGCCCACGCACACACCAGACCATTACCCACTGCGTATGTCGATCCACCGACTTCTCCTTAGGGGGACGGTGTGACAATCATAAATCCCCTAAATCCCCCCGGTCCTCTTCATCAGAATTCCTGACCACCAAATCATCCCAGATATGATTGTAGTCCCATTTCAAATATTTATGCAAGGCCCCATACAAGTCCTTCTTAGCATCAGGTAAGGCCGAAAGAAGGGTATGGGTCATAATAACCTCCGGAACACGGGGTTTGCAATACGCAGCAAAAGGACCCCATTCCCTTCTAAAAGAAGGCCAAGGGGGGGGCTGTCCTGGTGCCTCCAATTTCCAAGTTGGTCGCTTCAACTTATCCTTAACGTTTCTCTTGGTTTCAGTGTCCATCAAATCCCAATCGCGAGATATAGAAGCTCAGAGGAGCTCCTGTGGTTCGGGGCTTTGCTTCAGGTCCTCCTCATGACTCAGGGGTGTCGCCCCAGAATTTCGCTTCACTAACTCGCTCACACTTGTTGCCGTTGTATTGATCACAAAGGATGCAAAACACCAACGATCCAAAAAAATCTTCTCGACCGGTACATCTCTAATGGGGTCACGCCGGAACAATTCTGACTTACCTGAAGCCATAGCTCCAAAAACTGGATGAACTCGCAAAAATTGTGAGTCGCTAAATTGTGGAGGCAAGTTATGTACCACCCTAGGCACGGAGATCATAGGTGAATTATCCCCAGACCCCGTCATGACCGGTTCTTTCCCACTTGCGTCTACTCTCAAAGTATCATGATATGCAGAGGAGGAGGAAGTGTGAGATACCTCAACAGCCTCGTGTGGTGTTTCATCATCCCCTTTCCATTCCGACCATGAACTCACGTCTTCCTGGACCTTAGAAAGGCGAGAGAGGATAGTGAGGACCGGTGGGAAGGTGGTGAGGGAGTCGCTAATGCGACCAACAGTGAGATCGCTCACTTCGTCATTAAAGGACCAACCAAGTGATGGAAAACAGCCCTCAAACATAGACCGAAATGCCCCTGGAGATACAACAAAACTCTCCAAAGCAGTTCGAACCTTAGCCCCACAAGAGAGCACATCGGCCAAGGCAGTTTGTGCAATTAAATCTAATTGACGGCGTGCAATCTCATTTATGCGAAATCGTCCGAAAAACTCTTCCCCATTGAACTCATCCACTCGGGCAGTCAAGTCACCTACTTGTCCCACAACAACCTCGAACTCGCTCCGCATACCTCGATGGGATGTCTCCAATTGAGTATTTTTCTCTCGAATTTGATCCATAGTTCGCGTAGCGGACTCCTTTTCGTTTTCTCTTTGAGACTGCAATGCTCCTAAGCAAGAAGAACACTGCAAGAAAGAATTGTGCAAAGGAGGCACACGCGCTTCCAACGCCGACACACGGGAATGTATTGAATATACAGCGCTTGAAGTGGCCCCATCCGTCAGAGGTAATGGTGGAGGTGGCGAAGTTTTTTCAATTACTTCCAACCTTGCCTTGAAACCAATAGACTCTGCTTCAACCACACCCAACCGAGAATTCCAAGCTTCAAATTGCAGAACCAACACCAAAAGCCCACTCATTTGCGACTCAAGTTCATGAACCTTCACATCAAGAGTAGGGAGAGACGCTTGTACCCTTCCAAATTCACTCAATTCAGAATCAAAAGTGTCTAAGCGCCTACTCCACACATGAGTCATTGAAATTTGGGGTTGTAAATCAAGGAGCAATTTTTCATTCCGTTCCAACCTTGTTGAAAGCAATGCAAGTGATTGCGAAGAAGTTACATTAGCCAATGGTTCTTCCAACGACGATAATTTCAAAGTCGTGACTTCAAATTGTCGTTGAAAGCTTGCAACATCTAACAAAGAAAGGTGTGATTGAAATTCGGTTCTTAGACGACTTTCCATGCAACCGAGCTCCTTATCAAAAGCACTCTTAAAAGAAGACTCCATGTCGCAAAAATGAGGACTAATATTCCCTTCAATGGAATCCATTCTAAATGAAAGGGTGTGCACCAAAGAGGAGAGGGATTGCAATGAATTTATTTGAGACCGGAATTCCCCAATAGATGTTGAACATGTCCCACAAGCTTGTTGTACTTGATGAACTCGATGTTGAAGTTGTGAAACCGATTTGGACAAACCCTCAAATTGTTGTGAGGCGAGTTCACTCGCTTGTTTAGCAACCGAAGCATTCGTTCCCCCATTCTTCCACGCCTCGTCCATGGATCTCATTTGTCCTTCAAGAGTCGATAAATTACTTTCGGCAATCTTCTTGAAGGAAAGCAAAGTCACCATATGGTCGGCTCATTTTTTGAGAGTGAGAACGACATAGTTTTGCAAAACATTGTCAAAGCCACCCATATATTCTTGTGAATTCTCCTCGTTCTCGACAAGCCTTCGCACCTTGAGTCTCAATCGTTCAAGTACCCGGCGATGCTTCGTGAGGTGATAAAAGGCCTTGTTCACTTCACCATGATTGTGTTGGGCAAGTGAGGTGGTAAACCCAACCAATTGATCAATGACGGATCCGACAGCCTCAATGGCCTCATCGTGACTATTCAATAAAGTCATAGGATCATGATTTTGAATTTTTTGTTCACCCAGTGATTGAAATGTCACGGATTGAGGAGTATTACCATCATCAAAATGAAGATCATTCGGCGGATCTACCTCGGGTAGTTTGTCCGGATCTACTCCCTTTTTAGGCGTGTACATGAACTCGTTTTTCAAGGGAGAAGGTTGTGCTTTCGACTTAAGAAATGACTTAAAGCGAGCAAGAGACTCATCCTGCTCTGCTACCACATTCACAAGATCCATCTCCATCCAGGGGCCGCCTATCCAAAGATGACCTGAATTTGAAAATCATCTTTTGAGCTCTTGCTATTCACCAAGTCCGTCGATTTCCCAATGCGTCAAAATTCGATACGCCACTACAAAACACGACGTGGACAGCAAATCCGATAACCTGTATCTCTGATGTCTCCTTCAATCAATCCGAGTTGTGACAATTCATGATAAACATGGCAAAGCCCCTGACCGCGAGAAACATCATACAACGGACAGGGCTCTTCAGAACTAAAATTCAGTAAACTAATCACAGACATTTCTGCAACAAATCAATAATAAAACCATGAAAATGGTCCTAGGACTGAATTAAAATCTACATGCGGGATGCGCGAATACACAGCCAATCCAGGCCAATCTGTCCCTCATCTTCTGCTCTGCCAAGGGCAGGAGCAACCCTCAGCCCTGCTGATCACATAGGGAAACTCTAATGGCGGCCCCATTTCTCCAGGTCCACAAGAATCCCGGACCAAATTCCAAGCTTCATACTTAGCTGTTAGTCCTAGGTCCCACGTCGTATCCCATGAGCCAAAGGGTCAACCTTGGCTGTCTGATCTAGCCGTGGGATCTACCCCAATTTTGCCAATCTTTGCCATTTATGCTCCCAGATTTGTGTGTCATTGTCCCTTGACTCGGCGTGAGGGTCACAGTGGGTATGGGTTGAGAGACTCAAGCATCTTTTCCCCCTCTCAATATCCTGATCCTTACCTCTCTTACCGTGTGTCCATGGTGACCCACTATGTTTCGTTTGTTACATAGGGTCCCCTACATTTGGTGCTCTTCTTATGTTGATTGCATTTGCTCCCTTCCCCATTGTCTTCGTGTACATCTGCCACTGTGGACCCCCGACACACCCAAGCGATCCTCATCAACTTCTGCAGCTTGCTCGTGTGACTGTCCAAGCATGTGCAGGATTTTCAGGACAGGGTTGTCTTTTTCTTCGCAGTGAGAAAAACCCAGGAGGGAGCAAATTAAGGGGCAAGACAAGGCATCAAGAAATAATGCCTAAATGAAGTCAAGCAACCAGGTACGTCGCCGACGGGACACCGATGCAAGTGCGGCTAACCCCGAGCTGATCAGATTTTCACAGACCTGCCCCGGTTTGGCTACATTTTGGCCATTTTACATACTTCAGCGGTACCGCCGACCCCTGACCATTCCCAGGGATTGAATTGTATAATTCTGACGTGCCGGATTCAACGCCACTGTCCGTTCATTGTAAGTCCAGCGCGTTCCGATGATTTACCCGGAATCACCATTTGCCGCTGGTGCGCGTGCGCAACCCAAATCAGCCATACGTTTTTTCCAAATCAGATTTATATAAATCTTTTCAGATAGATTCGGACACTGAAATGTATTTATGTTCATCCGCCTTAATTTTCTACATAGACTGTGATTTTTCTCTGGGTCATATGAGCATGGACTTGTCCAGTGTTCTCACTGCCCTCTCCTCACATGGGGTCCCCTTGGTCAACGGAACCATCATTCAGGCCGCATCCCCGCAAGGATGCAACCCGGGCGTAGCTGGCCCTGAGCCCTCCGGCACCTTCATTCACCGGGGACAGCACTTACATGGTAGCACAAGCTACCTGAATATAGTTTACGCGGGACCCACCCCTTCGTTAGGCCCTCTGGGCACCCAGATGGAAGCTGCAGGAACGCCGGAAGTGACCATCTTGCTCCCTCTGTGCTGCGCGACCGAGGCGCTACGAGGATACCCCTGCAGCAGTCCCCAGTGTCCCAGGAGAGCCACAATTGGCTGTCAAGGAGGCCAACAATTTGAAGATCCCAGTCGAAATCAGCCGCCAGATGGCTGGAATCAACCAGTCCCTCCCGACGGCGGAGCTCTTTACGAGCTTGGCGGCACCATCATCACCACCATCCATCCCGCCGTTGGAGATGTTCGAGGTCAATCTCACAGACTTCGAGATCATCGGATCAGGTGAGGTGCCTAACCCAACACGCGCAGAATAATGGGCTCCTTGGGAACCCAGATTACACCCGAGAGAGGCCCACAATTTTGAAACGGGCTGTTGGCTGTTGCAGCAGCGTCTTCGACGCTTGGAATAGCAAGAGTGTGATTTTTTACTCGAGTTTTTTTATTTGACTCGAGATGAAATCTGCGACCAGATTTACTGGTCGTTGGAGGAAAATCAGCTCAGCATTGCGTTCAGTCAGGTATGCGACGCCCTTCCCCAAGGAGAAGACCCGGGAGGCTGTTCCCGGGCCCTCAGTCCCTCAATCTCCTCTTCCCGGACGAGATGCCTCGGCTGAATTGCCTGCAGCGGTCGAGGAAGGCATTTTGGAAGCTGCAAAACAGGCCAGTCTAGAAATCAGGACCGAGGGAGCACCGAATATAAACTCCTGGTTAAAATCAACAGCCTTATGCGGCCCTGCAGTCTGTCCAGCACCCGCAGGGCACAGAATGTACTGTCCTGTCGACTGTCCCTGTCGTACCCACCGAGATTCTGAGCTTCAGGAGCTCAAGGATCAAATGCAAATAATTGTACAAACGTTGGGTATAAAAATACCTTTCAGACGCACATGCCGTCTGAGGGCGCCTCATCGGTAGGAAAAGAAACGGAGCCATCGGAGGAAGCCACCGAGGTTTTTTCCATTGCTCCTTTGTAGGACTCTAAGACCACCGATGCACGGATCAGCAGAAGTAAACTTAAGGAAAGGGTGAAAATCTCTCGTTCTGAGAGTAGGACGGAGAAGGCCAGGGAAAAGGCACGGAATGCCAAGCGAAACGCCTCCCGCCCTACCCCTGCTGCAGCTGATCCTGACGCCTTAGCCCAGGTTTTTCTCGCCCAGACCCTGGCCAGAGCTGGTGTGGCTAATGATGCCACAAGGGTGTGCGCCATTACAGCCGGTGTTGGGCTGGAATCTCTTCTGAACCCTACCTCGTTGAGACTTCGCCAGGTTGCCAAGGAACCAAAGTACAATGGGAACCCCAGACGTTGGCCTCAGTTCCAACGAGAGTTCAAGCTGTGGGTTAAAACCCAAAAACTCCACGAGGATCAGCTCCTGACGGCCCTCTTGGATTCCCTTGAGGGACCGCCGACACCTGGCTTCGGACGTGGAGTGATCGCAAAGAAGCAAGTTCCCCCCTCACCTTTGATTAGGTGTTGGAACAGCTGGAGGTACCCGGATCCCGACTGCCAGAGGATCATTACAACCCGATGCTTAAGAATTTCTTCTCATTTTGGCAATTAATCCTCCATAAGGTTCAGGATAAGAAGCAGCACTTCTGGAATCTGGTCGAGGAGGCTGATCATTCGGGTGAAAAGTTCTCCAATGCTGAGTTGAAACATTTAATTTTCGATGACATCCCCTCTGAAACTGCCGCCACCCTTCGGAACAAACAGTCCGAAAAAAGGGTCAAGACCTGGTGAGGGGAGGTGGATGGCTTAGATGCCTCCGCCAATAAGTTTTCAGTTCCGGAAGCACTTCACAAGTGTTCCCCCACGTCGTTTTCGAAGGTGAAATTCACTGAAGACACGTGGAAAATCCAGTTTCATGAACAGGAGGATCGGGACGTGTTTTTCCAAGTCCTCAACAGGGCAGTGAGCTTCCATGGGGACCGCCTTAGGGTAAGAAACTGGGTGGTTTCGTACACCCCGAAGGCACTCTGGGGAGAGGCTGAGCGGCTCGCTGACGCCGCCAACCAAAATTACGATGAGGGCCTTGGGGGTAGTAAGTGTTCCCAGCAAAATGCCGAAGGTGTCACAAATAGCAGCAACAAATAGCTGAATGACACAAAAGGTGTCCAGCATGTGTGTGGCATCTGCCTCTTGCTTGGGTCTACAAACCGTGCAAAGTCACATTCTACGGAGCGTCACCGGTGGTCAGGCCACGATCACGAGATTATTGGGGAAAATGTCAGTAATCCCCCTCAGACAGAAATGCCCGACAGGTGCATGGAGGGAAGGTTGGAAAAGGGAATGACAACCCCTCACGTGGTACCAAAAATCCTGGGGGGCCAAGCTGTTCCCAAGGCACAGGAAATTGGACTCCATCTGGTTCCGGTGGGCAGCCTGGTGGTCAGAAAAATACAAACGGCGCCCCCGGTGGCGGAAATCGAATTCCAGGCCAAACCCCCCAATCCGGCGGAAATGAGAGAAATACCAAAAGATCCGAGGGCAAGGGTAAAGGAAACCCGTCTGGAGCCTCTTCTTCAGGCAAGGGCAAGGGGTGTGGGGGCGGTGGGGGTTTGTCATCCGGCGGCCGTGGCCGTGGAAGGGGCAATCATCGTGTGGATCAGGAATCCGGTGCAGATCAGGTGTCAGATGCAGACCGAGATTACGTCGAAAATGCCTTGAATCCAGCAGATGATCCGCTACATGAGGAGTGGAGTGATGAGTCCCGCTGCATCCACCAGATTGGTGTGGCCGCTGGAGGTCACAACGCGTAGGGGAGCCACGAAAATTGCCCGTCCCCAGGCGATTTCAGTCATGACCCGCCGATCCCTTCTCGACCCTTGCTTGATGTAGGGTCTCTTGTCTCCTTTCCCCTGGATCCGGCAACGGCTCCTCCTGATCCAGTGGATGAAGTAGATTGTACAGTCCAAGCACAGTGCCGGACAGTTCGTCACAAAGCTGTGGGTTTCTGATTGCAAAGGCAGTTTTCACCTCGCCGCTTGCTTGTGTGACAATGGGTTGGAGGTGAATCTCCAACCCAATTCTTTCGTACCCGACGACTGCCTGTTTGAACCGCCTCATGCGGTTACCCTGAAGGGAGTTCTTGGACACTCGCTCTTAGGCGGACAACGCGGTTGTTATATATGAACCCATTTGGTCCCTCAGGACCTTTGGGATGCCGGCAAAGTTGAGGAAGTTGTCCCTAAGGATGACTACTTCTATTGTGCTGAAATAAAATATGACCTATACTTGGGCCATTCTTGGCTTCGCAAGGACAGGATGGCGCCCGTAGGTCATACGCGTTGCTTTTTGCTGGAATCAGGTTCCTTTGAGCGCCCTGAATTTCGTTTTTTGCACGTAGGGTTTAAATGTGCGGAAGAATTTTTGAAGCAAACAGTTACCCCAAAGTTTGGAGAAGATGTCACCATTGCTGAGGTGAATGGGAGTGTTGAGTGCTCTCGGGAGTTTGAATGTCTTCGTAGGGACTCTCAGCCACAACGCCCTTCGTTCTGGCACTCTTCTTTCTACAGAGTTGTCGATAAATGGCGCGATGCCATTTGTGAATATTTTAATGAACACCATTCCTTTACCCCACAGTACGATGCCTGTGCTAATCGTGAGAACAAACGGTTTGATAATTACTTTTGCGGCGCTTGGACCCAAAAATGGGACAAGAAGTATGGATTAATCCTCCGTTCCACTTAATCCAGCAGGTCATCCATAAAATCAAACAAGATAAAACCCAGGCGATTTTAGTTTTACCCTTGTGGGACGACAAGCCGTGGTTTCAGGAATCGCACAACATTTGTGTAGACTACATCGAACTTCCGAGGAGGATTAAGCTGTATGCCAGAGACGACACAGGTTCCCTGTGACAGCGCTCCACGAGTTCACTCGCATTCCTGGTAGTTGGAGGGCTTCCTGACTCTGATTCTGCTGATTCTGAGACTGATTCTTGTTTTGGGTCAGAATCTGAGGTGGAGCAGGGTACTGGTGATGAATGTATTTTTTCCGATTTTTCTCCGGCAGATGCCGAAGGTGATCTGTCGTCAAATGGATCCGCCTCGTCCCCCTCTTCCCCAATACGATCGACATCGAAAAGAATCTTCAGTGCATGGGCGGGAAAATTTGTTAATCGGGACGCAAATTCAGAGTTTTTTAGGAAAATCTTCCTGTGGAAGCTTTCAATGATCCTTTTGAGGAGCTGGATCACGAAGATGATCTCTGGAATGTCGGCACTCGACCCACCTACCTTCAAGAGGCAGTTGATACGGCCCTTTTTCGAGACATCCGTAGGAAGATTCTTCCTGCTAAAGCGGAGGAGATTGCCAGAGTCATTTGGACAGTAATTCCTAGCATTCAGGGGGACACTGAGTTTTGTTCCAAGAAGAGAGAAAGGATTTTCGAGGAACGGAAGGACATAACCCTTGCCGGCAAGTTAGTCAAAACCCCCCTGTCCGTGGGCAGTTCAGTGAAGCCTTCATCGAGCTTTGTGAGGGGTACAAGGCGAAGAAACAGCGCCCCTTTGAGCACCACGGACAAAAACATGAGAGCCTCTGGAAGATAGTCGAAAGAAGTCTCAGGGAATTCGGTTGGCTTGAGGGTTGTATGTCCTACGAGTGGTGCTGTGCACCATTTACAGTTCCAAAACCGCCTCCTGTAGACCAGAATACCATAGATGGTTGGCGAATGGTTGTTGATTCTCCCAACCTAAACGCCGAACCCAAGGCGGATTCACATCCCCTTCCCCTCGTTCAGGAAAAAATCGCCAAAAGGGCAAGAGGTCGTTTGTTTTCTGTGCTGGATCTGCGTCACGGCTTTCACCAAATGCCGTTGAGGAAGGAGAGCCAGCCTCTCACTTGTATGTGCACCCCATGTGGCCCGGTCCAGTGGACCGTCATGCCCATGGGACTGAAGAATGCGCCCTCATTCTTTCAAAGAATGATGCAGGACATGCTTTTTACAGCTCATCCTGAGCTCCGTGCCTTTGTCAGTGTGTACATAGCTGACATAATCATCGCCACAGAAGGGGAGGGACTGACCGAAGAGGAGCTGGTGACCCTACATGAAAGACAGCTGAACCAGGTAATCGACATCCTTGATGCCGATCAGCTGATTTGTGGGCCGAAGAAGGGGAAATTTGTTTTAAAATCCGTTGAATTTTGTGGTTCTCTTCTCCAGAATGGTAGACGCCGACCCAGTCCGGAAAAGCTCTTCGCTATTCGGAAGTGGAAGCGCCCTGATACTATTACGTAATCGAGAGGATTCCTGGGTTGTTGCAATTTTTACCACACATTTGTGACGAATGATGCCAAATTCGCCGCCCCCCTCAGTGAATTACTGAAAATAGGGAGAGATGCCGGCAAGACAGGTTCAAAGGTACGTGTCAAGTGGACCAATGAATGGAAGGAAGCCTCCCATCACTTGAAGGCGGCCCTGTGCGAGGTCGCCACAGTGCATGTGCCAAAATTTGACTAACCCCTCTACATAAGAACCGACACATCCAGGTACGCAATCGGAGCAGTCCTCGAACAGGTTGATGAACCCACCGGCATCATTACCCTCTTGCATTTTGTTCTCATAAGCTAGCCTCACGCCAAATGCAATGATCGCCGGGTGAGCACGAAACGTACGCCATAATCTGCGCTCTGAAAAAGTACCAATCGTGGGTTGGCACCTATCGAGTCCAGGTCCTGACGGATCATCGGTCTCTTGAATATTGGGCCACCGAACACATTGATATGATTTTCGGCCAAGCTGGTCCACGGGCCAGATGGCACAAATTTCTCAGTCTGTTTGACCTCCAAGTATCGTATTTACCTGGAAAACACAACACGGTAGCAGATGCTCTAGAGATTCTCATGAGCCGATGAGCTTACCCCGCTTCGGAGGAGCTGCAAAGTACCAACATCCATGGTACGGAGCAGGACCGCCATATCTGATCGAGTGGAACAAGAAGAAAAAAAGCTCCTTCGACGTGAATGCATGCATTGCGCTGTCAAACGGCATGCATTACCGTGTCATGACATCACGGCCTTTTCAGATCCGGCGCATGCTCATGACATTATCACCAAATCACTGAAAGTCGTGCATAAAATCACAGATCCCTCCTCCGGGAGTGTGAAACTGACTAAGTGCACCCGACGTGTAAGTGGATTTCGGTTGATTCAGGGCATTAAACGTCAAGGGCCGGCCAAATCTCCATCCCTGCAAAAAGATTCTGTCATCATCCGTAACTGGCCCAAGGATTGTATGGGTGATTCCATGTTTAAAGAGGTCTTTGAGAACTTAAAATCCAAAGATGCTCACAAAGATGGAATTCATTCCGAATATTCGTTGGATGGGGAGAAACTGTGGATGGAGCTCAAATTGTGCATACCAAGCGAACCAATGTCCTTGGATGGCATGCATTGCATTGGCTGCCTCCCTATGGGCTGAATACTTTCTCAGTGACCAACGAGAAAATGAAGTTTTCCGTGCGTCTACGCAACTAGCAGCCCAGTTCGTCCTGTACACGCACCTCTTGCACAGTGCAGCACACGCATTTACCACGCACGTCAAACAGCAGGTAAAGAAGGTCCCTACCAGGACCGGCCCCTGCTGTGCCCCTTCCGCCTGTCACCCCTGCTGACTTGCTCCTGATCAGCGATTGCATTCCTCAAAATCCAGGGTCCAAAATCCAAAAATATAGAAAATCAAATCCTCCTTCAACCCTGAGCAGCAACCAGATCCCACAAATGCAGCAATAGCCCAATCCACAATCCAATCCACACTGCGGACTTCCGTTCAGCACACCGGTTGTCTCCCGGTGGCGGGCATGTACAAGAATTGCACCAAACAGGAAAGCCCTGAAATTGACATATGAACACAAATAAAGCAAAGTTGGGGAAAGATGGAAACGTACACAATCACAACCATAGACCCCTCGTTCCCTGGACTCAAGACCTTCCCTTGACTCACCAACATGATGCCCTGAACCCAGTCAAATAAGATGGTTAAGTGCCATGTGTCAAAAGTCACTACATAAACCCCAAAAATGTATTCACCCCCAAGCCTCTATATCCTAGCCCAAAGGGGGAGGTGGCGAGTCATGGCCTAGAGTGGCACTCAGGACCATGCCCTACCCTGACATAAACTTGGTTGGACTTGGGGTTGATTGGGCTTGGAGAACTGCCCCATGAAGATGACCTCACAACATGGCAAAATCAGGCAAATCACACCATTATGCCCAAAAATCAATTATATACTCAAAAATGCATACGGCAAATATTCAAATGCTCCATGCATGTGTCAAACCGGAAAGTAGTATACAAGGGTGATATAGACCAAAGATTCATGCCCAAGAATATCCCATCATTGGCTCCGAAACCCCTCCAGTTATGTACATGACATGCTTCACAAGTCAGCTCATGAGTTTGGGACCTAATTTCGTGAGGCCTCGTGTGCCAAGCCAAAGTGACCACGTGATCCGGCATATGGTGAGGTACAACACCAAAGCATATGCCAACATATAAGCAACATACCATAGTTCACAGGTCTCTAGGCACTTTACTGTTAGCCGACCAGTTGAGCACATAAAACACAAAAATGAGCATAAAATGAGGTCAAAAACATGCAAATAATGCCAAATTCAAGATAATTACAATAGTATATAACTTCGCTCACCGATGGTATCAACATATGATTCAAAACACAATTGCTTGGGATCATTTGCAAACAATCCACCCACTTGGATCCCCACATGGACGCATAGGGACACCTTCGAACCTCCTCCCAACACGCACCACAGAAATGGGAAAATTGATAATGGCGCTTGTGGGTCGCTCTGCAAGCCCTCCCACATGCACTATATGAGCGGTAGACTGAGTCTAGCGCTATGGAGTTCACCATTGGGACATGGGCAAAGCCCTTGCCACGTATGACTCCATATATCTCCCTACGGGCGGAGATATATATCATTGGCGTGAGCATATCGAAGCACATACCATGCATATAACACATACCCTCAAAAAGTGGCTCCCACCATGATATGCCATGCCCCTCCATGGACATAACTTCACGTTAAAAATACGTAGGAACCCAAAGAAAAGTTGCTATGCAACCCCAACACTCATGCGGTACACTCGAAAGTCGCAATAAAATATTCGGTTGCACGGTCCAAGAGTTATATATCACTTTCTACCCTCTTGACCATTATCCCTTGCTATACCGGGCATGTGTACACACCAAAGGCGTTTGATGCTTCCTGAATTAAGTTGAGACCAACCCAATTCTCGAAATTGGTATTCCTCGCCGTGAACCGGAGATATGACTCTATAAAGTGGCCTCACGAATCATTTTTGTTTCGACTATAACTCCAAGCAAAATGAAGTGCACAACAAAAGGAAGGTTGATTCGTGATCGGGGAAAAATGTATGACCACTCGAGATTCATCATATCGAGTGCGGCGATGTCGAAGTCGAAAATCTGATTCTGAAAGTCTGAAAAAATCGGATTAATTTTGCGAGTGTATAAGATGAAAATTGCGGAAGCAACGAACCCTTTACTGATGAAATCTGACCCTTCATCGGGGTTACCGCCAAAATATCTGTAAATAACAGTCAACCAATCGGTTACCGCAAAATCGCGAGCCAACTGACAGTCGCCGATACATTGACCATCAGAACGGAAGGCGGAAAAATTACGGAAACATTATGATAAAAAAACCCTGTTGATTCCTGATATTCTGATATATAAATCTCAGCTGGCGGCGCCTCGGTACTGAATATGGCCGCTCACAGCCGGAATGGCCAAACCTATCCCACTATCACATCGGGTTAGGTCAGGTGGATGAGACAGTATGATATCAGCCAATGGCGGCTTGCCGGCACATATATACACACCCCAAGTGACCCCAAGATGGCCACAGGGGTCCGAACCGGCTTCACCTCCCTTCTCAGAGCGTTGTTACCGCTCAGAAGTCATTGAAGAGAGGACGGGAGGACCCCAATGGGCTCCAACCCCCCCCCCTTGTCCCAAGGACACATGGAGGCCCCACACCCGTCGTAGGCGTCCCCCATGCCCCAAGCGACGGGTGAGGACACTGATAATCGGTGCCCTACGCCATATCCGGTCTCGTCTTGATCTACAACATTGCCCAAGGGGATCAAAGATAGAGAAACGTCGTCGGTCGACCTAAAAAAGTATACCACAATGAAATATATATGTGGAGATCGAGTGAAGGGGGTAGATGGCCAATCAAGGCCCGAAAATCCCCGGATGAACGCCCTCACCCGTCTCCCAAGCACAGAAACAAACAAGAATGCAAAGGGGGATCCATTATGGTGCTACAGCAGCCTCCAAATGGACCAACACGTCCTTGACATCCAAGGAAATGTTCTTTTTGTTCAGAGAGTCCATCCAGACCGTGGTGTACCTCGGCACAAAGCTGCTCGGAGGTTCCCACGAGTCCCTGGATGCGGCGAATCCCTTCCAACGGACTTTATAAAGCCTCCCCCCAGGCTTCCCGGGTCCGGCTTGTCCGCCAGGATCCTCTCGGCGGTGAAGTCGTCGTCCTCACCCTCGTCGTCCGAGTCCACATCGCCGGCCGTGAACTCGAAGGTGACGGGACGTCCCCTGGGTTCTGGTGCTCGAGGACGAGGCTGGGTATGGTCGCGGTCCAGGATCTTGTTATCCTCCACACGAACCGCATACACATCCTGCCCGACCTTCCGCACGATTACCCCCCGCATATACCAGGACGCCTGCCGATGCCTGGACAGGACATCCTTGTGGTGCCGCTCCACCCACACGGTGTCTTGGAGAGCATACTTCTGGACCTTTCCCTGCTTGAAGTAGTTGGCCCTCTTCTCATGCTCGTCCTGAAGTGCTTTGCACACCTTGGCCGCCGTGTCGTCCGCCTCAGCCATCATTGAATTCGCATCCCGGGCCACTTTGCCATGGTTCAACCACGGGAGAGTGCGTGACACTCGATCCCGCAGGAACAGGATGCGATGGAGCCACAGTCCAGTGGGTCCCGGAAGGTCGTGATACGCTTGGAGCACTCTCCACAGCGAATTATACCAGTTCCGGCCCGGTTCGTCAATGTGCAGCTGGTGGAACTTGTCAAACATCTGCTGCCCGGCCACCTCAGCCCGGCCATCCGACAGGCTGTGATACGCCACGGTCTTGGCGTGCCGAATCCCCATGTGCTTGCACATCGTCTTGAACCACGTCCCCACGAATTGACTGCCCCGATCGCTGCAGATGACAGCTGGGACATCAAAAATCGTCAGCCAATGCCTGATCATGGCATTAGCGACGGTCTTGGCCTGCAGCCCCACTCCATGCTTGTCCTTCTTGTCCTTCTTCCTTGGACTTCTTGCCAGGGACCGCCACGATATACCTGCTGTGCCTATCCACCGCCAGGATGACACAGTCATAGGTCTCTCCTTCCACAGTGACCTCAGGCATGGCGAACACATCTATGGCCACGGACCGCATAGGGGCTTCCGGTATAGCCGTGTACACCGGGTTGCCAGCCGTGGAGTGGTTGGGGCTCTTCGTGGCCCGACACACGGCGCAGTCGCTGCAGTACTTGTCCATGAGGGCGTAGTACCCTGGTGGGAACTTGAAGCACCACTCCAGGTCCTGCTGCATCTTGTGCCGACCAGGATGCATGAGCTGGGCGTTATGCCAGCGGTCAATGAGCTCCTCCATTCGGTTCTCAGGGACCAATAGCTTGTCCTTGAGGAATAGCTTATCCCCATCTTCGGTCCAGCCCTCGGGCCATTCGTCGTCCGACGGGGCGCTCACGGCATTCCAGTACTTGCTCCAGTGCTCGGATGCCGCATAGTCATCCGACCAGTCCCCTGTGAGCACCGACCTGACTAGCTCTACAGGGGCCACCATCCACTGCTCGAGGGTTTCCTCTCGAATAGCTTGGACTCGGGCACCCCGGAACTTGGCCAGGTCTGTACGGTTTGCCATCACCACGAAGCAGTTGACCCCCTCTTGCTCCATGGCCTTCTCCATCTCGATGATGCGCTCGGCCTCCTCGGTCTCCTCGGCGTCCCCATGGCTGGATATGTGCATCCAAGCCTTGCCCGCGGGGTAGGCCCATCGACTGAGGCAGTCTGCCATAGTGTTGTCCTTCCCCGGGACGTATACGACGCTGAGGTCGAACTTGGCGAATGTCTCATGACATCGGGCCATCCTTGCTGCCGGTCCCGAGGGGGTGCCAGCTCTGCAAGGACTGATGGTCCGTACAAACCACCACCGGTTGCAATCCGATGTGGCCAGACCACTTCCTGAGCGCACAAACAATGGCGTACGTCTCCTTCTCCCTCGTGGTCCAGGTTCGGCGTTGGCCCTCGGCCAGGATCCGACTCCAAAACGCCACGGGTACGTGCGACCCGTCGTCCCGGATCTGCTCGAGGACTGCCCCTACAGCATAGTCCGAGGCGTCCGTCCGTAGCACGAATCCCTTGTCTGGGTCCACCAGGAATAGCCCCAGCTGCCCCAGGAGTCGCTCCTTAAGGCAGCTCAACGCATCTTCGGCCTCAGGGGTCCAGGCAAGCTTCTTCTTGCCCCCCTTCCGGCCATCGAACTTCCACATCTGCAGCATCTTGTGCAGCGGCCCCAGAGAGTTCTGCATACATCCGGACATAGCCCGAATAGTAATTGCAGAACCCCATGAAGGACCGCAGTTCGCTGATGGTCTGGGGCTTCTCCCAGTGGTGCAGGGACGCCAGTTTCCCGGGCATGGGACGGCGTTGCCCGTGACCAACCACGTGACCCGCGAGCTCCACTTCCTTCACGAAGAGTGAGGCGTTGGTGGGCTTGCACACCATGTTGTGCTTGTCCAGCTCGCTGAGCACTCGGCGCAGATCCCTCTCATGCGCCTCGATGAGCTGGTCCTCAGTCATGTTCTCCGTGCCGAACCCGATGATGATGCCATCCACAAAGGGGTGGGCACAATCCCGGACAGGACCGAGTAGGTCCTCCATCATGCGCTGGAAGGCGGCGTTGCCATTCTTGGCCCCCATAGGCACCACTTTCCACTGCATGGGCCCCAGCGGCGTCGACATCGCTGTGCAGGGCCTGGAGTCCGGGTGTAGCGGCATCCGGTGATAGCCGTGTTTCAGGTCTAACACCGTGAAAATCCGCTTTTTCTGTTGTTTTTGGAGGATGGAGTCGATCAGGGGAAGCGAGTACGAGTCGTGCTCGGTCTGCTCGTTCAAACCTCTGTAATCAACCACCAACCTCCACTCGCCCTTCTCCTTCTTGGGCACGATGAAGGCTGGGCTGGCCCACTCACTGTCGGAGGGTTCGATCCATCCCCGCTCAATCAACTCGGCCAACAGCTTCGTCATGGCCTCGGCCCGATCGCCCTGAAGTTGGTACTCCCGATGACGATAGATCTTGGGGTTCGGCTTCGGCTTGATCCTCGCTGTGCCAAACCTCTCACGATCTGGAGGCTTCTTGTTGGCGACGCCACTGAATAGCCGCGGATAGGCATTGATCAGCCTCTCCTTCAGCTCGGCGACCTTCGGGTTCTCCTGGGCCTCTTCAGCCGCTTGCTTCGGTATCAATACAACCGACCGCACTGCGGTATAGGCCTCTTCTGGGTCCGATTTTGACTTCTCCTCGTCCGATATGCCGTCTTCATCGTCATGGGGAGCTCTTCCCACCGATAATCTTCGGAAATTTGCGGCGTCAGGCTGGTTACTGTCGCTATCGGCCCCCATCCTTGGAAAATCCCACGTGGGCGGGTCCGACCCAACCGGACCATCCTTTTTGGTCCGCGATGTGATCCATGACCCTCGCCACGAACTCATCCTTCTCGTACTTGCCGGTGACCAACATCTTGTCATCCCACGAATGCGGAGATGTGACGATGGCCCGCCTCTTCTTGGCTGCCACACGGTCGTGCATCCCCATCCGCATGTAGTTGACAACGTCGTCGATCTCGGCGTGGGACAGGACGTCAATGCCATCAATAGGCTGATCCGTCCCCTCCTTGGGCTCAAACATGACCTTCATGGGCACTGCCTCCACCCTACGGATGAATGCTTCGTCACCCGTGGGCTGGGCTTGCACCCCATCCACCAGGAAAGCCTTGGTACCCCACGCTTTACCCGGGGAGGGCATTGATACACCCTTGGCGTCGATGAACAACTCCCCCTCTGGCTCGAATGACATCTCGTTCAGGGTGATGGAGTCCAGCGTCGACTTGAGACCCTCCAGCGGACATGGGGTGGATCCTATGCCGGTTATGACCAGGATCCCCTTCGCTCTATCCGTGATGATCTTCTCCACCGTACGTCTGGTATTGTCCAGGGAGCCATGCCAATACATGGACCCCCACTCCTTCAAACCCCAATGCCTGTGCCAGGCTGAGTCTCCTCGATGCCAATGCCTCCTACACTTCCGCAAAAGTGGGGCATCCCGGGAAGCGAAGACGTTCGTCTCGGGCGCTTCGGCTCCCAGCGTCTGGATCATCCTGTCATACACCTGCGGCGCCATTCGATACTCCGTGAGCTGAACACCGTCGTCTCGTCTGGACTTGGCACCCACAGCTTACACCGCTCGGACGATTCGATCCTCTTCCTCAGTGTGCCATTGGGATGATCCGCATGCATAATCCGTGGACAGCCATGTGAGGCATTAATCATCCTCCTGGACCAGCGTTGCGCGATGGGGAAGGGCTCCAATGGCATTTGCCACCATGAAGTCATACCCCATGATCATATCCCAATCTCTGATGTCGGCCACATAGAAGTTCCCGGATAGAGTGCTTCTCTTCGCCAAATCAGGGCGGTTCAAGCGCTCATGCTCCCAGAATTCCATAATGATAGTGGTCTCATGGGTGCCACGACCCATAATCTCTCCATTGGCCACCTTCAGGCGTACCGGTCTACGGCTGGGCTGCAGGGATTCCTCCTTGAACAACCCTCTCCGGACCAGGCTCACCTGGGCACCCGAATCCACCAGAACATCCACCACCAACTCCTCTCGTCTGCACCGTACACGCACCTTCAAGTGCAACTGCCGCTCGTCGCCATGCGGTGTATGGACGACTCTCACGGCATGCAACTCTAGCACATCCGGGTGCATCAGGACTTCGAGGGTATGGTCACGGATGGTGTAGATCTTGGGCTGGTCCTGCCCGTCCACGGGGCTCTCCGTGGTCGCTCCTTCCTTCTTGCGAAGTCCCTTGCCCACATACACTTCCCTTGGCAGGGCGCTCCAGGGGTTGGGAGTGGCAAAACTCAGTGGTTTTGGCTCTTCTGGAGCCTTCTTTGGCACCCGATGTGCCTTCGCTTTCTTTGGGATTCTACTGATTTTCGGAGGAGAGACCTCCGAGGTCCCACTCCCGTGGGTGCTCCTCTAGACGTGGCCTGCCGCAGCTCCTTCCTGCTGCGATCCGCTCAGACTTTGCCCACCACGTTGCTGGGCTTTGAGTTCCTCTAACGTCCTCGACATGTCCTCAGCAACCTCCTCGATCGACCTCACCCGTCGGTCTTGGCCAGGTGCACCACCATAACCTCTTCCTCCGCCTTTCCCTTGGCCTTTGCCTTGGCCTTTTCCCCCGTCTCCGCCCTTCGCCTTCCAATCGGCAATCCGCTGCTCCTTGGGCTTCTTCTCGGGTTGGGCGGCGAAGTAGGCCTTCTTGTCCGCCTCATACACCTTGCACTGACGGTGGTCATGTGCATGGTTGTTCCCCTTGCCATAACAGACCCAGCACCCGTCGTGCTGAGACCTGTACTCCCGGAACGAGAGCGGTGGGTTCCCGATCCTCCTTGGCTCTTTGCCCTTCTTGGGTCCCACCCGGTTCCATCTGGACCGATCCTGCCCATGGTCCCTCACGTTGTGCGCCACAAACGCGAGGAAATGGGCCTCCTCGTGATCTTCCCGGGACCCAGTCCAGTGGTCTTGGACACTTCCACTACCTTACTCCGCGGAGTTGGCCTTGTCCTCCTGGATCTCCCGATGGCGGCGGTCTTCTCGATGGCCTCGTTGTCCATGGCCTTGTCGATCCTGCACGTGGGCCTCGTTCTTGGCGTTGAGCTTCAGCTCCACCGTGATGTACTTCACGATCTCGTCCAGGCTCATGCGGGCGAAGATGACCTGCATCCTCAGCGGCTCTCCGCGCCTCCACTCCACGTTGTTGAGGCGCACCAGCCTTTGCCCCATGGTATCGCCGAATACCTCCACATAGACGGCGTTCTTCAACCCCAACATTCGGCTGGGCCCGCCGAGGATTCGCCGGAAAAACTCCATTATTCCGGCGTGGGTGTCCTCCGATGCCATGATCCGTACGGCCACGCGCTTCTTCGCTCTCTTCTCATCCTCGTCCTCCACTCTCCTCTTCCAGTTGCCGGGGAGGACGTCCTTCAGCAAGTGTCGGATCTCGCTGGCCTCGTTCCAGTCCTCCACCAGCTTGAGGCTTCTTCGGTACTTGCGGATGTACCGATTCCATTCCCGGACCCGCAGCTCACCGCGATCCAGGGGCAGCGGAATGGACCACAAGTCCTCCAACTTCTGGTTGGGGGCGTCCACTCCCTCCTCGTCCTCCAGCCACTGGAGGCAGGCCTGCTCCGTCTGGATCACTCCCTCACGGATCTGATCCCTGAGCTCCTCCTTCAGGTCCTGCGCCAGCCTGTGTGGGAATGTCCGGCATACCCACTTGTCCCTTGGCGCTCCCCTCATCTCGCCGACGACCTCCTCGGCGAAGTCCTCCCAATCCAGGATGAAGTCGTCCAGGTTGGAGGGGTTGCCGTCGTAGTAGGGGATTTTGATTCCCCTGAGGTCGTCAATCCTAATGGCGTCTCCGACATCTGCAGCCACCACTCCTCAGAGACGGATACCACCTGTGGCCGGGGGGTGTGAGTACACTCCCCGTACATCCCTCTCCTCCATGGAGTGCAGTGCAGTTGGGCCTGAACCCATGGGGTTTGGAATGCGGGAAGGACTTGCTCCACCGGCTGTCCATATCCCCGTAGTGGGGTCTTTCGCCCACAGACTTCCGCCTGGGTGGACTCGACCATGTCCGTCGGCGCTTCCCAGGGCTTTCCCCTGCATGGTCTGGCTCTGGATCTCCTCTTCCGCATAAACTGCATGGGCAGTCGTAGTGGTCGGTAGATCCTGGGCGGCATGGGACATCTGTACCGTCCCGCTCCTCGGGTCCGTGGTTTTGTGCCCTTCCCGCATGGACCCGGCGGGTGCCGTGTGTTGCCCGAGCATTGTGGATTCGCTGAACATGGGAACAAACGGCAGCGCACCCGGGTCAACACGCGGAGGCGCGTAGGGTGCCTCTGCCAGGCCGCCCATGGGTTTATCCATGGCGCTCCAGAGGGTCTTAACCCGCTCCACCAGCTCTGCCGCTGCTGGCTTTGCCAGGAGCTCCGGACCCGAGGTGAGGGGCTGTCGCTCCTCTAGCCTTTTCAGGCGTCCCGACATATCCTCCACTAGGTGGAGGAGGCTGTCCACCACTCGCTGCTGCTTCTGCAGGGCCAGCTCCAGATTCTCCCGGTACCGGTCCCGTTCCGCTCGCAGCTCCGCCATGTCTTCCTCCGCGGCCGACTGGTCATCCAGGATCCCGGCGACGTCCTCCTCTAGGCCGTCCTTCGCGTTGTCCAGGCGGTCGAGGCGATGCACGATGGCGTCCATCCCCATCTTTGGGTACTTGCCCATGAGGAAGGACACGTGCTTGCAGTGGCACTCAGCATGCTTTCCACCTGATCTTGCGCATCCCGCGGTTCCTGGCGCCTCGGACTCCTCCGCCATCGCTGTGTCGCCCATGCTATCCCGCGTTGGCTCCGTGTGCCGGGCCACAGGCGCCGTTCTGACTCTGGCGGGCCTCTCCAACGCCTCGGCGTCATGCTCCAGGCTGGGTTCTGGGGCCGTGTTCGCCCTTGTGGGCGGCCTGGCCGTCTCCTCCGACTCCGAAGGTTGCTCATAAGCTGTCCGGTAGCCCTCGGAGTGCCCCTCGGAGTCCCACAGCCTGACCGGGCTGGGGTCCGTATCCATAGCCCCGGCGTCCCCTGCCGCGGGCTTGGGTGACCCGCGCTTCCGGTAGCGCTTGGCCCGTCCTCCACTGCTACCTGAACGGCAGGTCTCCTCAGAGTCCTTCGCGGCGGAGCGGAGATTGCATGCCTTTAGGCAGCGACGCTCACACATGGAGACCAGGTCCTCCATGTCAAGTCCTCCTCTTCCCGAACGTCGTACTACTCCTCGGGCTTCAACTTCCGGAGTTTGCCATGCTCCTGAGCGTCTCGGCTCTTCTCTGGCTCCAATCTCCGGCGTGGTCACCACCGGGTCCACAATACGCACCCGGGGCGTACTTTGGCAGGGCTCATAGGGGCCCAAGTCTCCGGGTCGGCGGTAGGTAGGGGCAGCAGGTACACCTCTGCTACCATAAAGAAGGTCCCTACCAGGACCGGCCCCTGCTGTGCCCCTTCCGCCTGTCACCCCTGCTGACTTGCTCCTGATCAGCGATTGCATTCCTCAAAATCCAGGGTCCAAAATCCAAAAATATAGAAAATACAATCCTCCTTCAACCCTGAACAGCAACCAGATCCCACAAATACAGCAATAGCCCAATCCACAATCCAATCCACACTGCGGGCTTCCGTTCAGCACACCGGTTGTCTCCTGGTGGCGGGCATGTACAAGAATTGCACCAAAGAGGAAAGCCCTGAAATCGACATATGAACACAAATAAAGCAAAGTTGGGGAAAGATGGAAACGTACATTATCACAACCATAGACGCCTCATTCCCTGGACTCAAGACCTTCCCTTGACTCACCAACATGATGCCCTGAGGCCAGTCAAATAAGATGGCTAAGTGCCATGTGTCAAACGTCACTGCATAAACCCCAAAAATGTATTCACCCCCGAGCCTCTATATCCTAGCCCAATGGGAGGGGTGGCGAGTCATGGCCTAGAGTGGCACTCAGGACCATGCCCTACCCTGACATAACCTTGGTTGGACTTGCAGTCAATTGGGCTTGGAGAACTGCCCCATGAAGATGACCTCACAACATGGCAAAATCAGGCAAATCACACCATTATGCCCAAAAATCAATTATTTACTCAAAAGTGCATACGGCAAATATTCAAATGCTCCATGCATGTGTCAAACCGGAAAGTAGTATACAAGGGTGATATAGACCAACAATTCATGCCCAAGAATATCCCATCATTGGTCCCGAAACCCCTCCGGTTATGTACATGACATGCTTCACAAGTCAGCTCATGAGTTTGGGATCTAATTTTGTGAGGCCTCGTGTGCCAAGCCAAAGTGACCACGTGATCCGGCATATGGTGAGGTACAACACCGAAGCATATGCCAAGATATAAGCAACATACCATAGTTCACAGGTCTCTAGGCACTTTACTGTTAGCCGACCAGTTGAGCACATAAACCACAAAAATGAGCATAAAATGAGGTCAAAAACATGCAAATAATGCCAAATTCAAGATAATTACAATAGTATATAACTTCGCTCACCCATGGTATCAACATATGATTCAAAACACAATTGCTTGGGATCATTTGCAAACAATCCACCCACTGGGATCCCCACATGGACGCATAGGGACACCTTCGAACCTCCTCCCAACACGCACCACAGAAATGGGAAAATTGATAATGGCGCTTGTGGGTCGCTCCGTAAGCCCTCCCACATGCACTATATGAGCAGTAGACTTAGTCTAGCGCTATGGAGTTCACCATTGGGAAATGGGCGAAGCCCTTGCCACGTATGACTCCATATATCTTCCTACAAACGGAGATATATAACCTCGGCGTGAGCATATCGAAGCACATACCATGCATATAACACATACCCTCAAAAAATGGCTCCCACCATGATATGCCATGCCCCTCCATGGACATAACTTCACGTTAAAAATACGTAGGAACCCAAAGAAGGTTGCTATGCAACCCCAACACTCATGCGGTACACTCGAAAGTTGCAATAAAATATTCGGTTGCACGGTCCAAGAGTTATATATCACTTTCCACCCTCTTGACCATTATCCCTTGCTATACCGGGCATGTGTACACACCAAAGGCGTTTGATGCTCCCCAAATTAAGTTGAGACCGAGGCGGTCCCATCCCGATTCTCGAAATTGGTATTCCTCGCCGTGAACCGGAGATATGATTCTTCAAAGTGGCCTCACGAATCATTTTTGTTTCGACTATAACTCCAAGCAAAATGAAGGGCACAACAAAAAGAAAGGTTGATTCGTGATCGGGGAAAAATGTATGACCACTCGAGATTCATCATATCGAGTGCGGCGATGTCAAAGTCTAAAATCCGATTCTGAAAGTCTGAAAAAATTGGATTAATTTTGGGAGTGTATAATATGAAAATTGCGGAAGCAACGAACCCTTTACTGATGAAATCTGACCCTTCATCGGGGTTACCGCCAAAATATCTGTAAATAACAGTTAACCAATCGGTCACCGCAAAATCGCGAGCCAACTGACAGTCGCCGATACATTGACCATCAGAACTGAAGGCGGAAAAATTACGGAAACATTATGATAAAAAAACCCTGTTGATTCCTGATATTCTGATACATAAATCTCAGCTGGCGGCGCCTCGGTACTGAATATGGCCGCTCATAGCCGGAATGGCCAAACCTATCACAATATCACATCGGGTTAGGTCAGGTGGATGGAAGAGTATGATATCAGCCAATGGCGGCTTGCCGGCACATAGATACACACCCCAAGTGACCCCAAGATGGCTACGGGGGTCCGAACCGGCTTCACAGGCACTACAGTGGAAGGCAACCCTTTGTACCGGTCTGACACCGCATAGCAACTCACAGAGTTACAAAATGAGTACACAGGACTGTCACGCGATTTCACAAATCTGTGGAATAAATGTTCGAACCCGCAGCGGCAACTGTTATCGTTATCCCTGTCGTCCTTTGCAGAAAAATACCACAAATACGACACGCCTACTGATGATTTGTCACCCAATGAAGCTAAATCTTTCCCTGTGCCAGAGTGTTATGACCCGCAAAAGTTCGAATCGGAGGTGTACCACGATCAGTTCAAACTACGTGAAGTGGTTACACATCTCAAACACCCATTCCGAGGAGGGAACAAGCGTATGGGTAGGGTCCTGAGTGTAGTATGGTCCCAGGTGGCGGTGGCACTGCAGAGCATGGATGGTGGCACAAATAAGAGTCCCCCTACGCACATGGCCGTAGATTACGGTCGATGATTAAGCGTAGGTTATTTGGATTGAGGCTCTACACTCATTGCATGAGAGTAGCTGCCGGATGTGCCCAGTGTGCTGTCTCAACGCCCCCCAGCGCCAAGAAGCACAGCCATCTGAAGCCACATCCTCTTCCGGAGCGCCTCTTTAACAGACTCACCAGTGATTTTCTCTATCTCGGTGAACTCGATGACGAAGCATGCCATTGGACTGAGAAAAAAGTCAATGGAGTGCTCCTTATTCAGTGCCGTCATTCGGGCTACATTCGGGTGTTGCCTTGCAACATCGAGTCCATGACTGGCAAAGCTGTCGCCAAATGGTGCGCGCAGACATGGATGGGAGGTTGGGACGTCTCATCTGAGGTGATTAAGGACTCAGGTAAGGAGTACACCTCAGAATGGTGGAGAGAATTATGTACCCACCTTGGAATCCATCACCTCAGGTGTGAAATCCACTCACATCGAGCGCTGCCAGGCGAAAGAGCTGGCAGCTCACTTATAAATATGCTCCGTAAGGAACTCGCCAGTGAGAAGGACTTCCATTAGCTTTAGATTTTTTTCACTTTGCGTCGCCGTTACCACAACACGCCTTTGTACCATGGCCTTTGTCCAAATGAAATTGTCATTGGACGAAAGAAGTTTTGATAGAACATGCCGTTCAATAACCCGCGTCCCTGCGAAGATGCTTCGCTGTTTATGGATGAAATCCAAAGGGCAGAAGAAAGGCACCCTCCTCCCTCCTCTCTGGCCCTCTTCCCGGACGGCGACCGCCCCTCCACATCCGTGGAGGGGGTGTCCCCTTCCTGGTCCGGGAGGACCCGGTGCGCCCCTCGGGCCACCGCCTCCTCCTCTTCCCGCACCCTGCGCTCCCGCGCCCCCACCTCCCTGTCCCTCTCCGCCAGCCTCATTGCCTCACCCCTGATCTGCCTCCATGCCCTCTCCTGCATCTCCGTCTCCTGCTCCGGCGGGATGGCCAGCTTCCTGAATGGCTGTAGTGGGGGGCGACCCTCCGGCCCCCTGCTCTCCCTGTGCCGCCCGCCTTCCCGTTCCGCCCTCTCCACCCCCTCCAGCCTTCTCCGAAGATCCGCCCACGCTCGCTGCAGCTCCTCCACTGCCTGCGCCTCCCCTCCCCGCGGCCTGCCTTGTCCCTCGGTCCACCCCTCCGCCACCCTGTCCGCTCCTCCCCTGCTCCTTGCCTCCCTCTCCTGCAGCCTCCTCTCTTCTTCCCCTATCCTCTCGCATGCCCTCCTGTGCTCTTCTTCCTTCCCTCCCTGCGCCCCCCACGTCGTCCCACCGGCCTGCGGGCGCTGCTGCACGTCTGCTTGCGATGGCACGCCCGGGTACGCTGGTGGGGGTGGGTACACCACTCCCACCGCAGGGTAAGGTGGTGGCAGAAATGGTGGGATGACGGGCAGGATGACTGGTGGGACGACATCTCCCCACCAACCCAATCCCTTCCCTAGGAACACCGGTGACCCCGTGTACCCACGGCCACCCGCCTTCCCCTGCCCTTTGCCCGCTTGCCCCGCTTTCCCGTGCCCCTTGCTGCCTGCTCCTTGGCGTCCTGCCTTCCCGTGTCCCTTTCCCTGGAGCCCTTCTTGTCCATCTAGGGATGCAGGTTCGAATTTGCACGAATTCACTCCAATTCGAATCCGCCCCAGATTCGCATGAATTCGTGGACCCCCCCCCGAATTTCGAATTTGCAACTTCAAATTCAAATTCCCCAGAATTTGCTTAAATTCACCCGAGGCTGTGAATCCATGGGCCCCTACAATTTACCTTCCAGTTTGCAATTCACGTTTTTGCATATGTGTATGCCACTCCCCAGCACCATATGGCACAAAAGATTTCAACTCCAAAAGCTTCCACAACCTTGCAATTTTTGTTGTTTGTTGTTGCTTGCATTCACCGTGCTTAAACCATTTGACAAAGAAAACAAATGAAAACCAAGAATTCCAAATTTCCAAGTATAGACCCTTCCTTGATTCTTTCAAATGCCTTTTGGAAAAGAAGCAGCAACGAAGCATGCAAAATCACCAATCCACACACAAGCCATCACATGTGAACCACTTGTTGCCCTTATTGGGCCTTCATTCATTGCATTCTGGAATTTCATCATTGGACTCAAATTCATCTAACAGGGAGGATAACAAATACAACGGAAACATAAAGCAAACTAGCAATGGGCAATCAATTTAAATTAACATTATGATTGTCGTGATGCTCAAAAATCATCACCATGTGACTGTCACAATGCACTGACAAATCTGGATTTTTTCGAACCCGGCAATAAGGTTTTCTCTGCATTCACGGCACTGGGAAGAGTAAGAAAGATACCGATATAAAGGGTACGCAAGGGAGAACACATTTTGACTGTTCAAAGTCAAAAGAAAAGTCGAAAATTAAAAGTTCGCGACGCGGTTTGCTGGGAACTGGTCAGGTACTGGAAAGAATGGAGGGCACTGTTGTGTTCACTGAAGCGAGGCGGAAACAGCGGTGTGTTCCAAAGTCAAAAAAAAACATTTTTCCCGAAAACGAGTACGCAGGCAGGAAGCAAGAAAGTGAATAGTTCAATCGAAGCAGAATGATCATAATTTTCACTATGTAAAGTCGAAAAAATTATTGCATTGCAAAATTCAAAGCTAGGTTTTCATCTGGACAAAAGACGGCGCACGCGTGATCCTCTTGCGGTCGCCTGCGAATTCGCAGCGCGAATTCGCCCCAAATTCGCAGTACTGTGATTTGAGGCCGAATTTGCAGCGAATTCGTGCTGCGAACAAATTCTCAGCAAATTTGGCGAATTCAAATGGATTTCGCTGCGAATCTGCATCCCTATGTCCCTCTCCTTTCCCTTGCGCACCGTGCCCACTCTGCCTGCTCTTACCGCCTTCTTCTAGCCCCACATCCCTGCCCTGCACCGCGCTGCCTCCATGTCCACTTCGCCGGCTCCCATTCTCTTGCCCTCCCTCCCGCTGGCCGTGGCGCACCGTCGTTGCTGCGCTGCTCTGTCCTGCCTGCCCTTCCCCTCTCTGCGGCCCACCACTGGGCTGTCCGCTGTGCACCCCTTCCGAACCCTCCTTTCCACCCTGGTGCTCCGACCTTCCCCTCCCTGACCCCATGTCCAGCTGGTAGATTGTGTCTGGCCCGAGCTCCGTCTGCCGGCGGCGCTCCTCCCTCTCCTCCTCCGCCTGCACCGCCGCACTGACCTGTGGGGGCGACCACGGCGGCGGCTGTTTGAACGAGCGTTGGGGCTGTGGCCACTGTCGCCCTTGTCCGCCCCCTTTTCCCCCTTTCCCCTCTTGGTGCCCTGACGCACTCAGGACCATGCTCTACCCTGACATAACCTTGGTTGGACTTGCAGTCAATTGGGCTTGGAGAACTGCCCCATGAAGATGACCTCACAACATGGCAAAATCAGGCAAATCACACCACTATGCCCAAAAATCAATTATATACTCAAAAATGCATACGGCAAATATTCAAATGCTCCATGCATGTGTCAAACCGGGAAGTAGTATACAGGGGTGATATAGACCAACAATTCATGCCCAAGAATATCCCATCATTGGCCCCGAAACCCCTCCGGTTATGTACATGACATGCTTCACAAGTCAGCTCATGAGTTTGAGACCTAATTTTGTGAGGCCTCGTGTGGCAAGCCAAAGTGACCACATGATCCGGCATATGTTGAGGTACAACACAAAAGCATATGCCAACATATAAGCAACATACCATAGTTCACGGATCTCTAGGCACTTTACTGTTAGCCGACGAGTTGAGCACATAAAACACAAAAATGAGCATAAAATGAGGTCAAAATCATTCAAATACTGCCAAATTCAAGATAATTACAATAGTATATAACTTCGCTCACCCATGGTATCAACATATGATTCAAAACACAATTGCTTGGGATCATTTGCAAACAATGCACCCACTCGGATCCCCACATGGACGCATGGGGACACCTCCAAACCTCCTCCCAACACGCACCACGGAAATGGGAAAATTGATAATGGCGCTTGTGGGTCGCTCTGTAAGCCCTCCCACATGCACTATATGAGCGGTAGAATTAGTCTAGCGCCATGGAGTTCACCATCAGGACATGGGCGAAGCCCTTGCCACGTATGACTCCATATATCTGCCTACAAACGGAGATATATAACCTTGGCGTGAGCATATCGAAGCACATACCATGCATATAACACATACCCTCAAAAAGTGGCTCCCACCATGATATGCCATGCCCCTCCATGGACAGAACTTCACGTTAAAAATACGTAGGAACCCAAGGAAATTTCTATGCAACCGCAACACTCATGCGGTACACTCGAAAGTCGCAATAAAATATTCGGTTGCACGGTCCAAGAGTTATATATCACTTTCTACCCCCTTGACCATTATCCCTTGCTATACCGGGCATGTGTACACACCAAAGGCGTTTGATGCTTCTTAAATTAAGTTGAGACCAAGGCGGTTCCAACCCGATTCTCGAAATTGGTATTCCTCGCCGTGAACCGGAGATATGATTCTTCAAAGTGGCCTCACGAATCATTTTTGTTTCGACTATAACTCCAAGCAAAGTGAAGGGCACAACAAAAAGAAGGTTGATTCCTGATCGGGGAAAAATGTATGACCACTCGAGATTCATCATATCGAGTGCGGCGATGTCGAAGTCCAAAATCCGATTCTGAAAGTCTGAAAAAATCAGATTAATTTTGCGAGTGTATAATATGAAAATTGCGGAAGCAACGAACCCTTTACTGATGAAATCTGACCCTTCATCGGGGTTACCGCCAAAATATCTGAAAATAACAGTTAACCAATCGGTTACCGCAAAATCGCGAGCCAACTGACAGTCGCCGATACATTGACCATCTAAACAGAAGGCGGAAAAATTACGGAAACATTATGATAAAAAACCCCTGTTGATTCCTGATATTCTGATACATAAATCTCAGCTGGCGGCGCCTCGGTACTGAATATGGCCGCTCATAGCCGGAATGGCCAAACCTATCCCAATATCACATCGGGCTAGGTCAGGTGGATGGGAGAGTATGACATCAGCCAATGGCGGCTTGCCGGCACATAGATGCACACCCCAAGTGACCCCAAGATGGCCACGGGGGTCCGAACCGGCTTCACAGGCACTACAGTGGAAGGCCAACCCTTTGTACCGGTCTGACACCGCATAGCAACTCACAGAGTTACAAAATGAGTACACAGGACTGTCACGCGATTTCACAAATCTGTAGAATAAATGTTTCAACCCGCAGCGGCAACTGTTATCGTTATCCCTGTCGTCCTTTGCAGAAAAATACCACAAATACGACACGCCTACTGATGATTTGTCACCCAATGAAGCTGAATCTTCCCCTGTGCCAGAGTGTTATGACCCGCAAAAGTTCGAATCGGAGGTGTACCACGATCAGTTCAAATTACGTGAAGTGGTTACACATCTCAAACACCCATTCTGAGGAGGGAACAAGCGTATGGGTAGGGTCCTGAGTGTAGTATGGTCTCAGGTGGCGGTGGCACTGCAGAGCATGGATGGTGGCACAAATAAGAGTCCCCCCACGCACATGGCCGTAGATTACGGTCGATGATTAAGCATAGGTTATTTGGATTGGGGCTCTACACTCATTGCATGAGAGTAGCTGCCGGATGTGCCCAATGTGCTGTCTCAACGCCCCCCAGCGCCAAGAAGCACAGCCATCTGAAGCCACATCCTATTCCAGAGCGCCTCTTTAACAGACTCACCAGTGATTTCTTCTATCTCGGTGAACTCGATGACGAAGCATGCCATTGTACTAATAAAAAAGTCAATGGAGTGCTCCTTATTCAGTGCCGTCATTCGGGCTACATTCGGGTGTTGCCTTGCAACATCGAGTCCATGACTGGCAAAGCTGTCGCCAAATGGTGCGCGCAGACATGGATGGGAGGTTGGGACGTCTCATCTGAGTTGATTAAGGACTCAGGTAAGGAGTACACCTCAGAATGGTGGAGAGAATTATGTACCCACCTTGAAATCCATCACCTCAGGTGTGAAATCCACTCACATCGAGCGCTGCCAGGCGAAAGAGCCGGCAGCTCACTTATAAATATGCTCCGTAAGGGACTCGCCAGTGAGAAGGACTTCCATTAGCTTTAGATTTTTTTCACTTTGCTTCGCCGTTACCACAATACGCCTTTGTACCATGGCCTTTGTCCAAATGAAATTGTCATTGGACGAAAGAAGTTTTGGTAGAACATGCCGTTCAATAACCCGCGTCCCTGCGAAGATGCTTCGCTGTTTATGGATGAAATCCAAAGGGCAGAAGAAAGGCACCCTCCTCCCTCCTCTCTGGCCCTCTTCCCGGACGGCGACCGCCCCTCCACATCCGTGGAGGGGGTGTCCCCTTCCCGGTCCGGGAGGACCCGGTGCGCCCCTCGGGCCACCGCCTCCTCCTCCTCCCGCACCCTGCGCTCCCGCGCCCCCACCTCCCTGTCCCTCTCCGCCAGCCTCATTGCCTCACCCCTGATCTGCCTCCATGCCCTCTCCTGCACCTCGGTCTCCTGCTCCGGCGGGATGGCCAGCTTCCTGAATGGCTGTAGTGGGGGGCGACCCTCCGGCCCCCCGCTCTCCCTGTGCCGCACGCCTTCCCGTTCCGCCCTCTCCACCCTCTCCAGCCTTCTCCGAAGATCCGCCCACGCTCGCTGCAGCTCCTCCACTGCCTGCGCCTCCCCTCCCCGCGGCCTGCCTTGTCCCTCGGTCCACCCCTCCGCCACCCTGTCCGCTCCTCCCCTGACCCTTGCCTCCCTCTCCTGCAGCCTCCTCTCTTCTTCCCCTATCCTCTCGCATGCCCTCCTGTGCTCTTCTCCCTTGCCTCCCTGCGCCCCGAACGTCGTCCCACCGGCCTGCGGGCGCTGCTGCACGTGTGCTTGCGATGGCACGCCCGGGTACGCTGGTGGGGGTGGGTACACCATTCCCACCGCAGGGTAAGGTGGTGGCGGAAATGGTGGGATGACGGGCAGGATGACTGGCGGGACGACATCTCCCCACCAACCCAATCCCTTCCCTAGGAACACCGGTGACCCCATGTACCCACGGCCACCCGCCTTCCCCTGCCCTTTGCCCGCTTGCCCTGCTTTCCCGTGCCCCTTGCTGCCTGCTCCTTGGCGTCCTGCCTTCTCGTGTCCCTTTCCCTGGAGCCCTTCTTGTCGATCTAGGGATGCAGGTTCGAATTTGCACGAATTCACTCCAATTCGAATCCGCCCCAGATTCACATGAATTCGTGGACCCCCCCCCCCGAATTTCGAATTTGCAACTTCAAATTCAAATTCCCCAGAATTCCCTTAAATTCACCCGAGGCTGTGAATCCATAGGCACCTACAATTTACCTTCCAGTTTGCAATTCACCTTTTTGCATATGTGTATGCCACTGTCCAGCACCATATGGCACAAAAGATTTCAACTCCAAAAGCTTCCACAACCTTGCAATTTTTGTTGTTTGTTGTTGCTTGCCCTCACTGTGCTTAAACCATTTGACAAAAAAAACAAATGAAAACCAAGAATTCCAAATTTCCAAGTATAGACCCTTCCTTGATTCTTTCAAATGCCTTTTGGAAAAGAAGCAGCAACGAAGCATGCAAAATCACCAGTCCACACACAAGCCATCACATGTGAACCACTTGTTGCCCTTATTGGGCCTTCATTCATTGCATTCTGGAATTTAATCATTGGACTCAAATTCATCTAAGAGTGAGGATAACAAATTTTTTCGAACCCAGCAATAAGGCTTTCTCTGCATTCACGGCACTGGGAAGAGTAGGGAAGGTACCGATATAAAGGGTACGCAAGGGAGAACACATTTTGACTGTTCAAAGTCAAAAAAAAAAGTCGAAAATTAAAAGTTCGCGACGCGGTTTGCTGGGAACTGGTCAGGTACGGGAAAGAATGGAGGGCACTGTTGTGTTCACTGAAGCGAGGCGGAAACAGCGGTGTGTTCCAAAGTCAATAAAAACATTTTTCTCAAAAACCAGTACGCAGGCAGGAAGCAAGAAAGTGAATAGTTCAATCGAAGCAGAATGATCATAATTTTCACTATGTAAAGTCGGAAAAATTATTGCATTGCAAAATTCAAAGTTAGGTTTTCATCTGGACAAAAGACGGCGCACGCGTGATCCTCTTGCGGTCGCCTCCGAATTGGCAGCGCGAATTCGCCCCAAATTCGCAGTACTGTGATTTGAGGCCGAATTTGCAGCGAATTTGTGCTGCGAACAAATTCTCAGCGAATTTGGCGAATTCAAATGGAATTCGCTGCGAATCTGCATCCCTATGTCCCTCTCCTTTCCCTTGCGCACCGTGCCCACTCTGCCTGCTCTTACCGCCTTCTTCTAGCCCCACATCCCTGCCCTGCACCGCGCTGCCTCCATGTCCACTTCGCCGGCTCCCATTCTCTTGCTCTCCCTCCCGCTGGCCGGGGCGCACCGTCGTTGCTGCGCTGCTCTGTCCTGCCTGCCCTTCCCCTCTCTGCGGCCCACCACTGGGCTGTCCGCTGTGCAACCCTCCCGAACCCTCCTGTCCACCCTGGTGCTCCAACCTTCCCCTCCCTGACCCCATGTCCAGCCGGTAGATTGTGTCTGGCCCGAGCTCCGGGGCCTGGTGGCGACGCGCTGCCGCCCCATGTGCGCCAGCGCCTCGCACCGCGCCGTCTGCCGGCGGCGCTCCTCCCTCTCCTCCTCCGCCTGCACGGCCGCACTGACCTGTGGGGGCGACCACGGCGGCGGCTGTTTGAACGAGCGTTGGGGCTGTGGCCACTGTCGCCCTTGTCCGCCTCCTTTTTCCCCTTTCCCCTCTTGGTGCCCTGTCGCATGCCTGGCCCCTGACGCCCCCGCCTGCCCTTGCCCTCCCTTGCCTGTCTGCCCCTGGCCTCCCATGCGTACTCCGTTGTCCCCGCTCTCTGCTGCCCCCGCCTCCGCTCGTCCTCGCCTACTCTCGCCCTCCTCCTTCCTTCGCACCTCCAGGAGGATAGACTTCATGGCAACCGCCGGCACATTGGGTGCGGCGGGCTACCCTGGGCCCCCCTCCACTGCCATACTCCTCGCCTCCTCCCCCTCGTCCTCCGACACCAGGAGGATGTTGTCGGCTACCGACTCGTCCAGCCTGTCACTCTCCGCCAGGTTGAACGGGTCCACCCGCCGCCTCGCTACCGCTTGCTCCCCCCGCTCCTCACCCTGCCCTTCAGCTCCCGCTGCGAACACCTCTGTCCCCTCCCCACTTGCCTCTGCTTGCCCTCCCTTGCCCTCCCCCTCCCCTGCCCCTGCCGCGGCCTCATCTTTCCTCTTCTGCTCTTCTGTTCGCTGCCCCTCCTGCTGCACCGTCTCCGGACTCTCCGGACACGAGGGTGAAGACACCTCTGCGGATGCCGCCGACGACGTCGGCGAGGGGGGCTAGGGGACCGGGGCCGCCTGCATTCGGGCCACGTCGCCCCTCACTCCCACCCGCCCTGGCCCCCTGTACCCCCTCACTGCCCGCGGTGGTGGCGCGGCCTCCCCTGCCTGCAACTGGCTTGACTTCGGCTCAGGCGTGTGGGACATCTTTCTGCAAACATGGCAATGTGTTTGAGCCCCCAGCCCTGCCGTCTCGTCCCCCTTCTACCCGCGTCCCGCACTTGGCCGTCCCCTTTCTGCCACTGTTCGCGCGCCCTACGTGTGCTGTGCTCTTTGTACACTGCTGCTCCTTGCCGTCTTCCACACCTCCGCGTACTGTGGACTCTTTCGAGGCGGCCGCTGGGCACGTACTTGACCATCTCTTGCTTGTCCTGGCACCCCTTGCTACTTTCCTCCGTGTCGGCTTGCGTCTCTCGGTTCCTCTTGGCTGCTCCTTCTTCTTGCCTTGCGTCATCTGCCCCCCGCTCGTGGGCCCGCTGGGCGAGCACCGCGCTGCCTCCCCCTGGTCAGCTCACCTGGGTCCTGCTCAGCGCCGGAGTTTGCTCAGTGGCTCTGTGCACCGCCGTCCCGGATGTTCCAGTCCGAGTGACGGGTGACCCTGCGTTCTCTTCCCCCCCTGCCTCAGGCGGCCCCCAGCTGCCCCCCTTTGGGGCGCCACCTTTCATCCGCTTCTCCTCTCGTTCCGTCCTGTTCTCATATCTGCCGGATTCTCTTCCGTCTGCATGCCATCAGGCGCTCCCTCTGCTCTTCTTCTTCTCTTTCCTCCACTTCTCTCGCGCCTGCCGACTGCCGTTGATGCCAGGCTGGCTGCGTCCGCACTTCCATCTCTGTGATTTGTGGCTTGTACCTGATCAACGCCATCTCCACCCGTTTGGTGACCGGATCTCGCATGTCTTCCGCCCTTGCCTCCAATTGCGCCTCCCTGCACGCCATGCGCTCCTGCAGATGCCCCACCATACGTCGCAACAGCCTGTGGGCCACGGCCTCCGGCGCCACCGTATATTCCAGGAGTCCCCGCGAAAGTGATTTCACCATCACCATGTGCCTCAACCCCCTGCGATGCCCTTCTTTTGCCAGCTCCCTCTCCTCCGCTTTTCTGCCTTTCTCACTCTTCTTGAGCAGCGGGATGTCCTGATCTCTAACCAGCGGCTCCTCGATCCCCTTATACTGTTCACACCGCATGAAGTGCTCGTACGTTTCCTGCCCTCGGCCGCAGTGGCATCTCGTGTACTCCTCTGGGAGGTCCAAAACGTTATGCCCGTACCAGCTCATGATCATCTCTCGCACTGGCACCTGACCCGTGATTGCCTGCAGCCGCCTGGTTTGCAGCCGTTTGGGTAGCGTTTCCCGACTCAGCACATTGAGGAAGTGGACCTGCTGTCCAACCTTGCCCTCCAAGTACTCGCTCAGCTCTACCACTTCTGGCCCCCCTCGTATCTGAGCTACCATGTGCACTGGCTGCGGGTACACTCTTAGTTCCCGTCTGCCCCTGTCCCCCTCCGCCACCCACCGGGCTTTGCCCTCGTCCCCCACCCTTGGAGGTATATGCACCAAGTGGAGGTGCTCCTTTCTCTCTGGCACCCTCCATTCCGGTCCCGCTCTTTGTCCACTGCTTGTGCCGCTGCATCTGCCTCATGATTCCCCACTCCCGCTCGATGCGACTCCTGTTTTACCAGGTGTATGACCAGAAGCACTTTCTTCATCTCCAGCCCTTGCCATACCGCGTACACCTGCGACGCCAGCCCCGTGCCCAGGGCCTCATGCAGCGGCCTGCTGGCTAGTCTCCTGAGGGACGCCATGTCCGCCTCCGCGTCCACCACCATCAACACGTTCCGTACGTCCTCCCCTATCTTCCCAACCACATCCGCCACCGCTTGTACCTCTCCATGGGACGCCGCCACGTACACCATCTTGTCATCCATGCTTTCCGTCTCTTGTCCCACCACAGTGACCCGTATAGCCACTGCCCCCGCCTTGGGCGGCTGTCCTTCCACCGCGGACCCGTCCAGAAAAATCACGACCCTATCCTCCGTGGGCTCTGGTATGCGCACCACCTGCCTCGGGTAGTGGCTGTACACCCTGTGCCTTCCGATGCCATACTCCCGCACGCCATCCCTGACGCTCAGTTCCCTCGGGCCCCTGTATACTGCCCACTTATTGTCCGTCCTGGCCTTCCAGCCTTTCGTCACCACCACCCCGTGACACCATGCCCTTTCCCCCCTTGCCCTGCCCTGCTCCAGGTACGCCTGCAGCAGAACCAGGTACCATACCCTTTCCGCTGGCAACCTGTGGACCGTCAGTCTGATCCTCCTCGCACTTTCTCCACACTTGTGGCCCACGGGCACTATGCGCGCCTCCTCTTCGGGCCTCCCCGTGTCCGTCATCCGAAAACTCACCGCCACTCCATCATCTTCCTCCTGCAGTCCCGGCACTGTGTCCCATTCTATCTGGACTCCTGCTCTTTTCCCCTCCTGTCCCTCCCCCCACCAGACCTCCACACCCTTCTGGGCCTCCTCATCCTCCTGCACCTCCCTGGGCAGCCGCAGTACCGGCCCCCACCACTGTCCGCTGGCGTCCGTAGTGCGCATGGTTGCGGTCCGGAACGCCCATGCCGTCATTCTCAGGACCGGTCGCGGTACCTGCCCTGCCTCTTTGGTGCATCTCCAGCACTGGTCCCCCTGTCCTGCCCCCTCCGGGATGTTGTCTCTCCGGAACATATCTGCATGGACATTGTACAACTGCCCGCTCGTACTTTGTACCTTCCCCCTCGGCCCTTTGAGTCCCAGCGGCGCACACAACAGTATGCCCGGTCTGGCCTTGTCCCTTTTTTGGTGCATGGGGGTTGCCTGCCGGCGAGCATAACACAAAAGCGGCCTAACCCTGGGCAAACGAGCGTTCATGGCGAGCCGAAGTTCATTGAAGGACAGCAGCCATATGTACAGTAACTCAGGGGGTGTGACCCTGCTCCAAAATGCACCAAAGGCCTGGTTACTGTGGGCTGTGGCTTCGCCATTAGCCCTGTGGTTGGTGTTATGACGCAAGACGAATCGAGAAAAAAATGAAAAAAGGAATATATATATATTTATATATATATATAGAAATCAGAAACAAACAAGTAACCCCGGCCATAGATCATCTGGGGTATCATGAAAGACCTCCAGTTAAGTGGAAACCACTGACTTCTGCAAAAGTCAGGGGAAAGTTCGCGAAAGCTCTGAGAACCGAGTGATGCCTGTGGTGGCCTTACCGTAGTAATTGAGCGGCTGCCGGTTTCAAATTGACTCACAGGCCAACTGCAGCATTCAAGGGGACGGGAACGAGGATCTCAGGGAACTTTATCAATCTGTTGGCATGCAGCGTAAGGGCAAACACCGTTTGTGAGCGGGCTCGGAGCACTTGAGTGCTGCGTTCTTTTAGTCCAGGTACCACAGGACTTCCGGGGACGGCTCGCGGGGTTCCGGTATCCAGAACCAGCAATGGTAGTATCCAAAGCCTTCAGGTTCATACCACCAGTGAATGCCGAGGTACCACATGACAGCAATGGATGGGGAAAAAGGCTGTAAATTGGATGATTGGCCTTGTCCCTTTCTCTCCTGTCCAGCACCACCTTCTCTTGTATTGCCTCTGCTCGCCTCCCGCGGCTTGTTTTCTTCCTCATGATCCCCCACTGCGCCGCCCACTCGTTCCACATCTTCCGCATCTGCCTGTCCCACCTAGCGCAGTCTTCTTGTCCCCGCGCTCGCCTCATCATCCACTTGTATACACCCCATTCCACAACCCTGAAGTCGCGATGGACCTCTGCGTGGTGCAGTCCTGCTTTTCTCTACTCCTCCGTATCCTTCCTGCGCACGTGCACCACCTCCAAACTTACTCATTCCTTCCTCACCCACCGTACGGTTCCATGCGCCGCCCCCCCGAAGTCCACGTGCAGCACCAGGACCTGTCCACGCCGGCCGCACGTCCTGTTGGTCGTCAACGTGTGCTCCTCTCCCGGCAACACCGCCTTTAGGACGCGCCACATGCACTCGTTCTTCCCCGCCGCCAACCGCCTTGGCCTGTGGCACATATAGCGTGGGCACATGTTATCCTCCTTCTGCACCTCCGCGACCGCGTGATAGCACACCCGTCGCACCACCTCCTCCACATTGTGGCACATCCTGCCCAGCATTCTCGCGGTATGTGCCCTGTACGCCTCCCCCGCCGTGGGCATCCCCTCCCCATAGTAGGCTGTCGGTGACCGCAACACACACCTCCATGGCTATCCCCTCATATCCCTGATGAGCCTCCACATATCCCCTTCCACCTCCTCCAACTGCCCCCTCCAGTACGGGAGGTGCAGGTAGGTAGGTAGGTGCTCTCGGTCGTGGAGAGGCGCCCCATGGTTCCCCCTGGGGTCGCCCCTGTGACGAACAGGAGGAGGTTCCGCGTGTGAAGAGGGGAGGCGGCTTATTTCCCGCTAGACACGACTGGTGGCCCCCAACAAAGCGGCCCCGGGCGACACCGGGAGGGCTTATCGCCGCCAGCGTGACTGCTTGTCAGGCCGGGAGGCTGGGCCCCCGTGCTTGCACACGTCCCCTCCTTTGGGCGGAACCCTAGGGGTTCACCGGACTTCCTGGTGTATCCCGTTCCCAAGGCATGCATGCATGTTCTTGGTACTGGGGTTCCGATCTGCTTGGGTGTCGCACACTCCGCCTCCAGTCCCAAAGCAGCGCAGGCCTTAGGATGCAGCCTTACCCCTGGTCTCCGGATCTCCTTTGGCTGGGTCACCTGCATGGCACGGGCTGCCTCAGTGCCCGGGCTATGGACACTGGCTTTCCTACTGTTGCGTGGCGCTTGTGTTTGGGTCTGGGTTGTGGTTGGGTTCGGGTTTCGGCTGCCCCCCGCAACTCCTGGCTCGGTTTTGTTTGGGTGTGTGTGCGCTTGTGTGTGCGCTCCGCTTGTACCCTGCCACTCCTGGCTGGGGTGTGCGGTGTGGGTGTGTGTGGTTGGGTTCGGGTTCCGGCTGCGCCCCGCCACTCCTGGCTGGGGTGTCGGGGTTTGTGTCTGCTTGTGTGCGTGCTCCGCTTGCAACCCGCCACTCCCGGCTGGGGTGTGCGGCGTGGGTGTGTGTGCTTCGGCTCGGGTTTTGGCTGCGCCCCGCCCCTCCTGGCTGGGGTCTTGGGGTTTGTGTGTGCTCGTGTGCGCCGTCCGCTTGCACCCAGCCACTCCTGGCACGGGTTGGCGGTGTGGGTGTGTGTGTTTGGGCTCGGGTTTCGGCTGCGCCCCGCCTCTCCTGGCTGGGATGTTGGGCTGTGTTTGTGCTCGTGTGCGCGCTCCGCCTGCACCCAGCGACTCCTGGCACGGGTGCGCGGTGTGGGTGTGTGTGTTTGGGCTCGGGTTTCGGCTGCGCCCCGCCACTCCTGGCTGGAGTGTCCGGCTGTGTGCATGCTCCGCTTTCACCCAGCCACTCCTGGCACGAGTGCGCGGGGTGGCTGTGTGTGTTTGGGCTCACGTTTCGGCTGCGCCCCGCCACTCCTGGCTGGGGTGTTGGGCTGTGTGCGCGCTCCGCTCCCACCCAGCCACTCCTTGCACGGGTGCGCGGTGTGGGTGTGTGTGTTTGGGCTCGGGTTTCGGCTGCGCCCCGCCACTCCTGGCTGGGGAGTTGGGCTGTGTGTGTGCTCCGCTTGCACCCAGCCACTCCTGGCAGGGGTGCGCCGTGTGGGTGTGTGTGTTTGGGCTCGGGTTTCGGCTGCGCCCCGCAACTCCTGGCTGGGGTGTTCGTCTTTGTGCGTGCTCCGCTTGCACCCAGCCACTCCTGGCACGGGTGGGCGGTGTGGGTGTGTGTGTTTGGGGTCGGGTTTCAGCTGCGCCCCGCCATTCCTGGCTGGGCTGTTGGGCTGTGTGCGTGCTCCGCTTGCACCCAGCCACTCCTGGCACGGGTGCGCGGTGTGGGTGTGTGTGTTTGGGCTCGGTTTCGGCTGCGTCCCGCCACTCCTGGCTGGGGTGTTGGGCTGTGTGTGTGCTCCGCTTGCACACAGCCACTCCTGGCACGGGTGCGCGGTGTGGGTGTGTGTGTTTGGGCTCGGGTTTCGGCTGCGCCCCGCCACTCCTGGCTGGAGTGTTCGGCTGTGTGCATGCTCCCCTTTCACCCAGCCACTCCTGGCACGAGTGCGCGGGGTGGCTGTGTGTGTTTGGGCTCACGTTTCGGCTGCGCCCCGCCACTCCTGGCCGGGGTGTTGGGCTGTGTGCGCGCTCCGCTCCCACCCAGCCACTCTATGCACGGGTGCGCGGTGTCGGTGTGTGTGTTTGGGCTCGGGTTTCGGCTGCGCCCCGCCACTCCTGGCTGGGGAGTTGGGCTGTGTGCGTGCTCCGCTTGCACCCAGCCACTCCTGGCAGGGGTGCGCCGTGTGGGTCTGTGTGTTTGGGCTCGGGTTTCGGCTGCGCCCCGCAACTCCTGGCTGGGGTGTTCGTCTTTGTGCGTGCTCCGCTTGCACCCAGCCACTCCTGGCACGGGTGGGCGGTGTGGGTGTGTGTGTCTGGGGTCGGGTTTCAGCTGCGCCCCGCCATTCCTGGCTGGGCTGTTGGGCTGTGTGCGTGCTCCGCTTGCACCCAGCCACTCCTGGCACGGGTGCGCGGTGTGGGTGTGTGTGTTTGGGCTCGGTTTCGGCTGCGTCCCGCCACTCCTGGCTGGGGTGTTGGGCTGTGTGTGTGCTCCGCTTGCACACAGCCACTCCTGGCACGGGTGCGCGGTGTGGCTGTGTGTGTTTGGGCTCGGGTTTCGGCTGCGCCCAGCCACTCCTGGCTGGGGTGTTGGGCTGTGTGTGTGCTCGTGTGCGCGCTCCGCTTGCACCCAGCCACTCCTGGCACGGCCGCGCGGTGTGGGTGTGTGTGTTTGGGCTCGGGGTTTTGGCTGCGCCTCGCCACTCCTGGCTGGGGTGTTGGGCTGTGTGTGTGCTCCACTTGCACGCAGCCGCTCCTGGCACGGGTGCGCGGTGTGGGTCTGTGTGTTTGGGCTCGGGTTTCGGCTGCGCCCCGCGACTCCTCGCTGGGGTGTTGGGCTGTGTGTGTGCTCCGCTTGCACCCAGCCAATCCTGGCATGGGTTCACGGTGTCGGTGTGTGTGTTTGAGCTCGGGTTTCGGCTGCGCCCCGCCACTCCTGGCCCGGGTGTTGGGCTGTGTGTGTGCTCCGCTTGCACCTAGCCACTCCTGGCACGGATGCGCGGTGTGGGTGTGTGTGTTTGGGCTCGAGTTTCGGTAGCGCCCCGGCACTCCTGGCTGGGGTGTTGGGCTGTGTGCGTGCTCTGCTTGCACCCAGCCACTCCTGGCACGGGTGCGCGGTGTGGGTGTGTGTGTTTGGGCTCGGGTTTCGGCTGCGCCCCGCCACTCCTGGCTGGGGTGTTGGGCTGTGTGCGTGCTCCGCTTGCACCCAGCCACTCCTGGCACGGATGCGCGGTGTGGGTGTGTGTGTTTGGGCTCCGGTTTCGGCTGCGCCCTGCAACTCCTGGCTGGGGAGTTGGGCTGTGTTTGTGCTCCGCTTGCACCCCGCCACTCCTGGCACGGGTGCGCGTTGTGGGTGTGTGTGTTTGAGCTCGTGTTTCGGCTGCGCCCCGCCACTCCTGGATGGGGTGTTGGGCTGTGTGCGTGCTCCGCTTGCACCCAGCCACTCCTGGCACGGGTGCGCGGTGTGGGTGTGTGCGTTTGGGCTCGGGTTTCGGCTGCGCCACGCCACTCCTGGATGGGGTGTTGGGCTGTGTGTGTGCTCGTGTGCGCGCTCCGCTTGCACCCAGCCACTCCTGGCACGGGTGCGCGGTGTGGGTGTGTGTGTTTGGGCTCGGGGTTTTGGCTGCGCCTCGCCACTCCTGGCTGGGGTGTTGGGCTGTGTGTGTGCTCCACCTGCACCCAGCTGCTCCTGGCACGGGTGCGCGGTGTGGGTCTGTGTGTTTGGGCTCGGGTTTCGGCTGCGCCCCGCGACTCCTCGCTGGGGTGTTGGGCTGTGTGTGTGCTCCGCTTGCACCCAGCCAATCCTGGCATGGGTTCACGGTGTCGGTGTGTGTGTTTGAGCTCGGGTTTCGGCTGCGCCCCGCCACTCCTGGCCCGGGTGTTGGGCTGCGTGTGTGCTCCGCTTGCACCTAGCCACTCCTGGCACGGATGCGCGGTGTGGGTGTGTGTGTTTGGGCTCGGGTTTCGGCAGCGCCCCGGCACTCCTGGCTGGGGTGTTGGGCTGTGTGCGTGCTCCGCTTGCACCCAGCCACTCCTGGCACGGGTGCGCGGTGTGGGTGTGTGTGTTTGGGCTCGGGTTTCGGCTGCGCCCCGCCACTCCTGGCTGGGGTGTTGGGCTGTGTGCGTGCTCCGCTTGCACCCAGCCACTCCTGGCACGGATGCGCGGTGTGGGTGTGTGTGTTTGGGCTCCGGTTTCGGCTGCGCCCCGCCACTCCTGGCACGGGTGCGCGGTGTGGGTCTGTGTGTTTGGGCTCGGGTTTCGGCTGCGCCCCGCGACTCCTGGCTGGGGTGTTGGGCTGTGTGCGTGCTCCGCTTGCACCCAGCCACTCCTGGCATGGGTTCACGCCGTCGGTGTGTGTGTTTGAGCTCGGGTTTCGGCTGCGCCCCGCCACTCCTGGCCCGGGTGTTGGGCTGTGTGTGTGCTCAGCTTGCACCCAGCCACTCCTGGCACGGGTGCGCGGTGTGGGTGTGTGTGCTTGGGCTCGGGTTTCGGCAGCGCCCCGGCACTCTTGGCTGGGGTGTTGGGCTGTGTGCGTGCTCCGCTTGCACCCAGCCACTCCTGGCACGGGTGCGCGGTGTGGGTGTGTGTGTTTGGGCTCGGGTTTCAGCTGCGCCCCGCCACTCCTGGCTGGGGAGTTGGGCCGTGTGTGTGCTCTGCTTGCATCCAGCCACTCCTGGCACGGGTGCGCGGTGTGGGTGTGTGTGTTTGAGCTCGGGTTTCGGCTGTGCCCCGCCACTCCTGGATGGGGTGTTCGGCTGTGTGCGTGCTCCGCTTGCACCCAGCCACTCCTGGCACGGGTGCGCGCCGTGGGTGTGTGTGTTTGGGCTCGGTCTTCGGCTGCGCCCCGCCACTCCTGGCTGGGGTGTTGGGCTGTGTGCGTGCTCCGCTTGCACCAAGCCACTCCTGGCACTGGTGCACGCTGTGGGTGTGTGTTCGGGCTTGGGTTTCGGCTGCGCCCCACCGCTCCTGGCAGGGGTGTTGAGCTGTGTGTGTGCTCCGCTTGCACACAGCCACTCCTGGCAAGGGTGCGCGGTGTGGGTGTGTGTGTTTGGGCTCGGGTTTCGGCTGCACCCTGCCACTCCTGGCTGGGGTGTTGGGTTTTGTGTGTGCTCGTGTGCGCGCTCCGCCTGCACCCAGCCACTCCTGTCACAGGTGCGCGGTGTGGGTGTGTGTGTTTGGGCTCGGGTTTCGGCTGCGCCCCACCACTCCTGGCTGGGGTGTTGGGCTGTGTGTGTGCTCCGCTTGCACCCAGCCGCTCCTGGCACGGGTGCGCGGTGTGGGTTTGTGTGTTTGGGCTCGGGTTTCGGCTGCGCCCCGCCACTCCTGGCTGGGGTGTTGGGCTGTGTGCGTGCTCCGCTCCCACCCAGCCACTCCTGGCACGGGTGCGCGGTGTGGGTGTGTGTGTTTGGGCTCGGTTTTCGGCTGCGCCCTGCCACTCCTGGCTGGGGTGTTGGATTGTGTGCGTACTCCGCTTGCACCCAGCCACTCCTGGCACGGGTGCGCAGTGTGGGTGTGTGTGCTTGGGCTCGGGTTACGGCTGCGCCCCGCCATTCCTGGCTGGGGTGTTGGGCTGTGTGCGTGCTCCGCTCCCACCCAGCCACTCCTGGCACGGGTGCGCGGTGTGGGTGTGTGTGTTTGGGCTCGGGTTTCGGCTGCGCCCCGCCACTCCTGGCTGGGGTGTTGGGCTGTGTGCGTGCTCCGCTCCCACCAAGCCACTCCTGGCACGGGTGCGCGGTGTGGGTGTGTGTGTTTGGGCTCGGTCTTCGGCTGCGCCCTGCCACTCCTGGCTGGGGTGTTGGGTTGTGTGCGTACTCCGCTTGCACCCAGCCACTCCTGGCACGGGTGAGCAGTGTGGGTGTGTGTGTTTGGGCTCGGGTTACGGCTGCGCCCCGCCATTCCTGGCTGGGGTGTTCGGCTGTGTGTGTGCTCCGCTTGCACCCAGCCACTCCTGGCCCGGATGCGCGCTGTGGGTGTGTGTGTTTGGGCTCGGGTTTCGGCTGCGCCCCGCCATCGCTGGCTGGGGTGTTGGGCTGTGTGCGTGCTCCGCTTGCACCCAGCCACTCCTGTCACGGGTGAGCGGTGTGGGTGTGTGTGTTTGAGCTGTGTGGTTCAGTCCCGCTTTTCTGTACTCCTTCGTATCCTTCCTGCGCACGTGCAGCACCTCCAAACTTACTCATTCCTTCCTGACCCACCGTACGGTTCCATGCGCCGCCCCCCCGAAGTCCACGTGCAGCACCAGGACCCGTCCACGCCTGCCGCACGTCCTGTTGGTCGTCAACGTGTGCTCCTCTCCCGGCAACACCGCCTGTAGGACGCGCAACATGCGCTCCTTCTTCCCCGCCGCCAACCGTCTTGGCCTGTGGCACACATAGCGTGGGCACATGTTCTCCTCCTTCTGCATCTCCGCGACCGCGTGATAGCACACCCGTCGCACCACCTCCTCCTGATTGTGGCACGTCCTGCCCAGCGTTCTGGCGGTATGTGCCCCGTACGCCTCCCCCGCCGTGGGAGTCCCCTCCCCATAGTAGGCCTTCGGCGACCGCAACACACACCACGGTACCTCCATGGCTCTCCCCTCATATCCCTGATGAGCCTCCACATATCTCCTTCAACCTCCTCCAACTGCCCCCTCCAGTACGGGAGGTGCATCCCCTGGTACCCTATCGCTGCATTGAGCACTGCCCGTAGGTAGTACAGGGTCGTCTGTACCGACGGAGGGTGATTCAGGAGGACCATCAGCATCGGCATGAACCCCCTGGGCAGTTTTTCTGGCAGCTTGACGCCCTCCGCCTCCATGGCCTGCACATATCCTAGCACCACTGCTTCCTCTGCCCTCTCCGGCCACGCCACCCCGTCTCCCACATCCAGCGCCATACCACCCTCGCCACCCCTCCTCAGAACCGCCGACTTGTCCGCGCTCCAGACCAGGTGGTTATCCCTCTGGTACCTCTGCATCAGGCCCTGCACCACCTGCTGGGCCTTTTCATCCCGGGCCATGGGCACCGCATCATCCACATACGCCTGCGTTGGTGACATGTGTGGTGCCCTCGCCAGTTGTGGATACTCCCGCGCTATCCAACTCATCAGGGGGAACATGGCCGGCATGTACAGGAATGGGCCCTCCTCTCCGCCCTGTCGCACACCGCCATCCTGGGTCACCCACTCCGTACAGCCCTTCCCCGTGGCGACTGTGTACCTTCTTGTGCGCAGGTACTTCCCAACGAAGTCACCGTACGGGAGCCCCAGCTGCCGCCATACTTCCTCTACGAGCCTGTGCTGCGTGTTGGGGAACACCCCCTTCACGTCCACGGATGCCATGAAAGCCTCCAGGTTCTCGTCATCGAGGTACATGTCGTACAGGAAGCTTGCTTCCTGCGTGGACCTGGCCCGCACGGACCCCACCATGTTGTCCAGTATGACCCGCGCCGCATACAGCTGCCGCTGTATCCTCCCGAAGATCACCCTCCACACCAGCTTGGCCTCCGTGACGTCACAGCATATGGGCCCCCAGTTCCCCGGTCTGAGGTGATGCCCTTTCTTATACAAGGGCCACACCTTGCCCCCCACCCCGTTGGGGGCTTTCCCGTGCGCAACACTTCCGTGACCCTGCCCGCCAGACCATCCAGCTCTGGTGCCTCAAGGTTCTGGTATGCCTCCGCCACCAGCTTGTCCACTCCCGGGCTCTTTTTTCTCTTAAGAGCCCGTGCCGCCTCCCTTAATTCCCCCAGTGTCACCCTGCTGCGGTGTATGGCCTCACCCTTCTCCACCGTGAACACCCTCGGCAACGCCTGTACCATCCTCAGCGTGGTTCCGCTGAGCCCCTGCTGCCCCTGGTTGTGCTGCCTCCTGACGCTCTGTGCCACCTCCTCCACCACCTCTCATTTGTTGCCTGTGACCCTGCCATCCTGTAGTCACACCGCCTGGATCTCTTGCGGCCGTCCAGCCTCCGCGAGTTCCCGAATATACCGCAGCTACTTGTACGGCACTGCTCTTTCCATGTACTGTTCATGCTCTGCCACCACCTTCTGGTATGTCCTCTCATGTTCATCCTCCACTTCCCTCCTTGCCGCCTGTACCCTCTGGTTTGCCTGAGCCACTTCTGCTTGCCAGTCCGGACCCTCTGCCTGGGCCCTCGCTTCAACCTCCTCTTGCTGCCGCTTCCTCAGTGTGGCTACCACTCGTTGCAGCTTGGGCTGTGCCTGTGACTCCCCCACCTGTCTGTTAAACCAGCAGGTTCTTGCTGCTCTTCTCCTGGCTTGAAGAACATGGCTCCCCCGCCTCATTTCGACATGCACCTGCTTCCCCCACTGCTGCCACCTCTCATCCCCTATCTCCGGCCATCGTACCCGTGGCGGCGGACTGACTCCCTCTTCTTCCGACCCCTGCTGATCCTCCTCGTCGTCCCCCGGCTCCCCCACCTTCACGTCCACTGTTACCATCATGGGGCAATGCCCTTTCCTGTCCTGCATTTCGTCTGGCCCCACCCTAAAACCCGCTGTCACGCCCTTGACCCACCCGCTTCAGCCGTATCTCCTGGTACACCACCACGTAGGGGTCTGCCTTATGCAGTCTCATCTGCTGCCACGCTGCCTTGTCCGCCCGATACAGTGCCGCGGGGTCATTATGGGTGTACAACTACATGTGTTGCCACCTGCCCTCCCCGTCTTCCCGCACCTTTCCGTGTTCAGTTGGGCATCTTCCTTCCCCACCGTTCCGTCCGCCTTGCCGTCGCCCGGGGCCTTTCTTCGCCTTCTCCGCCGCCCTCCGCTTCGTTAATTGTCACTTCCGCTCCTTATTTTTCCTCCGTGTCGACACCTCATCACCTTTCAACTCTCGCACCTCCTGCTCGGGAATCAGCTGCCCGTGTATTTCCATCTCTCTACCTTCCGAGCATACCTGCAATCTCTCCACCGGGTACGGCAGTCTCTCCTCATCTGCCTCCCCCTGATCCTCCCACTGCACGATGGCCGCCTTCGTCACATGACCCGTGCGATCCTGTTCTTCGATCATCTCCTCCACCGTCCCCACATACATCCTCCACTTCCCACGCCACTTGTGCGGACCATACACTGTCACCCCTTCTCGCACCGCTCCCGGCTCCTCCCGGCCTATTTGTTCCTCTCTGTACCTGACTCCCCTCGCCCGCTTCCTCTTTAGCCTTTCATCCTCGTCCTCCCCTGGCTGTTGCCTTTCTGGTGGCTCCTGCTTGTCCTCTTCTCTTCCCCGCTTGCTGCCATCCCTCTCCCTACCTTCTCCTGTCCCCCCTCCACTGTCTCGCTCGTCCACTCTGTCCCCCGCAGCACTCTCCCGCCCTCCCCCCTCCGCCGCTCCCTCCCCCTCTTCTACCCCCTCTCTGTCCTCCTCTTGTTCCACCCGCCCATCCGCCTCCTGCCCCGGCTCCCCGCCTTCCTCATCCCGCGCCGGGCCTTCCTCTCAGCCTTCCTGCTCCCCCGAATCCCCGTCCCCCGCTATGAACCTCATTTGTCCTCCTCTTCCCCTCCGCAATCCCCTCCACCTACTTGGCCTCTCCCCCTCCGGGTCTTCCTCCACCTCTGGGCACTGCTTCCGTTCACCCTCCACGAGCCTTCTCGCTCTCTCCAAGGCCTCCTTCCTGCGCTTTTCCTCCGTGCCTGGAAGCACAACCCACCTCGGCTGTTCCCTTCCCTTGCTGGTGGCCACCCACTCCATCGCCAACCGGAGCTGTTCCTTGATGTCCTCCACTTCCTCGGCCTCCGCGCACCTATCCATCTGCGACTCCAGCGCCCTCAGGACAGCCCTCTCATGTACCTCCTCCACTCTCTCAACCCGTGCCTCCTCCACCTCCCCGACCCATCGCATGAGTGGGTGTTCCAGTCGTTTCAACAAGGCCGCCGTATACACTACCGCCTGGCGCCTGTCCCCCCTGGGTTCCACGACCCACCATGTGTGCCCGTCCTGTACCAGGTCAGTGACCCCTTGGTCCGCAGCTCCTGTGGCACTCGCCTGTGGGGACACTACTTGTACTGTGTGTCCCTTGGCCATCCCCATCGCTGCCCCGTCGTAGTCAACCATGGCCATTACCTTTCGGACCCGGTGCATTTCCGTGTCCGGGTCCCATTCTCCGGCCATACCCCTGCTGCCGCGCACCGTCTCCCCCACATACAGCGCCAAAGCCAAGACCTGCCTCGTGGGCCCCCACACCTCCAATGTTCTGCTCGTGCTGTCCACACACGCCGCTACCTGCGCATCCTGCTGCATCTGCATCCACAGCACAGCCTGCTTTGGCTCCACCTGCCGTGCCGTGAGCACCTGCGCCTTCGCCTGCCTCTCAACCGCCTCCGCATCCTCCTCTACCGCTCCGCTCCGACCATCCGCATATCCCACCCACATGTACTTGACTTGGTGGAAGTACACCAGGGGCGCCCCATCATCTTCCCCAATCTGTAGCCACATGGGCCCTTGTCTCCTGGGCTGCCGCAGTCTGATCCCATGGTATCCTCTCTTTGGCTCTTGCGGTCCATCCAGCCTGCAAAGGCAGCTGGCCAGCGTGCATTCCGGCCTGCACTTGTCCTTCACCGCCTCTGGTCTGGCCTTCAAGTGGTACCTTGCCTTGCTCACTGCCTGTCGTACCTCTTCATGCCTACACCCCTTAATGTGTTCCACCAGCCCCGGCTGCGCCTCTCCATTTTCTACCAAGACATTTTGCCATCATGACGCCTTCCCCCTCAGCCTCTGTGCACATCTGTGAAGCATGTCCTTTCTGTCCCTTCCGTCCCCCAGCATGTCCAGCCCCTCCGCCGCTGCCTCCTTCTGGTGCTTCTCTTTTCCTTGCTCCGCCCTGACCATTTCCGCAGCGTCCTCCCCAACCTCCTTTCCCTGTTCCACATGTACCTCGGCATGTAGCGGCTCCCTCCATGTGGGCTCCGCCGTCCACTGGATTACCAGCTGTTCCTCCCAGTGCCCCATGGTGTACACCTGTACCGCCTGTCCCTCCCGGCTGAGTCCAATGCGGACCTCCATGCCCTCCGCCGCCAGTGTGGTGACCACTACGTTAGGCACCAGCACATCGTACTTGTATCTTGCCCCTTGCCCGTGGCGTACCTCGACTTCCACCGTCCCCCTGCCTCCCACTCTGTCATCCGGGAGGAGGATGTGGACTGCCTGTCCCCTCCACTGCGCAGCCGCTGGTCCCTTCGTTGCCACGGGGAATATCACCTTTGTGTCCTCCCGCGTCATCCATTCTCCCCTGCGATACCTCGCGCGCCGAATGGCCCCCACCGCCCACGTCCTCTGCTCTACTGCTCCCGTCTCCCGCACCAATTCTTCTGCCACTTTGGCGAGGGCCGACATCTCGTTGCCTTGCCTCTCACACTCCGGCAGTGGCGCTATACTTTCCATGCAATCGTCCCCCGGGAACGCGTAATGCCACGTGTCCCCCGTGTGGGGGTGCACATGGTACGTGCGGTTGGCCATGCATGCTGCCCCTTCATCCAGTACCATTTTGATGGCCTCGCCCGCCTCCAGCGTCATCTCCTCCCGGAACGTATACACCACCTCCTGCCCCCTGGGTCCCTGCGTAGTGGGTGCTGGGGTCAATGCTGCCCTAGTGAAGTGTGCACCCACCCCACTTGCATCGTCTTCGCCTCCTGGCAGCTCCCCTCCCCACTCCTTCCTGACCGGGACCCCCTGTCCCCGGTCTGCCTGCCACGTCATATGCCAACCCCAGCACCGCTGTCCCCCCGCCGCCACCCGATACCTACCCCTCCATCCCGGGTCCTGCCACACCGCTCGGTCTGTCAGCATCTGGACTGCTCTCTCTGCCCCCCATCCGGCCCCCACCTCATCCCTGTGCTGCAGCTGTAACACCGCCTGCCCCCTCCGGTGACCCACACGTCCACCCCTCCGTCCTGTCTCCTTTTCCATTCACCCTTTCCCGTACCTTCCGGTACCTCCTCATACTCCAAGGCCTGTACCTGCACTCCTAGCACTCCTTCCTATCCTGCTCATAGTTTCCTGTCACGTGCGGTGCCTTCCCCCACCTCCCTCCTCTCCCTCCAAGGACCCTCTTGCCCCTGGTACCGCCACCCCGCGTCTCTCTCCTGGATCTGTATTTGGTGCACATCCTGCCACACTTGCTCCTCTGCCTGTCCTCCTTGCCCACCCCCCGAACCCTGGCCTTCTTCTTCCACCTCCACCTCCAGCTCCACTACCTCCTGGCCCGCCGACTCGTTCCCATCCCCTTCCTCTGCCTCCGCCACTGCCTCTGCTTCCCCTTGTTCTGGCGGTCACAGCAGTTCATTGTGTCCCCCTCCTCTTCTGCTCCACAGCAGCGCCGCTGCAGTCCGCTTTCCTTCACCCACCTCCGCCATCTTTCAATATACCCCCTCCGGTCCCCACTCCCGTTACATGGCTATTCTGCCTCCTTTGCTTTGCGCACACCTCCCAACTTCACATGCTCCTCCCCATATGTCCCCCTGGCGCACTTTGTCCAGGTACTGCTCCCACTCCGCACTCCTGCGTCCCGCATGACCCGCCGGGCCCAGCACGACTCTGGAGACTGCGCCATATCCCCTTCGGTGAGTGTTTTGCGCACCTTGTCCGCCACTGCCTGTCCGCCTGCCCCATCCACCGCGCTGAGTGCCCAATATAGGCACTTGCCATCCCCTGGTATGGCCTGTTGCCTCGCCCTGTCTGGCATTTTTTCACGCCATTCTTGCCCGTCTTGTGCACTGTCCAGTACCCTTTGCACCGCTGCTGTCAACTCCGCTGCGTCACTCCTGGGACCCCTGACACCCCACAGAATGGCGTAGACTCGTCGCACAGGTCCACAGGTTCACAGGATTCCTGCATCCAGCGGGGTTCCGTCCCCATACTCCACAAATTTCCTTTACCCTTCCCCGCTTTTTGTCACCCTGTAAACCGCCACTTTGTATCCCCCCTCCGCTGCACATGCTTCCACTTCCGGTTGCCCTCCCATCCTTCTCCCCTGCCTTGTTCTCTGTATGTACTTCTGCCACGATACTCCCTCCCGTGGCAGCCATTCCTCCATCGCACCCAAATTGTGGCCACTCTCCACCCTGGTAGCCACTCCTTGCCTTATCTTCTGCAACTCTTCCTCACTGTTTGGCCTGCCCTCCAGTGCACATAATACCTCCCACATGGATTTCACGTCCTTCCCGTACATGTGTTCTACTGGCAGCCCGTCCCTTGCCTTTTCTCTCACCCGCTCCAATGTTTCCTCTCGCCTCTTCCATGCCCATGCTGCCTTGCGTTGCTGTTCCACCTCGTTCCCTTTTGTACTCCCCACACACCCCGCGCCACACGTCGACAGCTGACTCTTGCAGAAGGTTTTATAGTGATTTCAACACTGTGATTGTGCCTCTCCTGCTGCTTGCTGCTGGTGTAGGGTTTCCTGCTGCTTGTTTTTGGTGAGTAAAATGTTTTATTTGCTGAAATACGACCAATCCAGGATAGCCCAAGCCAGAGATAAGCAAGTAGAAGAGAATCAGGATCAAAGCATGAAGGGCTGCAGTGTAAACAGTGAAAGATGTTAGAATATTCACAGAAACTGCAACTCAGGGCAAATCGGATTGCATATTCACAAAGATAGCTGAAATGTTTTGGAAAAAGAGTTGGAAAACTGCCCCATGGTCACTCAATCTCCATAGAGCCATCTCAGGAGATGTGCACCCTTTGTTTTGGGTCCCATATGTGCTGAGGTGGCAGGGCATGTGGCAATGAGGTCACTGCCATGTCACATGGGATCTTCCTACTTAGCTAGGCTGACCAGGAATTGAACCCAGGACCTCTCAAAAAGAGGTGCCCAGCCCCCTAGGGTGCATACCACTAGGATAGCTAAGAATTCATGAGAAAACATATATAAATTCATAGGCTCTGCCCTGGATATGTCAGTTCTCAGTCGACTCAGAGAAAGCTGAATTGCCTCACATTGATAGGGGATTAAGGGTTCCACTCCATAACCTGATTTAGTGTATGGTTCCATAGGTCAAAATGTGTTATCACCACTTTTGATTGGGCCAATACTAAGAGAGAAATGCCTGTGTGCTTAGAGCACCTCTAATACAACTAAAGCATACCCTAAAGCATTGCAAAAGCACTTTTTCTTACCCCCCCCTTGTGCTGTGGTGGCCACCACTGTCGCACTTTCAGGAAAAAGGGATTTTTTCTTGGCCTTTCCTTGGTTTCCACATCTACTCTAAAATACCTATGGCCTCCCTCACACTGGAAAAATGGGCGCTCACCATGGTTGGCGCCTTTTTGCTGCTGTGTTCGTGACATCTCCTACAGAAAACTCAGCGCTCATGGCGCTGCAGGGGTTGCTGTGGCTCGGTTGGGTTAGTTTGGGAGCATGTCAAAAACATATGCAGGTGCATCCCTCCCTCCAGGACGCAGCTCGACACTAACCCAACACCAGACTCTGTATGGACATCCGCTCTGGTTGTCAAAACCTGCTGGCGACCTGCTGTCCTGATCTTAGGGCGAAGGGAGTTGTCAGGAAATTAAATTGCCCCTTTTTGGGGTCTTGGGCTCTGCTCAGTCTCCTTGCTGCTAAATTTCGGCCCAGAAAGCGGCCTACTCAGCGACGCATTCGCCAGGATATCTGCAGAGGCAGCAATGGGAGAAATATGGACAAATCCACGCAAGCGCCAAGCGACAACACCTAAGTCCGTCAAATGACGGCCTAGAATGTTTCTAAGACAACACACCTGAGCAGAATCCAATTGTGCATCAGAAGCACATTTTTATAAAAATTGTAGTCATCTCTCGATTTTTTAAATCAAGAAATTCCTACGCATAAAAAGGCGGCGCGCAGGAGCGGCTCCTAGCGAAGCGCCAGAAAATACAGAAACAATGAGATTATAAACGTATGTCTCACGTAGACTGGAAAATGACGAGACACACATTCCTAAATAAACATACAGATTCCACCCACACTGACAGTAAGAATCAAATATCCAAGAATTCCAAAATCAACGAAAAGACTTCAATGAATCAGGTATAAACCACAGCTGTGCTCGTCTCATATGCAGCATGCACATTGCTCGTCTCGTGTCTCCGTGAACGAGCCTTGTAGCAGCGCTAACAAACGATAGAGGGCTAGATGAGAAAGATTGCAGATGATTAGAGGTCAGATCAGGGTGATTAGACATACACACAAGTGCATAGCGACGTTTTTCGCTTGCGCCTCGTTTCACGTTCCCACTTGCTCTCGCTCTCCAGCGGTAGGTAAGGTAGGTAAGCCCAGGTGGGGCCACCCCCTGGTTGAGTTCGTGATCGTGGGTTAGATTCATAGGAAAAACAGTGATTGGAACAGGTTGTTCGCAAACTCGTGCATGCTCGTGCATTCACACACGCATTAAAGGGTAGGCCACGCGAAATGCACACGGTAAACCTTGTTTAGGTTACCCAGGGGTTCCTCGGTACGTTCTTTGAGAGAACCTGAGGAGTCTCTTAACGCTTGCTTGCTTGACAGGGCGTGTTTGAGGACAGTGTATTATAGGTCATACTGAGAAGCGTATAATACGTGGAGTGTGGCTTGGTTCCTCAGCCGCAAACACCCCTTCATTGGCCTTTGCTTTACAGGTGGGCAGGTAGGGTGATTGGTGCGGCAGCATACCATTTTGTTCTAGCCCTGCTGAACAAGGGCGCTGATCACACATACAATTGACTGCACCTCCGCCAGGAGTGGCGAGGGCGGTTCAACTCCATCGACATCCACGCTGTGGACGCAAAAAGAGCACCCCTTCCCTCCAAGCCCTAGCAGGGAAACGCGTTGTGGCGTCCCTGTTAGGCCACAGTTGCTTATCAGCGCTGTGTTCTCTTGTCGTCTTCACAGGAGGGTCGTTAGGACTCACGACTTGACCTCCAACAACACCCAGTAGAGCATGAGTGTAGGAGTGGTAATCCTGAGTGGGGGCTTGAGCCAGTTGCAGAAGTGCTCGCCCACCAGGATGGTGCCACTGTAGGTAGGGTGTGTAGTGTAGTGGTGTCTCCTGTCCCGCGTGCTTTTCCTCGTGGGCAGGGGAGTGCATTAGCTTTTGGCCTTTAGCAAAAATGGGCGTTTTGTATGCCCTTAGCACACTTGGCCACCCCTCCCCTCTAGTAGGTAGGGCTTTTGCTGTCTTCCCCCAAGGATAGGCGCCAGGACAGAAATTGGGCGCCATAGGAGTGGTACCAGTAGCTGACTAGGACCTTCGGTCCAACATCAGCGAAGCCCGGTCTCCGGGAGCCACGCCCGGGAGAGAAGTGAGACACACATAGACATACGTAGCACACTTAGGGATAAGGTTCAGTCCCTAGCTTTAGTCTTGGAGGCAAGCGTCTCAGCGAGCCTCAGCACCTCACCAAGGATGTTCAGGGACAAGTAGTCAACCCGAACTGAGTTTAGGCGTCCCTCGGGTAGTACAAACGCAGAGAAGGGCTCCCAGGTGGCCTCTTCAACTCAAAACCCTTCCCAGAGGGTGTTGAAGCGCCAACCCTGGCGATAGCGGTGGCGTAGGACGGACTTCACCAGGTAGAAGCCCTCCTTGGCCATCTCCTCGGCGTTCATGTCGGGGAGTTCCCCTTCAACTTCCATAGGGCTGGCAGCCCCTTGTAGGTCTGAGGCGGCGATTTCCTCGTCGCTCAGCTCCCACTCCTCCCCGCAGAGGTCTTCAGGATCATAGTAGCACTCCAGATGTTGAGCAGCGCACACCAGAGTCCCCCCTAGACGGGGAGAACACCGCACGGTGATACGGTGTCCATCCACTGATAGAATCTTGTACGGCCCAAGGTATGGGTCATCGCTGGTGGAGCGTGGCCAGGCGGGTAGTCGACTGTGGTGCACCAGCACCCAGTCCCCCTCTTGGTAGGTGGCCGGTACTCGGTGCTTGTTCTTCTCGTTCCACTGATGCGGTTTGAGGTTTGAGGTTTGATTTTGCGGGTACTAGACGCTTTTCGGCCCCGGGGGGCCACCTGGTCGGGCCAGGTGATATCCTCCCCACCGGGTCCTAGTGGGGGGCCCTCCAAGACGCACCTCCTGCCTGGTGGCGGAGTCCCCCGGGTTCACAGAGCTCGGAGCCCCGTCCTTCCCCGGCGTCCCCGTTTCGCCACTCCCCGGTCAGTGCAGCAATTCGCAGCCGTGGCCGCGGGCGCTTACCCACTGCGTCGCCCCCCTAATGCGTGGTCGCCCGGGGCACCGGCGCCGCCGGGCCCGTGCTACTGGCTTGTCGCCAGTGGGACCCCCTTGGGCTGGCGCGGAGGCTGCCTAGCCTAGGGGTTGGGGCGTGGCGCTGTGCGCCACTACTGCCTTGGCGGGTGCAGTGTCCCGTCTGTGTGTGCGCGGCGCTCGCGGCCGGTTCGGGGGGGTTCGGGCCGGTACCTGGTGTTGTGTCTCCCCTTCTTCCCCCTTCCCGCCCCGCGTATCCCGCGTTGCGTGTGGCGGGCTGTCCCGTCCGGGTGTCCCTTATCCCCGCTCGCTGGTACGCCATTCCATGTGGTCTGTGCGTTCCGCGCGCTCGGTCCGGTTGCCCTTCTGGTGGTCCCCGCGTGTCCTTTTCGTGTGTGTGCGCTCGCGCTCTCGCGGTGTCCGCTCCCCGCTGGGTGGTGTGGCGCGCGCATCTCGCGTGGTCCCGGCACTGGGCGCTGGTAGGGCCGTTCCATGTGGTCCGTGCCCCTCCGCGTGACCTGCCCCGGTCCCGTGCTCCGTCTGGCGTGCTTGGGGGGGGGCGGTCCGGTCCCGGTTCCCCCCTACTTGGCTTGGGGTTGCGGGGGCGGCGGCAGGGCGTCCCCGGGGGGGTGCCTTCGTCCGTTGCGTGGGGCGTTCTGGGTCTTGCGTTCCTCTTCCCCCATCTGCCCGTCCACTAGGTGGGCTGTCGGGGTCTGCGTTGCGGGCGTGCGGTTGTGGGGGCCCCGCTCTGTTCTTGCGGGGGGGGAGAGTGGTGTCGTCTTGGTGTCCAGGTGCCGGCCCGCCGGATTCCCATGACGAGCCTGATGCGCACGGAGCTTCGCCCTGCGGGATGCGTGGGGGGGTTGGGCTGACCGTGGCTGGAGTGGTGCTCCAATGTCCCGGTTCATGGCCCAGCAGAGCACCCCTACCGCGGGCTTACTCTTAGCACAGGGGGAGGGGGTTGCGGGCGCGTTTGTTCTGTGACCCGGGTGCCGGTGTATCTCTGAAGGCAGCCGCCCCGGAGGTAGCGCACCAGGCGCGCGCCGCGAAGGAGCTGGTTCGAACCCCGGGATCGGTGGTCTCCCACCGATCCCTTCGAATACCGGACGAGGCCTCCCATCGACCTGTTTGAGTACAGGTGACGGTGCGCACTGCTGCAGGGGTGGGTGGCTCCCATGTGTTTTGTTTTTCTTGGGTGGGGGGTAAAACGAACGAGACCTCCACCCGATCCACCGGTATCGGTGGTGGCGCGAGTTGCTGGAGGGGGGGGTGGTTCCCACGTCGCCAACTAGAGAGCTCTACGTGCAGGGATCCCAGGAGCACCAACGCCCGGGATCGAACCCCCGCACTGGACGATTGAAGACCGACGCTCTCACTACTGGGCCGCGGGAGTCTCTGACGCCACTGAGGGGTGTCGTCGGCTATGAATCCAGTCCTGAGGGTGGGGCTGTGCGTTGTGAAGCGTGTTGCGCGTGCCGGGAGGCCCCAGTCCACGTGCACGGGGTCGGGACAGGGGGGGAGGGGGCTGGGTGGGGTGCGTTGGATCGCCGACTGACGTGCACAGGGGTAAGAGGCGGGCAGTAGCACCGCCGGGTCGCCGACTGGCTGTAGGGCGGGGGGTCGCTCTGCCTCTTTCCGTCCCTCTGCCTTCCCTGGGCAGGCAACAAAGCGGGCGTCACTGGCGTTGCGCTGTCCATGGGGGGCGTGGCCCCCCATACCACTCCGGTTCGTGTTCACCCAGCTTCTCCGGGTACGATCTGTGCGGCGTCCCGGTGCGCAGGCGTGGGCCCGCTTGTTCTTCGCGGCCCCCTTGTGGGCCGGCGGCAGGAGCGGGGGGGCGGGTCACACTCCGGCTCCCCTCTCGGGTGGGGGGGGGCCATCCCCCTTGCCTCGGGGGGGGTGTCGCGCTGCGGCCTCCCCGCTCTCGTTCCGGGCGGCGGCCTGCGGTAGGCCTTTCTGGCTCTCCCCTCCGGCGCGCGCGTGCGGTCGGGGCTGAAGTGCCGCCCCGGGGTGGGGGGGGGTGAGGGGCGGCCCGTGGACCGCTCCCCTGGGGGTCCCGGCTCACCTGCAAACCCCCCCTCTGTCCCCTCGGAGTGGGCTGTGGTCACGGGAGGGTCATGCGGGGCGAGGCCTCCTTCGTGTTCCGTTGTGCGCGTTGCTCCGGCACGCCGGTGTGGGTTCGTGGGGGCAGGTCCAGCCGCCGTTGCCCTTACCGTGTCGCCGTTCCTCCTGTGGTTGGGGGCGCCCCCCCGGCCCTGGGGGGGCGGAGGGCCGCGCCTGTGGCTCTCCAGCTGGGGTGGGTGCGGGGGGGGGGGGGGGGGGCGCCAGCCCGCTCGCTCTCGGGCCTGTGTGGGAGGGGGGGGGGGGGGGAGTGGGGGGGGTCCTTCGGTCCCTTCGGCGATGCCCCCTGTCGGCCAAAGGGGGGGGGGGGGGCGGCTTGGCGGTCCCGGCCCCGGGGGCCAGCCATCGGCCAGGGGGGTCGCGCCCTTCCCCCGCCCCCCTCTACCGAGAGCCGGATCCTCACGCAGTCCCTCCCTGGGGCCCCTCATCCCCCGGCCGTTGCCGCGCGGCGCTGGCCGGCCGGGGGTGGCCGTGAGGGTCAGCGGTCAGTGGTTAGCGGGTTGCGGGGCCGCTTTCCCTGGGTAGGCAACAAAGCGGGCGTCCCTTGGTGTCGTGCTGTCCATGGGGGGCGTGGCCACCCATACCATTCCGGTTCGCTCCCACCCGGCTTCTCTGGGCACGATCTGCGCGGCGTCCCGGTGCGCAGGCGTGGGCCCACTTGCTCTTCGCGGCCCCCATTTGAGCCGGCGGCTGGGGCGTGGGGGCGGGTCACACTCCGGCTCCCCTCTCGGGCGGGGGGGTCCGTCCCTTCTGCCTCGGGGGGTGGGGGCCGGGGCCCCCGCGGCTGGCGGGCCGGTGGGGGGGCGGGGGGGGGGGGTGTCGCGCCGCGGCCTCCCTGCTCTCGTTCCAGGCGGCGGCCTGTGGTACTCCTTCCTGGCTCTCTCCGTGTCGTCGGTGCGCTCCCTTCCGGCGCGCGCATGCGGTCGGGGCTGAAGTGCCGCCCGGGGGTGGGGGGGTTGAGGGGCGGCCCGTGGACCGCCCCCCTGGGGGCCCCATCTGACTTGAAACCCTCCCTCTGTCACCTCGGAGCGGGCTGTGGTTACGGGAGGGTCATGTGGGGCGCGGCCTCCTTCCTGCTCCGTCGTGCGCGTTGCTCCGGCACGCCGGTGTGGGTTCGCGGGAGCAGGCCCAGCCGCCGTTGCCCGCATTGCGCCGCCGTTCCCCCTGAGGGGGGGGCGCCCCCCTGGCCCTGGGGGGGCGGAGGGCCGCGTCTGTGGCTCCCCTGCTGTGGTGGGTGCGGGGGGGGGGGGGGGTGGGGGGGCCGCCTCCTCGCCCGCCCCCGGGTATGTGCGGGGGGGGTGGGTGGGTTGGGGGGGGCCCTTTGGCCCCCTGGCGATGCCTCTCGTCGGCCAGGGGGGGGGGGCGGGGGCGGCATGGCGGTCCTGGGCCCGGGGGCCAGCCATCGGCCAGGGGGTCGTGCCCTTCACCCGCCCCCCCTATCGAGAGCTGGATGCCCGCGCAGGCCCTCGCCGGGGCCCTCACCTCCCTGGCCGTTGCCGCGCGGCGCCGGCCGGCCGGGGGTGGCCGTGGGGGTTAGCGGTCAGTGGTTAGCAGGTTGCGGGGCAGCCGGTTCCTCCCCGCGCTTGTCGCCTCCGCGCTCCCTCCCGCGGGTGGCGGCGCGCCCCCGCACGTCGTGCCATACCGTGGGGGGGGCGTGGGTCAGGGGGCCCATCCCCCCCCCCCAACCCTCCCGTACCTGCCGTCTGGGCCTTCACTTGCGCCGCCGCTTGTGTGGGGGCTGGGGCTGCGGCGGCGGCGGTTTGTGCCGGCGGTAGCGCCAGTGGGCGAGGGTGCTACGCAAAGCCCGGGGGAGCCAGTTGTTGGCGTCCGCATCCGTGATGCGGAGCACCGCTCCCCCTTCCAGGAAGGCCGGCCACGTCGGCTCCCTGTCGGGCCACGCCGCCCGGATCACAGACCTGAGGACCCTCTCGTGGTCCTCTGGGGCCGCCCACCCCCCCCGGGGTGCCTCTCGGTTTCCTCCGTTCCTCCGGAGGAGCACGGCATCGAAGGGCCGGTTCCGCGACCTCCTGGAGGTCCCCTGGTTGGCCCAGCACAACCACCCGTACACTTCCCCCACCAGGGGGAGGGTCTCCCCCCCCAGCGGGTCCGGGACTGCGCCCCAGTCCACGTCCCATGGCCGGCTCTCCTCCGCCCCCCGTGCCGGCCCCCCTCGCTGCTCCTGCACCTGCGGCGCCGATGCCGCGCCCCGTCCCCCCTCCGCCGAGGCCATCCGCGCCGGCTCCGCCCTCGGCGCGGGGGGGGCTTGCTGGTGCTGGTGTCGTGGGGGTTGGGGGGGGACGAGCTCGCCGGCGTCAGGGTCGATGTTGTAGAGGTGGTGGTGGTGGTGGTGGTGGTGGTGGTAGGTGTGGTGTGCCGGCATCTGTTGGATGCCGGGGGGGATGCACCTCACCGGCTGCACGTCCGGCTGCGGGGGCGCTCCGCCCTCTGCCCCCCTCCCTTCGCCCCGCCCTCCCCCCTGGGCTCCCATGCCCCGTCCCTCCTGTCCCTTGGGGCCCTTGCCCTTGCCCTTGCCCTTGCCCTTGGGCCCCTTTCCAGTCCCGCGCCCGTGTCGCGGGTCCCGCCTCTCGTCCCCCACGCCCTGGCCCGCTCGCTCTCCCATCCCCCCTTGTCCTGCCCCCTGCACCTGGGTACCCTTCCCGCGCCCCTGAGCACCCTTCCCGTGCCCTGGCCCCTCCCCGTCCCCCTGCCCGTGTCGCGGGTCCCGCCTCTCGTCCACCACGCCCCGGCCCGCTCGCTCTCCCACCTCCCCTCGCCCCGCCCCCTGCACCTGGGCTCCCTGCCCGCGCCCCTGCGCGCCCTTCCCGTGCCCTGACCCCTCCCCTGCCCCCTGCCTGTCACGCCGTCCGCTGCTCCCCTCCCCCTCGCCGCTGCGCCCTTCCTGGACCACTCGCCGGGCGTCCCGCTGCCTTTGCAGTTGCGGCAGCGTGACGCCCGGCGGCGACCGCTCGCGCGTCGGGGGGCGGACGTGCCGCTCCCGCCCCGGGGGGAAGGGCTTGGGGGGGTACGGCTTGGGGGGGCTGGTGTGGGTGTGGGCGGGGTTGGCGTGGGCGCGGTACTTCGCGCTCTCCCTGCCCACTGCTGCTGCTGCGGCGGCCGCCGGCGAGGCGTCCGCGGACCGTGCGGGGTTCTTCCCCCGCTTGCGCGGCGTGCCGGGGGCCGCAGCCCTCCTCGCGCCCTCCGCACTCTCCTTCGCTGCCGCGGCGGCCGCCGACGAGGCGCCCGTGGCCGCGGTCGCAGACCCTCGCACGCCCTCCTCGGTCTCCTCTGCTGCTGCGGCGGCCGCCGGCGAGGCGCCAACGGCCCGTGCGGGGTCCGTCGCAACCCCTCGCGCGCCCTGCTTGCTCTCCTGCGCGGCTGCGGCAGCCCTCGGCGACACGTCCGGCTCCTGCGCCGGGGCTGCCCCCCTTGCCGGCAGCGTGCCGGGGGCCGCGGCCGGGGCCGCGGCGTGGCTCGCCGCGGTCTCCGCCTCCTGCGCGTCAGGGCGGGGCGGGGCGGCGGGGCTGGCCGCTTGGGCGGCGGGGGCGGCCGTCCCGGCTGGCCCAGGTTCCTGGGCCGGCGGCGGCGGCCCGACCGCCGCCGCCTCCGCCAGCCTCCGCTCCTCGCGCTCCGCGAGGGTCTCCCCCGTCCACTCTGGGGAGGAGACGGGGGAGCGGGAGCGGGGCCGGCGGTGGTGGCGGTCGTCCGGCCCGAGGGACCCATCGGAGTCTGCCATCACTGTTACTCTGGTAGGCATGCGTGGTGGCAGGCGCGCCCTTCCCACTACCTCCTGGTGCATCAGTGCCGTGCCGTGGGCAGTGCCGTGTGGTGCTCTGCGGGGGGGAGGGGGGGAGGGGGTGGGGGGCCGGCTGTGGCGTCAGCCCCGCACGGCCGGGGGTCCGCGGCCATCCACCGGCATTGGGAGGGGAGGCGGGGGAGCCACGCGGCCCACGCGTCGCGCCACAGCTCCCAGTCTGGGGCGGGGCTCAGGGCCCTGGGCCCCCGGGGGTCGTCGAGCGGTGTCGGGGGCAGCCGCACCAGGTGGACCCCCGTAACGGCGGTGACCTCCTGTGTGCGCAGGAAGGTGTGTACTCCGTCCCGCGCCGCGGGCGCCGGGAGGGGGGGGCGGGGTACGGGTGTGGCCCCATAGAGGTGGGTGGGGGTGATCCCCAGGATCCGCCCCGGGCCCCCGCGGGTCGCGACGACGAGGAGGAGGAGGGGGGTGCCAGGGCACTCTTGCCAGAGGACCTGCCCCCTGTGGTGGGCACCCCTGGTCCTGGAGAGGGGGGGGGACAGGTCTGGATTAGCCCAGCCGCGGGGCGCGTGCGTCGCCGGTGGGAGGGCGGGGCACCAAGTGGGCTCCCTGGGGAACGCCTCGTAGACGACGGCGTACGGGGGGGTAGTCCCGGTGATGTCATACACCGGGTTGGTCGGCCGGGGGCGGGCGGACGCCTCGTCCGCGCCTTCCACGAACACCGTGACCTCGCCCACCTCCAGGTCCTCGTCCGGCGGGTGTAGAAGGTGGAGCGCCGCATCCAGCTCGGACAGTCCCCCCGGGTACGTGGCCCGCGCCTGGTTCAGGTACGGGGCCGCGTCCCCGGGGTAGCGCGTCCTGAGGGCGTGCAGCAGGGCTGGGGCGCTACTGCGGAGGGACATGGCAGACCCCGCTCCCGTCAGCCGGAGGGTGTCCCCCATGGACAGGGGCCGGCCTGACTGATTGGACTCGCGCCACTCCATCCAGTGCCCGTAGAGGGCCGCTTCCAGGCTGATGAGCCCCGGCCGGACGGCGTTCACGATCCGGTGCATTGCCGGGAGCAGCGTAGGGGCCCCCGCTCCGTTCAGGGCGCGGACGGCCGGGAGGGCGGTCTCGTTGAGGAAGGCCCTCGCACTGCCCTCCAGGTCGCACCGTGCGGCAGCGTGCGCTGCTTTTGCCTCCGCCACCGCGTCTGCCACCAGGCCCCGGACGGCCGCCTCCTGCGCTCTGCGGCGGGCCCTGGTGTGCCCCGGCCCATCCCCCCGTCGGCGTGGCATGGTGCTGCGGGCTCTGCAAAGGGCGGCGGCGGGTGGGGGTTAGGGGGCGAACACGTGCGACAGGTGCGCAATGGATGTGGGGTCCCGCAGGTGCACGTGGATCCACAGAAGGGCAGCGCCCGCGGGGCCCGCTTGTTCGTGCGAGGGGGTGTGTGCCCCCTCGATGCGCCGGCGCAAGGCCTCCTCCTCTGTGCGCCTGCGCGGGCCTGCGGGAGGTTCGGGCCAGGGGCACGCGGCTACCTGGGTGCACCGCTCGCACCTGTTGGCGCCTGTCGCTGCTGCGGAGGACACCGTGTCACACTCTCCGCAGAGTCGGCAGGTGTGTGGGAGGTGGGAGGGCGGCGACCAAGGGTCGAGATGGCGGAGCCAGAGGTCGTCCCACCTCTGTCGGAGGGGGTCCCGGATCTCCAGCAAGCGGGCGCGGACGCGGCGCCGGTAGTCCTTGCCAAGCGTCTTCCGCTGGACCTCCTGCCACGTGTCGCCGGGGAGGATCCCGTGGTCGTGGAAGGCGGCGATGAGGTCGTCCCACGCCGGGCGGGGGTGCCCCTGGGGGGGGCTCGCCATGTACACGTGGCGCCCGGTGAGGTGGGGCGTCAGCGCGTCCCATTGGCACCCGTTCGCGGTGTCTCTGTGGAGGAGGGCCAGCAGGGTGCCGTCCGCGACTGCCTCCCACGCCACTCGCAGCCCTTCGCAGCCGTCCAGCTCCTGGCGCAGCGCGGCTGCGATACCGGTGGGGAGCATGAGGAGTAAGGGCCCCTGGGTGTCGCCCAGCCAGGACAGGGCGTCGTCGTATACCGGCCTCCCAGCTTTGAAGTGCGCCACGGTGAGTTGGGTGGCCCCGTCCTCTGGGGGGTGCCACCGGACGGTGGCCGCAGCGTGTCCCCATGTGCGTATCTCCGTGGCCCGGAGCACGTTGGCGGTGTGAAGGACGATGCGGGGCGGGACGGGCGTCCTGACGAGTGAGGATACGTCCCCAGTCCATCCCGTTTGCGGCCCCGGGGCCGCCTGCAGCCATTCCCCCGTCGCCGCGTCCCACGGGTGGTCAGGCCCCGCCCCGCGGATCATGGTGGGTCTCGGCCGGGTGTCCAGCCCCCACCCCCGGAGCGGGATGGCGGCGTATCGTTGCGCAGGGGTCTCCGGGGCGCGCGTGGCGGCGCACCACCGGCCCCACTCCCGCGCCCACTCCTCCCCCACGATGCGCGCCTCCCATGCGGTCATGGAGCCGCGCCCGATGATCCACGGTGGGAAAAGGGCGTCTTGCAGGTGCCTCGAGAACCCCCCCGGCAGGTCCTGATACGGGTCGGGGCTCTCTTGGAGTGGGCACTCCAGAGTGCCATTCACAACACGGAGGGAGGCTACGAAGTCCTTGTCAGGGCGCGGGGGAGGGGGAGGGTGGTCGCCCTCCGCCGCAGTGAGCCACCGGTGCGCCCGGGCCGCCGCGCTTAGGGGCTCGTGGGGGAGTTGCTCCAGCCGGTGGTTGCGAAGCTCCCACGCGAAGTCCCCCAGCCGGAGCATGTGGTGGAGGAAGTCGTCCACTGAGGTCCCTCCCGGCGGGTCGTATCGGGTTATGGCGCGGAGCTGCGCCTCCGCGTCCTCGGGCACCAGTCCGGAGCAGAACACCTCCGTCCACGTGGCGCCTGCGGAGCGCCACGAGGCCACCCACAGGGCCTTGTCCCCAGGTGGGAGGTGGCGGGCCGCCTCGTGTACCGCCTGGCGGTAGTGGGGCCAGAGGAGCCGCGAGTGGGTGCAGCCCACGTGCATGTGCACCGGGGTCTCTTCCGGGCCGCCGCAGGAAAGGCACGGTTGCGGGACGATGGCGACGCCGGAGAGCCGCTCCTTCCGGACGCGGAGCCTGCGCTGCACCGGCGTGTGGCCGTCTCGGGCCCGCAGCGCCCGGCGGTTGGTGGCCGCCGCGGTGAGGTCCCGGGCGTGGACGTAGGCCGTGGCGTGGGCCGCGCCCAAAGGTGTGTGTCCCCGGTGCGTCAGCGCATGGTCCGTCTGCGCCCGTTGCGCGACCTCGCCGAGCACCCGCATCGTGGGGGGCCGTAGATCGAGATGGCCGTCACGGCCAGCGACGATGAGTTGGGCGTGGCCAGGGTCCGGGGGCGTGTTCTGCAAGACGGTGTCCTGGGACGCCGCCCAGTCCGCCTTGTGCAGTAGGGCGTCACTGTGGTGCGAGGTGGCTCGGACGTACCAGAACGGGTGCCCGGCGTGTTGCCCCCGCGCGCACAGGCCGTCCCGGAGCCACCTCAGGGGCATCTGGTTGACCACCTTCGCTGCGCCCGCGGGGACCCCCGTGGTTCGCTCGCGATCTGCGTGCCGCAGGAGGTCGAGGGTGACTTCGGCGTCCACCGTGTGGACCCATGGTCTGTGTGCACCGTAATGTAGGGGGAGGGAGGCGGCCACCCCCTCTCCGTCGGGCACCGTGCCCGAGATGGCCACCGCCCACGTGCGGGTGAGGTCGGCGGCGAGAGCGACGCTGGTGGCGTGTTTGCAGGGTCCGCCCCCGGACGCGTCAGAGGAGGTGTGTCCCCAGGCCTCCGGGATCCAGTAGTATCCGGTGGGGCTGAGCCACCCCGCGTTGAGGTCGGTGGAGTGCCACCGGACGTCAGGGTGGCTGTGGGTCAGTTGGTCCACGCTCAGCGCCCTGGTGTCGCCTGGGCTGATCGCCGGGTGGTCGTGCAGCCGGATCTCCGCTCCGGCGACCGTGCTTGCCCAGGACCGTAGCGCCGTCACATGTTCCTTGAGCCACGCCTGGCCCCCGCGCTGGTGTACCACCAAGTGTCCTGTGTCCTCCGGACGGTCCTCCAGCGCGTGCACCGCCATGTGTGGGTCGTGCGGCACCCCCGTAGCCACCAGTAGGGCGGTGCCACGGGGGAGCCCACGGGGTTCGGGCTGGCCTGCCCCCACTTGCACTATCACCCACTCGGCCCGGAGCTGCGCTTGTCCCGCCGCTGGAGTGCATTGGTCGTCTGTGGTCACCAGCCACAACGGCGTCGGCGCGTGGGGCCGGGGGCGTAAGGGCTCTGGCCACGCCACGTCCGCGTTGGGCTCTTGGTGCTCGCTTTCCGCGAGTACGTCGCGGAGGATGTACATGAGGGCCGCTGGCGGGTGGTACGCCGCCCCCCGCGTGGGGGGGGACAGGCCGTCCCGGCGGCGGTAGCCCCCGACGTGGAGGTGCAGGCCGTCCGGGGTCACCCGTGGGCCGGTGTGGGCGTCCTGCTTAGCCCTCGTGGGGTGGACGAGTCTCAGGCGGGGGTCCCGTGTGCCGGTGGTGTGGAAGAGGTAGGCCAGGGCATCGCGCCACCCGGGGTGGTTGGTGGGCCCTTGCTCACGGCGGCAAAAATGGAGGTGTTCATCGGCGCATTGGTTGAGGCACTCCCGCACCGCCGTCGGCCACGGATCGTCGTTGTCGGGGAAGGGGTGGCGTGGCCCGTGGTGCCCATGCCACGGCGTTGCGTGTGGCACCGTCAGGCGGCACGTGTCGCGGTGTCGCAGCTTGGCGGTGCGCAGCGTGACGATTTTGCTCGGCGGGGACTGTAGTTGGACATGAGCCGCCCTGGGGCACGCGATGGGGTTGTACATCCCCACTCCCAGGGCGGCCAGGGCCCGGGGTATGCGGTGGACCCAGTCGCCTCCCGCCAGAGTTGCGGACTCCGGGACGGGGTAGTGCACCTCGGGGCATATTCTGTGCGCGCCGGCTATCTCCCAGAATATCTTGGTGACCTCGGCGCGCACGGAGGTTGCGCGGTGGTGGACGAGTGTACCCACCAGGGCCACCGCTGCCTGCTGGCACCGCGTGGGCACCCGTGTGAGCCCCAGGGTCCGGTCATCCTGCAGGCTGTCCCGCGAGGCGTCGAAGGCGTATCGTGCCCTGTCCTTCGCGACCTGAACCGTGATGTGGTCCAGGTGGCGTGCAGTGTCGGAGTCGTCGGCGATGAGAGGGGCAACGTACTGCGTCACCCCTCCGAGGATCGCCAGGATGACGTCCTGCACCACTTTCGGTGGCGCGAGGGTGTTAAGGCACCAGTGGTGCACTGCCGCCAGGCGTAGCCGGTGCTTGCGCTGCAGGGAGAACTCCCCGTCCGGCTGCAGCTGGAGTCCCAGGTAGGGGACGGAGTCCGCCGCTGGTACCCAGTACCACGGGTTTTCCAGGTCGGGGCAGAGGCGCAGCTGCAGGCCCGGGACCCCCTCCATGGTGGCCATGGCGCACTTGCGGGGGTTGAGCTCCATGCCCATCATCCCCAGGTACGCGGCCACCGCCTCCACGCCCTCGACGAAGTGCTGCAGCGTGTGGGCCACCACCAGCAGGTCGTCGATATAGGCCTGGATGAGGCCGTGCTCGGCCCCTCCCGGCGGGCGCAGGCGGTGCCCCTGTGCCCTGAGCAGGGGCTCCAGGAGGAGCGCGTACAGCAGGGGGCTCTCGGGGTTGCCCTGCCGGACGCCGCGTAGCATGTAGACGGGCTGCGTTAGCCCGTGTGCTGTGACGATGCGCAGCCTGGCGCACGTGTGGAGGAAGAGCAGGAGGTCAATGACGTCCGGCGGCACGGAGAGGTGGCGCAGGATGAGGTGGAGGGCGCCGTGTGGGGCGGTGTCGAAGGCCTTGCGGGCGTCGAAGGAGAAAACGTAGTTGGGCCTTCCCCGCTGGAGCTGCCGCTGCGCCATGAACAGCGGGGGGCCTGTGTTGGAGCCAGGGAGGGCCCCCTGCTGCCAGTCGCTGACCACCCCGTGCCGTGTGAGCACCTCCGTGATGCGCTGGGTGAGGGGGCCCGTGAGCAGCTTCATGTCCAGCTGGCCTAGGGCTATGGGCCTGTAGTCGTCCAGTCTGGCAGAGCCCGGTACCTTGGGGCTGAGCCAGATGTGCGCGTCCCTCCAGTGCATCGGTGGCGGGGCGCCGCGGAGGATGGCCCGGTAGGAGTGGACCAGGAGCCACTGGACGGGTGCCGGGAGGGCCTTGATGAAGCGGGCCTCCACGTGGTTAGGACCTGGGGCCTTGCCATCGGCCTTGTCCAGGGCGGACTTCAGGTCCTGCATGGAGTACCGCTGGACCTGTGTCCAGGCTCCCTCAGGGACCCGGGGGACGTGGCGGCCGAGGACCGCCTGGAAACCCGGGAGGTCCACCGGGCGTTTGTCATACAGTTCTCGCCAGAAGGCGCGAACTGCGAACATCACGTCGTGGGCCTCTGTGAGGAGCGTTTGGGTGTTGGGAACCCGCACGTTCCAGAGGCCTGACGGGCCTGGGGCCTCTACCTCTATGGCTCCCCGCACGGCTTTCCATCGCTGGGCGATGTCGGGGGCGTGGCGGCGCCAGAAGTCCTTGATGGCGCGCTTGCGGTCTGCCGCCAGGAGGGCGCGGAGCTGGCGAATGTCCTCCTCGAGGGCGGCTGCTTGCCTCTCCAGCTCCTCCTGCAGCTGGCCCTGCGTGGTCGGGCGGAACCTGGGCGACACACTCTGCAGTTCCTCCGTGAGCCGGAGCGCCGCCTCGGACCGGATGCCATGCCTGGCCGCGTCCGCCTGGTACGCTGCCGGGGCGCGCACTGCCAGGGTGTCATAGCGGAGGACCGCTGCCTGGAGCTGCCTTCCGCTCTCCGGGAGGTCCCCCTCCGCCGGGTCCGTTCCCGCCGGAGACGGCTGCCGGCGTCCCACCACGCGCGCCAGGGCGTCATGCGTCGCGTGGAGGTGTTCGAACACCTTGTCCACCGCAGCCGCGGGCATGGACCCGTAGTCGTGCTGCTCTGCGGGACCCAGCCAGGGCGCAAGGGAGGGTTCATCCTGCGCGGCGGTGACCGCCGCCCACAGGCAGTGTTGGACGGGCGCGGCCTCGGCGTCGTACGGGAGGAGGCGGCCCTCCGTGTGGCTGTAGGGGGTGGGCACCGCCGCGCGTCCCGCTGCGCTGAGGAGGCCCGGCAGGGCCAGGCGGACCGGGAGGTGGTCCGAGCCGACCACCTGGGGGTGTGCCATGCCGCGAGCCCAGACGCTCTCCCACAGGGACCACGGCAGGAGGAGATCGTTGACCAGGAAGGTGTCCACCTTGTGCTGGGACGGGTGGAGCGTGGGGGTCATGTCCTCCTCGCCGCCTGCCGCGGCTCTTCGGAAGCCGCAGGCTTCCCAGCCCGCTCGGAAATGCTCCGTGGCCGGGTTGGCGGGGACATCCATGTAGATGTTGGTGTCACCGGCGATGACCACCGGGTGCCTCCCGCCGAGGCTGCGTGCCGTGGCATACATTTGTATGTCGGCCCAGAACGCCGCCCGTCCCGCCCACGGGGAGCAACCTGCTTGCGGCCCGTGGACGTTGATGAGGGTGAGGCCTCCCTCGTCCGTGCGGATCTCCAGGGCCGCGGCTTTCCCGGGGACAATTTCCGTGAAGCTGAGCACCTCGTGCTCCGCCACGTACTTGCTGCTGACCGCGGTGAGGAGGCCCCCCCCTCTCGAGGTGGAGGTGGCCCCCGTCTCCGCCAGCCGGCTGCTGAAGTAGGCGGTGTACCCCTTGTCCCGGAGCGCCGCGGCCACGTGCATCTCCTGCGCCCTGGTGGCGATCCCCGTTTCCTGGAGCATGATGGCAAAGCCCCCCTCCTGGGGCAGCATGCCAGTGATGAGGTGCTCCTTGTCGGTGCAGGCCGCCGGCCCCCGGCGCCGCCGGAGTGTGTCCTGGAGGGACCGGTCTGGCGGCACGAGGCCGTTGCGCAGGTTCCACGAGAGGAGCCACAGGGCGTCGCCCGTCGTGTCCTCCTGGAGTCAGCTATCCCGCATCGGCATCGCCGCCGGGTTCGCTGGTGCCGCCAGGGCATCTGGGTGCGCCGCATCCGCTGAGCCCGTTCCCAGCGGGGCCCACAGGGGGGCCCGGGGGACCGGGGGAGCCAGGGGGGCCAGGGGGGCCAGCCCCGCGGGGATGGACATGGACCCTGGTGGGGCCGCACCGCCGGCCCCCGGGGCCGCTCCGGGTGCCTCCTCACCTCCATCTGCGTGGTCGGCTGCCTGGGGCGGGGGGCGCCGGGTGTACGGGGCGTGCCACGGGGACCTCCGTGCTCTCCCCTGCAGGATGTTGGCGGCCGCCTCCTTGTCGTCCGCCGGGGCCGCAGCGTGCACCGCGTGCCACGCCAGGTGTTCCAGCATTGCCCCGCTGGTGTAGTACTTGTCCGCACACAGGGGGCATTTCGTCGGCTCCGTGGCCCCTCGCGCCGGGGGGAGCTGCACTGACTTCCGAATGGCGCCCTCCGCCGCTGGTTCGAAGGGCAGGTTGGCCAGCGGCACCGTGTGTGGTGCCAGCGTGCGGCCCGGGGCCGCCGCATCGAGGGCTCGCGTCGCGGGCGCGGGCCCGAGGCCTCGGGCGGCATCGCGCTGCGCGTCTGCTTGCACCCACGTTTGCCAGTGCGTGGAGCCGATTTGGCGGTCGGGTTTGCTCCTCCACCGCAGGTCGTGGAAGGCCTGTAGCCAGTGGTACACCGTGGTCGGGACCGCCAGCTGGAGCTCCAGGTCGGCGGGGTGCGCTGCTGCCGGCCACACTCCCGGCCTCGCCGCCCGGGCGTTGTCCTTCAGCCTGACCTGGAGCAGGAGGGCGTGGTGTTCGCCCTCCCGCAGCGCCTTGATGATCATGCGTGTGCAGTCTGCCACGCGGATCACGGCTTCGGGCCCCGGCTGGCGTTCGGGGTCGCAGACGACGATGTGCGCGTCCGCCGGGCTGAACATGCAGACCACCCACTGTGGGTTCTGCTGCCCCCGTTGGGCCACCGCCAGGGTAGCCGCTGGGCGGGCGTGCGTGATGGGCCCCGCGTGGAGGTCCGGGACGTCCGTGGCCCTGATGGCGTCTCCCTGCCACGCGGCCCGTAGATGCTCCTCCTGGTCGGGGCTCCACACCAGTGTGGGGGGGTTGACCCACCCCGGTTCCTGCCTCTTGTTGGGGGCGCTGACAGTGTGTAGCAGGACCGCCAGCGGCCAGGGGTCCGCCGACATATAGTAGGCCTGGGTGGGCCCCTGTCGCCAGTCGACGTGAGACAGGGGCGGGAAAGCCCCCTGCCTGGCGGTGCTGTGCCAGACCGTCCATCGGCCTCCGGCCAGGATGTGCGACCGGTACCCTCCGGCGTGGCCGTGTACGATGGCTTGGTAGCCTGCCGTCTGCAGTACCAGTGCCTCCCCCTGCTTAGGCCCGGGCGGGGGTGCGCCATCGCCCGCACCCCAGACGCGGGTGCGCCCGCGGAGTGTGGCATGCCACGGGTCTGGTGCATTGCGCTGGGGCCCTTGTATGCATCCCGCAATTTGCGCCGGGCCGTGGTGGTGGACGAAGCTCTCCCCGCCGTCTGCTAGCAAAGCCGCCGCGACGACGTATAGTTGCTCCGCCGTGAGGGGTGCCGTCGGCTCGTGCGTTGCGGGCGGCCGTCAGGGCCGCGTGTCGCGGCAGGGGACGTGGGGCAGCAGCTGCGCCGGCCACGCCGCCACTGGACCCATGGTGACGGCCGCGACCGCGGACGCCAGCGCCGTGCGGTCCGTGGGTCTGTACTGCCGGAGTCACGTGGTATCTCGGGTGAGGTGCCTGCAGGCTGCCATCCAGGCCACCGCTCCGCAGCTCGTGCAGTCCGGTTCGGCACCGCTCGCATCGTCGCCTCCCCACTGCTGTACCGTGGTGGCGGTGTCGAGCGGGGGGCCCCGCTGTAGCGCCTCCGGGCCCTGCCCCGGCTGGAGGGCGGGCGGGATTGGCTGCGGGTAGTTTTGCGCGCCCCGGCGCTCCGGGTGCGTGTGGTACGGGTTCTGCCGGCGGTGTTCCGGGCCTGCCCGTGGCTGGAAGAGGAGTTGGTGCAGGTACCAGTGGCCCTCCGCGGTGGACGGATTGCGGAGCGTTAGCCACTGTTCCACCACGCCTCCTGGGTGCGCGGCCTCGACGCGGCGCTGCAACCCCAGGCGGCCTAGGCGGTTGGACGTGCCCGCGGGTGGGATGTGTGCTTGCGGGTAGAGCACCCGCAGCGGCTCCAGCGCCAGGTCCAGCACTTCGTCGTTGAGCTGCTTCGTGAGGGCCGACGCCCTGTGTAGGGCGTGGAGGACCCCGGGTGTGGGGGCCGTGAGCTGTTCGAGCACCGGTCCCGGCGGGTACCGCGTACCCGGGTTCGTCAGCCACTCCCTGGTGTGGCTCAGTACGGCTTTCCACACGTCCCTTGTAAAGGCGTGCTGGGGGGCCAATGAGGGGACCATCCGTAGGAGGCGGTGGCACGCCGGCGGCGATCGCATGGGCTGTGGGGCGGCCGCCGTGATCCACCTGCACGCCGTGCCGGGCACGATCGCCCCCCATTCCACGGTCCCCATGCCCTCGGCATGAATCAGCGCCTGGCCTTGGACCATGGGGAAATAGGGGCTCGAGCGCCCCTTCCCTTCCTTCCACCGTATGCAGGCGGCCCCCGCCTGCAGGCTGCGGAGCAGGGCCACGCCGGGGAGGAGCGGCTGCAGGAAAGCCCCCTTGACGGCCTGGGTGGTGTGGGCCAAGGTGCCCATTGGTAAGTACCACAACGGGAGGGTCCAGGAACCCGGCAGTGGTTGCGCCACCCCTGCGTCCCATCGCCACTCGGAGTCTGGCGGGGTGGCCGGGACCGTGCCCGTCTGCAGGAAGTGGCGCGCCTGCTTGTCGGGGTGCCGTTGGAGGGTTGCCGCGAGGCTGGGCCCCTCTGCCGCTGGTGCCACCGGGAGGCCTCCCCGGGGCCTGCGCCAGGGGTATTCCTGGTCGGCCGGCCAGGTGTGGAGGTCCCGGGCGATGTCCTCCGCGGTCCCTGTGGGGGCGTCCTCTGGTGCCAGGTGCCACATGACGGCGAGCACAGCCCATGTGGAAAAGGGCCACGCCCGCGGGGGGGTGTACACCTGGATGGTCCACTGTGGGCACGCCCGCCGCACGCTGGACACGTGGAGCACCCCTCGGACCATGTCCGCCGCCAGGACCAGCACCATTCCCGAGGGATCCACAATGATCCCCTCTGCGGGTCCACCGTGGCGGCCCCGGGTGTGCAGGGCCACTGCCGCCTGTCCCGCGTGGGTGACGCGGTCGACGGCCTCCTGGATGTTCACGCTGCCGCGCGCGGTCTCATCCAGGATCCAGCCCTGCGTCACCCCGTAGCGTAGGGCGGCGCGTGCGGCCGCGGGTTTCACCTCGGGCAACGCTCCGTCGTCGGCATCGGGCTGGGGGTGCTGTTTGGGGCACCAGCCTTCGCCGGTGCAATGGCCCCGTTTCCACGCGGGGCAGATCGCGGGTACGCTGTCCGCCGGCGGCGCAGGTTCCGCGGGCGCGTCCCCCGTGGGGGGCTTCGGCAATGCCTCCAGGTCAGAGTCTGTGCCCGCATCCCCTTGTGGGGGGTCTCCTTCGCCGTCTCTGAGTCCCAGCGCCCTGATGACCTCGTGTGCTTCGTCCAGCGTCGGAGATCGGGGGCGTGTCTTGCGTGGTGCCGCGGGTTCCGCCATTGCTATGTCGCTGTGTCTAAGAGCAGGGGGCGGGGTGCGGATGTCCCGTGGCTGGTGCGTTGGTGCGTTGGTGCGTTGCTCGGTGTGGGGGCGGTGGATGGGCATCCCCGGGGGGGGCGCCTTCCAGTGTTGCGAGGGGCGTCCGGTGTTAGGCGCTGTCCCTCTCCCGGTCGCCCATCCTCCGGAGCGGGCAGCCAGGGTTCCGCGACCCGTGTGTCCCGGGTGCGGTCGATGCGGACGTGCGGGCCCAGCACCGGCTCCACAGCGTACGCCTTTGCGGGCCGGCGTTGCTCGCTGTGGGGGTGGCGGAAGGGCGTCCCCGGGGGGAGTGCCTTCCACCGTTGTGGGGGGCGCCTGGTGTCAGGCGCTGCCCCTCCCCCGGCCGCTCGTCCTCCGGAGCGTGCAGCCAGGGTTCCGCGACTCGTGTGTCCCGGGTGCGGTCGATGCAGGTGTGTGGACCCAGCACCGGCCCCACAGCGTGTGCCCTTGCGGGCCGGGGTTGCTCGCTGTGGGGGTGGCGGGAGGGCGTCCCCGGGGGGGGTGCCTTCCACCGTTGTGAGGGGCGCCTGGTGTCAGGCGCTGTCCCTCCCCCGGCCGCTCGTCCTCCGGAGCGTGCAGCCAGGGTTCCGCGACCCGTGTGTCCCGGGTTCGGTCGATGCGGGCATGTGGACCCAGCACCGGCCCCACAGCGTGCGCCCTTGCGGGCCGGCGTTGCTCGCTGTGGGGGTGGCGGAAGGGCGTCCCCGGGGGGGTGCCTTCCACCGTTGTGAGGGGCGCCTGGTGTCAGGCGCTGTCCCTCCCCCGGCCGCGCTCGTCCTTCGTAGCGTCCAGCCAGGGTTCCGCGACCCGAGTGTCCCGGGCGCGGTCGATGCGGGCGTGTGGACCCAGCACCGGTCCCACAGCGTGCGCCCTTGCGGGCTGACACTGCTCGCTGTGGGGGTGGCGGAATGTCGTCCCCGGGGGGGGTGCCTTCCAACGTTTTGAGGGGCGCCTGGTGTCGGGCGCTGTCCCTTCCCTGGCCGCTCGTCCTCCGGAGCGTGCAGCCAGGGTTCCGCGACCCGTGTGTCCCAGGTGCGGTCGATGTGGGCGTGTCGACCCAGTACCGGCCCCACGGCGTGCGCCCTTGCGGGCCAGCGTTGTTCGCTGTGGGGGTGGCGGAAGGGCGTCCCCGGGGAGGGTGCCTTCCACCGTTGTGAGGGGCGCCTGGTGTCAGGCGCTGTCCCTCCCTCGGCCGCTCGTCCTCCGGAGCGTGCAGCCAGGGTTCTGCGACCCGCGTGTCCCGGGTGCAGTCGATGCGGGCGTGTGGACCCAGCACCGGCCCCACAGCGTGTGCCCTTGCGGGCCGGCGTTGCTCGCTGTGGGGGCGGCCGAAGGGCGTCCCCGGGGGGGGTGCCTTCCACCGTTGTGAGGGGCGCCTGGTGTCCGGAGCGTGCAGCCAGGGTTCTGCGACCCGCGTGTCCTGGGCGCGGTCGATGTGGGCGTGTGGACCCAGCACCGGCCCCACAGCGTGCGCCCTTGCGGGCCGACGCTGCTCGCTGTGGGGGTGGCGGAAGGGCGTCCCCGGGGGGGGTGCCTTCCACCGTTGTGAGGGGCGCCTGGTGTCAGGCGCTGTCCCTCCCCCGGCCACTCGTCCTCCGGAGCGTGCAGCCAGGGTTCCGCGACCCGCGTGTCCGGGGTGCGGTCGATGCGGGCGTGTGGACCCAGCATCGGCCCCACAGCGTGCGCCCTTGCGGGCCGGCGTTGCTCGCTGTGGGGGTGGCGGAAGGGCGTCCCCGGGGGGGGTGCCTTCCACCGTTGTTAGGGGCGCCTGGTGTCAGGCGCTGTCCCTCCCCCGGCCGCTCGTCCTCCGGAGCGTGCAGCAAGGGTTCCGCGACCCGCGTGTCCCGGGCGCGGTCGGTGCGGGCGTGTGGACCCAGCACCGGCCCCACAGCGTGCGCCCTTGCGGGCCGGCGTTGCTCGCTGTGGGGGTGGCGGAGGGGCGCCCCCGGGGGGGGTGCCTACCACCGTTGTGAGGGGCGCCTGGTGTCAGGCGCTGTCCCTCCCCCGGCCGCTCGTCCTTTGGAGCGTGCAGCCGGGGTTCTGCGACCCGTGTGTCCCGGGTGCGGTCGATGCGGGCGTGGGGACCCAGCACCGGCCCCGCAGCTTGCGCCCTTGCGGGCCGGCGTTGCTCGCTGTGGGGGTGGCGGAAGGGCGTCCCCGGGGGGGGTGCCTTCCACCGTTGTGAGGGGCGCCTGGTGTCAGGCGCTGTCCCTTCCCCGGCCGCTCGTCCTCCGGAGCGTGCAGCCAGGGTTCCGCGACCCGTGTGTCCCGGGTGCGGTCGGTGCGGGCGTGTGGACCCAGCACCGGCCCCACAGCGTGCGCCCTTGCGGGCCGGCGTTGCTCGCTGTGGGGGTGGCGGAAGGGCGTCCCCGGGGGGGGGTGCCTTCTACCGTTGTGAGGGGCGCCTGATGTCAGGCGCTGTCCCTCCCCCGGCCGCTCGTCCTCCGGAGCGTGCAGCCAGGGTTCCGCGACTCGTGTGTCCCGGGTGCGGTCGATGCGGGCGTGTGGACCCAGCATCGGCCCCACAGCGTGCGCCCCTGCGGGCCGGCGTTGCTCGCTGTGGGGGTGGCGGAAGGGCGTCCCCGGGGGGGTTGCCTTCCACCGTTGTGAAGGGGCGCCTGGTGTCAGGCGCTGTCCCTCCCCCGGCCGCTCGTCCTCCGGAGCGTGCAGCCAGGGTTCCGCGACCCGCGAGTCCCGGGTGCGGTCGATGCGGGCGTGTGGACCCAGCACCGGCCCCACAGCGTGCGCCCTTGCGGGCTGGCGTTGCTCGCTGTGGGGGTGGCGGAAGGGCGTCCCCGGGGGGGGTGCCTTCCACCGTTGTGAGGGGCGCCTGGTGTCAGGCGCTGTCCCTCCCCCGGCTGCTCGTCCTCCGGAGCGCGCAGCCAGGGTTCCGCGACCGGTGTGTCCCGGGTGCGGTCGGTGTGGGCGTGGGGACCCAGCACCGGCCCCACAGCGTGCGCCCTTGCGGGTCGGCGTTGCTCGCTGTGGGGGTGGCAGAAGGGCGTCCCCGGGGGGGGTGCCTTCCACCGTTGTGAGGGGCGCTTGGTGTCAGGCGCTGTCCCTCCCCCGGCCGCTCGTCCTCTGGAGCGTGCAGCCAGGGTTCCGCGGCCCGTGTGTCCCGGGTGCGGTCGATGCGGGCGTGTGGACCCAGCACCGGCCCCACAGCGTGCGCCCTTGCGGGCCGGCGTTGCTCGCTGTGGGGGTGGCGGAAGGGCGTCCCCGGGGAGGGTGCCTTCCACCGTTGTGAGGGGCGCCTGGTGTCAGGCGCTGTCCCTCCCCCGGCTGCTCGTCCTCCGGAGCGCGAAGCCAGGGTTCCGCGACCCGTGTGTCCCGGGTGCGGTCGATGCGGGCGTGTGGACCCAGCACCGGCCCCACAGCGTGCGCCCTTGCGGGCCGGCGTTGCTAGCTGTGGGGGTGGCGGAAGGGCGTCCCCGGGGGGGGTGCCTTCGACCGTTGTGAGGGGCGCCTGGTGTCAGGCGCTGTCCCTCCCCCGGCCGCTCGTCCTCCGGAGCGTGGAGCCAGGGTTCCGCGACCCGTGTGTCCCGGCTGCGGTCGATGCGGGCGTGTGGACCCAGCACCGGCCCCACAGCGTGCGCCCTTGCAGGCCGGCGTTGCTCGCTGTGGGAGTGGCAGAAGGGCGTCCCCGGGGGGGGTGCCTTCCACCGTTGTGAGGGGCGCCTGGTGTCAGGCGCTGTCCCTCCCCCGTCCGCTCGTCCTCCGGAGCGTGCAGCCAGGGTTCCGCGACCCGTGTGTCCCGGGTGCGGTCGATGCGGGCGTGTGGACCCAGCACCGGCCCCACAGCGTGCGCCCTTGCGGGCCGGCGTTGCTCGCTGTGGGGGTGGCGGAAGGGCGTCCCCGGGGGGGGGTGCCTTCCACCGTTGTGAGGGGCGCCTGGTGTCAGGCGCTGTCCCTCCCCCGGCCGCTCGTCCTCCGGAGCGTGCAGCCAGGGTTCCGCGACCCGCGTGTCCCGGGTGCGGTCGGTGTGGGCGTGGGGACCCAGCACCGGCCCCACAGCGTGCGCCCTTGCGGGCCGGCGTTGCTCGCTGTGGGGGTGGCGGAAGGGCGTCCCCGGGGGGGGTGCCTTCCACCATGGTGAGGGGCGCTTGGGGTCAGGCGCTGTCCCTCTCCCGTCTGCCCGCCCACTGCCGGATGGGTTGCCGGGGTTCGTTGGGTGTGTGCGGTGTGTGTGGTGTCTGTGCCGTGCGTGTCGTGGTGCGTGGTGCTGCTCTTCCCTTGGTCCTCCGGTGCTCCCCTCTCTGGTGTCTCGGTGCGGTGTTGTGCTCGCCGTGTGCCCGCTGTGTCCCCTCCTGTGTGTGCGCCCCTTGCTCGTTCGCTGGCTACCCCTTGTTCCTTTCGTGGCTTCGTTGCTCTTTACCCTTTCCTCTACTCCTCTCCCTGGCATGCACTTTTTCCCTGCCTCCGCTTTGTTGCGTGTCTCTGTCTTTTTCCTTGTCGGCCCGGGCTTCCTCCTTTGAACCTGCGTAGGGAGAGAAGGGTGCGTAAACAAGCGTGCGGCGGCGGCGGTTTTGTCGCGACACGGCACCTCGAGCTGGCTGGTACGTCATGCGACATGCGTGTGCGACCGGATTGCGCGTAGGTTTATCGCCCCACTTGCTCCCGTCTTGTCTCCACCCCCCTTTGGTCGCTACCTTTTCTCGTCGCCCGTTCCGCACGCGCGGCGTGACATGCAACATACCTGCTTCTTTCCCCACTACCTTAACGTGTCCTAGTCCTCCCGCCTTGCCGGGCGTTCGCTTATGTGTGACGACGGCACGACGCAATACTTGCCTAAGCGTCTAAGACAACCCTACTTTAACGCCCGGACGACGCAGACACGAGCATACGCTTCTCCTCGGGACCTGTGAGGGGAAGAGAACATCGGTGCGTGCACGTGTGTTTGTTGGGACCCGGCACACGTCGGCGCTATGCTATTTGTGTGTTTGCTCCCCGTGTCCCCCTCCCTGGCTATTTGTGTGTTCTAACCCACGCAACTCCGCGGTTGGCGACGTGGCACGACATGGTAACATACTTGCGTTCTTGGTGGCGGTGTGTGGCTTGCCTACTATTCGTTTGCATGCGGCGGCATACCTTTTGTCCCCTTTCGCTCCCTTTCGCCTCCTACATAAGCGGGCGTGCGAGTGGGCGGTGGGCACGTCTCAGTTACGCTTCGTGGTCACAATTTTCTCTTGTTGGCGTGGTTGCCGTTCTCGTCTCGTGTCCGTTGCGTAGCGTAGCGTGGCAACATACTTGGACCCCACTAGTCACGTGTGTATGCTTGGTTTTTTTTTTTTTTTTTTGTGTTGTGCTTTACCTCGGTGGTCTTTTTCTTCTTCCCCGCTTGTCCCTTCATACCATGTTGCTCGTCCGTGGCGGTGATGGCCTTGCGGCGTTCCGGGCATGCGCGTGCGGGCATACCTTTTTTCCCTATGTGAGCGGGGATGAGCATAGGCATTCTTTCGGTGCCACCTCTTGTTGGTTTTCCTTGCCGGTGCGGTTTTCGTTGCGCTTTTTGTGGCGGCGCACTTTGGCGTTGCTTGACACGTTACTTGTTTTGCGCTTGTTACGGCGTTATGCACACAACATATGGCACATAACATACTTGCTTTCCGGCGGCCGGTGGCGTTGTTGTTGCTTGTGTGTATTTTTCATGCACGACATTCAACATACTTGGGTACATGTGCGGCCTCTTTTTCTTTTTGTTGTGATCCCCTTCGCGCGTTCCACTGATGCTCCCTGGCTCTCTGAAGCATAGCCTTGGCCTTGTCCACCTTCGCTTGTTGCTCCTGGACCCATTCACCCACAGAAGAATGGGTGTCCTCTGGATAGGGGGCATGTAGGAACAACGCCGGGCGCCCTAGGAATAGCTCATGGGGCGAGTAGCCAGTAGCTGAACTCTCTTGGGAGTTCATCATCAAGGATATGACGGGGAGTAGTCTCACCCAGTCGGTGGTGCGTTCAGTTTTGCACCATATCCTTACATTCTCCTTGAGGACACGGATCTGTCGCTCACATAGGGGAAGACACCTGGACATTGAGGGATCTCAGGACCCTCTTGTACCAACCGGTATCTGAGCGTACTCGTACGTCCTCATCGGAGTTGATCTCCTTGGGCGCCCCATAGACACAAAACCACTCCTCCAGGAGCATCTTGATAGTCTCCTCCCCGGTAATGTGCTTGGTACATGGGAACACCCTGGTAAACCTGGTCAACCCACAGGTTACCACGAGGGCGAAGTCATAGCCCCCGAACTTTGGCATCTCTGTGTAGTCCACGTATAGAACACTGTTAGAACAGTGAGGGATCGGCAGGGTCGAGTAGAGACCTCTGGCCCTGATATCACCTGGTTTACAGGACCTGCACGGGCACTTGTCCACGATAGGCTGGAGGGTTTTCCGCAGTTAATCGTCAGTCCACGCAGTGTGGAACCACTGCTTGAACAGCCTCAGGGTACGGTCAGCAGCCAGATGACCACTGGACGCATGGGTCCACTTCAGCAGCGCTGGGACTCTGTCACTAGGCACCACGATGCGGTCCTCGTGCCAAAGGTAGCTCTTGTCCCTCTTCCACTGATCTTGGTTGACCAGGAGGGGTTCGAGGCGTTTCTCCAGGCGCTTGTAGATATCCCCAAACTCCTTCAGGTACTCTGACTGTTGGAGTCCATCCAGAGGGCGTATCATCGTCATGTTGAGGTCCAAGTGGACGTCCATACGCCTGAACGCCTCTTTAGCCAGCGCTTCAGACCGGGCACCAATCAGGGCGTCGAAGTTGTTGCGGCTGATGTACTCTGCACACTCGTTCTTCACTCCCTGGATATGGTGTACCGTCAGCCGTAGTTGACTGAGGTAGGTCCACCAGCGCCGTAGCTTGACCTTCTCAGGTGGGGGGCCCTTCTGGAAACTGGGGACCGGTTCTTGGTCGCACAGCCAGACCACAGGGTTACTCCCCAACAGTCGTGCTTGAGAGGATAGCACTAGCATACCCGCGAGCAATTCCTGCTCATAAGTGGAGTAGTTCCCCCTGGCCTGGTTCCATTTGCAGTTCCAGTGGCCCAGAGGTACTAGGACCCACTTGTCGTCAGGGTAGCTGTGCTTGAGGGTTTCATCTCGGTTGAGACCTTCTGTCCCCCATTAGGAAATGGCCGAGTCGAACTCCTCCTTCTCTGATGCTTGCCATTGGAACAACGTTTCACCACCGCCCACATTGCTGGCGTCGGTCACCAGGATAATATCCCCCTGTGCCCTAGGCACGTCCAAGCACTTAGCGTTGGCCACCTTGTCTTTGAGCTCGTCAAACGCTTGTTGCTCTTGTGGGCCCCAGCGCCAAGTAGTACTCTTCTTGATCAAGTCCCTCAGAATGGTGCTGGTGTAGTTGAAGCTTTTGATATGGCGGCGATAGAAGTTGCACGCCACAATGAAAATGCGTACATCATGAAGTCCTTTCTTGGGGTCTTCGTGTGGTACCTTAGCATCCATCAGGATTTTGGCCTTACAGGCCGCTGGGGTCCACCACCCATAGCCAACGTCAAACCCCAGGTACTGCATGGTCTCCTGCATGAACTCACACTTCTCCAGCTTGAGTCGTGTGTGGTTCTCCTGGCAGACCGCAAAGAACTCACCCAAGAGGATTAGGTGGCCCTCCTGGCTATTGGTCCCGAGGCATACATCGTCGATGTGAGCATCCATCTCGGCCCCATTGGATATAAGCTCCTGCACCTTAGGTCTCCTTCGTAGGATGGACAAGATCTTGTTCATCAGCTCTTGGAATAGAGCGGGTGCGTTGGCCACGCCAAATGGCATGACCTTCCACTTGAACACCCTCCCCTGAGGGGTGATGAAGGCCAGTAGCTCCTGAGCGTTGGGCGTCAGGTCCACTTGCCAGAATCCGCTCCTCTTGTCCATCTTGGTCTTGTAGCGACAGGAGGCTATCTTCTCAAGGGTAGACTTCATATTAGGAATGGACCCTGAGTGGTTCAGCCTTTTCTTGTTCAGCTCTCCGTAGTCCACTACCAGCCGTTTGGCTGTAGACCCAGGTTTAGCAACCAGGAAACAGGGGCTGCAGTGTAGGGGGTAGTCCCCGTCCTTGTACTCCAGGACTAGGCCAGCGTCGATACATTCTTGTATCTGTCGCTCGATGTCGTCGGCCTGCTCTTTAGGAGCTGGATAGGGTCTCCTTCGGATCTTGTGACCCACGAACTCGGGTTTCAGCTTGAGGTCCATCTGTACCAGCTTGTCTCATGAGGCTGTTGGGGGTAGTTCTCCGAACACCTCCAGATAGGTCCTTATAAGCTTCTGCACCCGCGGGTCCAATAGCTTAATCTTGTCCTCCATGTCCTCGTCAGAGTGTAAGTTGCTTGCCCCCTGAGTAATAGACGTCGGGAGGTGATCCTCCACCGACTCTTCGCCCTTGGTAGTGTCCTTCAACCCTTGGTAGGCATAAAGGAGGTCTTGTTCAACCATCTCCGATGGACGATGGCAACATAGGCACGCTCGAGGGGGTTCACGTACACATTCCTCCGAGAGGTCGTCCTCCTCTGGGGTCCTCACATGGGCGCCCCACACGCTCTTCATGAGCTTAAGATCTACCTCGGCTTGCCAGGTGGTGATCTTCTGTTCGAGGTCCTCCTTCAAATGGGATAGATATCCCATACGTCCTTGCTTCAGTGGCCATGAGCTGCGGGTAGGCTTAGCATAGCATAGCTTTTTCGCCACCAACTTCCTCTTGGAGTCCACATACTCCCTTAGCCTGGATCGAGGGTCCAGCTCTTCGTTCACGGGGTCTTCCACCCTCATGCAGTGTAGGGGTTTCAGTGGGGCGACGTACTCGGCATTATTCACTTCCTCCACACAGGTCTGCACGAAGAGGGCGTCGTGCTCAGTTTTGTCATCTGAGTGGATAGAGCTAGGTAGCTCGGATAGTCCACATTCAGAGACTCCATCAGGAACAGGTACATGGCAGGGTGAGTTGGGGGCGTTGGTGTCAGTCACGACGTACTCATCTCCTCCGGGTATAGTCTCAATAGCATCTTGAGGTCGTAGTCGATCCTCAAGTCACCCAAGGCGAGTCCATCGCTTTCTCGTTGTATAGCCTGGACCAGAGTCGGGTCCAGATCCTCCCAGGGGATGGAGGTAAGACCTCCGTCCACCACGCTGAGCATACTCCCCCATCCGGGTTTCCCAATAGGCGTCTTACGCCCCAGAGGCACGTAGATGGCCTCATCAGGTAACCGAACAGAGCTGATAGTCAGCCTGTCCAGGAGGTTTCGCCAGTACTCGTTGCCCCCATGGGCTCCCCAATCGGGGGAACAAAGGACCATACGGGAACGTTCCAAGGCAACCTTGGTCAGGACCTTCCCCAGTTCACTGAACCTGGGGTTCCCGTAGGCCATCCCGAAAGAGGGCCAGTAAAATTTGTAGCTGCAGTTCTTCCCCTTGCTGCAGTAAAGGTCCAGTACATGCTGCTTGTCGCTGGCGAACAACTACACATTCAGGTCTTCTCTAGAGTAGCCCAACTCCTTCAGACCTTGGTCTAGGACTTCCCCCAACAATTGATAGTCCTCAGTTTTGGAGGCCGCCATCATGTCCGAAGGCTCCCCCTTCGATACCCTCAAGTAGCTCGAGGTATGTTCCGACTGCTCCAGTGGCACAGACTCTGTGCCACTGCCGTGGTCCACGTAGAGGAGGTGGGGCGCTTGCAGCGTCAGGAATTGTATCTGGGAGTGCTGCACGAAGAAGTCAGTCCCCAATACAAAGTCGAAGGCCTCAGTGTCCATCACATAGAACCGTTGGGCGATAGTCCGGGAGCCCATAGGTACCTCCACTTCACAGTCCCCGCAGCTGTGCACGACATGTCCATCCCCCATTCGTATAGCCGCGGTGGTCATGGTGTTCTTCAGGCTCCCACAAGGTAAAGTTTTCTTGGCCACTATAGATATGGTGGCGCCAGGATCCAATACCCCCAGGTATTCGCGTCCCCGTAGTCGGATACGTACCCAAAACACCAGGTCCTGGGTGCCACCGGAGCGTCCCCGTCAGAACTCCGCGGGACAGGTCACCTCGAACCCCTTGTTCCGCAGCTTGCGGGCCATCCTCATGAAACGGCTTCTCTTCTTAGTGTTGCCGTCATCACCACCTTCGTGCTCCCGCTTGGCCCCTTGTTCTTTCTGGGCCTGCGTCTGTGAGCGCGTGGTAGGACCAGACTGCCCTCCAGAGGGCTCGGAGTTACCCCCTGGATTAGGGTTGGGGTTGCCTCCGTTCTTGTCCGTGTTCTTGTTGTCCTTGTCTGGCTGGCGATTAGCGCCTCCTCCTTGTCCACCTTGACTTATGTCTTGCCCTTGTCCTCGTCCTTTCGACTTGCCCTTGCCGAAGTCGTTGCCTTTGCCTTTGCCTCCACCTTTGCCTGAGCCTTTGCAGGATCTTCACCCTTCAGCCTCGCCGATAGGCGTTGCTTATGGTAGCACTCATCCTCGTAGTGCTTCCTCTTCCCACAGAAGGCACACGTGATGGTGCACCTGTAATGATCCGGCAGCTTCGCTTTGGCACTGGTGTTCTTCTCCTGCTGCTTCCCTTGGAGGTAGGTAGGTAGGTAGGTGCACTCGGTCGTGGAGAGGCGCCCCATGGTTCCCCCTGGCGTCGCCCCTGTGACGAACAGGAAGGGGCTGCGCGCGTGAAGAGGGGAGGCGGCTTACATCCCCCTAGAGCTGACTGTTGGCCCCCAACAAAGCGGCCCCGGGCAACACCCGGAGGGGTGATCACCGCCAGCGTGACTGCTTGTCTCGCCGGGAGGGTGTGCCCCCGTGCTTGCGCACGTCCCCTCCTTTGGGCGGAATTCTAGAGGTTCACCGGACTTCCTGGTGTATCCCGTTGCCAAGGCATGCATGCACGTCTTTGGTACTAGGGTTCCGAGGCGCTTGGGTGTCGCACACTCCGCCTCGAGTCCCAAAGCAGCGCAGGCCTTAGGATGCAGCCTTACCCCCGGTCTCCGGATCTCGTTTGGCCGGGTCACCTGCATGGCACGGGCTGCCTCAGTGCCCGGGCTGTGGGCACTGGAGTTCCTACTGTTGTGCGGTGTTTGTGTTTGGGTCCGGTTTGCGGTTGGGTGTGGGTTTTGTTAACCCGGCCAGTCCTGGCTGGGGTCTTGGGTGGGTGTGTTTGGGCACGGTTTGTGGTGTTGTCCCTCTTTTGCCGGCTGTTTGTGGTGTTCGTGGTTGGGCTTAGGTTTCGGCCTGCTTATGGGACGTGTGTGGTTTCGTGAGCGCTCTGCTTGCCCCCTGCCGTCTCTGGTTCCGGTGTGCGGTGTGGGCGTGCGTGCTGGGCCCGGGTCTCGGCTGTACCTCGCCCTTCTTGGCTGGGTTGTCGGGGTGTGTATTTTGCGCTTTTGTTTTTTTTTGGCTTTGTGGTGTCGGTTGCTGGGTGTCCCTGTCCCGGGCCTCGTGGTCCCTGTCCCCCCCTCCCCTTTCTTTCGGGCTGGGCTGCTGGCTCTTGTGTGTGTCTGCATGTTTCGGTGTCACTTTTCCCGGTGGGCCGCTGTTCCTGGCTTGGTGTTGCCGGTTTTGGCTGGGTGGTCCCCCTGTGCCTCTTTGGGGGTCCTGTCTTCGGTGCCTTCCGGGTGGGGGGTTTGTCCGCCTCTGGTGGTGTTGGCGGGTGGTTTGGTGGCTGTGTGCTGTTTTCGCGCCCCCCCCCCTCTCCCCTCTGTTTTTTATTTCGGGGGGGGGGGCTGCCTGTTCCTCCCTCTGCCTTCCCTGGGCTGGCGCACGCACTGGCCCGCATTCAGTGTGGTCTTCCGGGCTGCTGTTGGCGGTTGCGTTCTGTTTGGCCGTGTTCCGGCCCCATGGGTCGGGTGGGCTATGTACACGTTGGGCTCGGCGCCCCTTCTTGCCGGGTTAGGTCCTGGCTCTGCCGGCTGAGTGGCTGCGCAAGGCGGCTGCGTGTGGCTCCGGGTTAGGGGGCTGGGGTTGTTTGTGTCCTTTCTCCTCTGCGGTGCCGGTTTTAACCTTCTGGGTGGTCCGCCACCGTTGTTGCTGGGTGCGCGGTGGCCCCGTGTGTGGCCTGCGGTGCCGGTGTGTGGCGTGCTGGTGCGGCGCCTTCCGGGGTGTGCGGTGGCTTGCTTCGGTTAGTCCTTCAGGTTAGGGTCAGTCGTGCCGTGTTGTGCCGCTCTGTGCTGCGTCGAGTCGCGTCGTGCTGTGGCGCGTTGCACTGTGGCGCGCTGTGGTGCGGTGCGCCGTGGTCTCGCGATTTGCCGTGGTGGGTCAGTGGAGGTCAGCCTGGCCTGTGTCGTGCTGCGGAGTGCGGGCCGGAGTGTGGCTGGCTGGTGGCTGGGGGGTGCGGTTAGGTGTGGGTGTCTCGCTGGGTCCGTGCTGTTGGGGCCTGGGCGTGCCGCTCGGGCTGGTGGGTCGGGTAGGCGTCCGTGGGGTTGCCCTCCCCTGGGGCCTGTGCCTTGGTCCCGTGTCCTCTGGGGGTTCCGGTCCCTAGCCCTGGTCGCTGTGGCCGTGCCTTTATCCTCTTTCAGTGCCTGTGAGGTGGCCCTTGTGGCGGCCGGGGTCGTCGCCTGGCGGTGAGGGTATGGTGGTGCGCCGTGCGGCGGTGTTCCCTGCGGCTTCCTCTGTGGGTGTGGCCTGTTCTCCCCGTGTAGGTGTGCCCTCCATTCCCCGTGTGGTTTCCGGTGGCTGGTGGGTGTGCGCTGGTGTGATCCGTACGGCGTCCGATGCTTGTTTCGGCGGTGCCTGTTGGGGGGTGCGCCCCCCGGAGTCGTGCGGCGTTCGGTGGGGGTGGGGCGGCGCTGGTCCCCGCGTCGTGGTATGCCCTTCCTGGGTGTGGGTCGTGGCGGTGCCGTGGTGCCCTTTTCCTCCGCGCCTTGGTCCCCGCTCCTGCCTCTTCCTGGTTCTTGGGTGGTTTTCTGCCCCCATGTGGTGTCTCTTCCGGCGCCCTGTCCCTATGGGTGCCTGCCCTCACTTGGGGCCCCTCCGTGCCCTCTTGCCTGAGTGCCCCTTGGTGTCCTTTGCCCTCCCCTTGCCCTTGTCCTTCCCCTTCCTGGTGTGGTGGTGGCGGGAGGGGCGGGGTGGGGAGGGGGCTCCGGTGGCCCAGGCCTGGGGGTTGGTGGCCTGGAGCCATTCGCGGAGGGCTTGGGGGGTGTAGGGGGGGCGGAGGCCCTGGACCGCATCGCGGAGGAGAGCCTCCCATGCCGCTTGCGGCGTGATGGCCTCCGGGGCGGCCTCGTTGGGGTCGGCGGGGTTGCGCGTGCGCACCTCCTCGAGGGTATGCACCATGTGCACCCCATCTTGCTTTCCCGCTCCCCCAGCCCACTTCACCTAGGTGGAGCTCCTGCAAAGCAGGGGCAGACCAGCAGGCGAGGTGGGCGGGGGCCTGGGGGGGGGAGGGGTCCGTGCCCGGGGTCCAGGAGCGGCAGGGGGAGGACATGGACCTGTGGTGGTGGTGGGGGTGGCGGTGCCTGGGGGAGCGGGAGCGGCGGTGGCGGGGGCTGGGGGTGGAGGACGGGTACGGGCGGAGGGGGGAACGGGAGGGGGAGGTGGACATGGGGCGGCGGTGGCGCGCTTGGTGGCCTCCGGTGGAGCGGGAGTGGTGGTGGCGGGGGCTGGGGGTGGTGGATGGGTATGGGCGGCGGGGGGAACGGGGAGCCCGGCGGGGCCTGTGGGGGGAGGGGGAGGTGGACGTGGCGCGGCGGTGGCGTGCCTGGCGGCGCCGGGGGGAGCGGGAGCGGTGGTGGCGGGGGCTGGGGGTGGGGGTCTTGTATGGCCGGAGGGGGGAGGGGGAGCTGGACATGAGGCGGCGGTGGCGCTCGTGGTGGCGCCCGGGGGAGCGGGAGCGGCAGGAGCAGGGTCCCGGGGGGTCGTGGTGGCACCTGGGGAAGCGGGAGCGGCGCGAGTGGGTGGTTGAGGCGCGGTGGCGGTGTGGGGAGTGTGGGTGCCGGGGGCGAGTGTGCTGTGCGGGGGGGGAGCAGGAGCGCCGCCGTTTGCGGGACCGGGCCTCATCGCTCGAGTCGGGCCAGTCAGGAGGCGTCGGCGGGTCCTGGGGGGCTTCGCGTGGTGCCGCCTGGTACTGGCAGGGGGGGAAAGGTCCCCCGTCGTCCATGGATCCGCCACGTAGGGGTGTGGTGGCGGCAGCGGCTGGTGGTATGGGTCGAGTGACTGTCCTTGGCGGGGTTGGGCCCGGGGAGCCCCTTTGGCGTGGACGTGGTGGCCGGGGGGATACGGTTCCTGGTACGGGGGAGGTGGCTGGTACGGGGGGCATGGCTCCTTGTGGTAGGTGGGGTATGCGGATGGAGCGCTCGGTGGCTGCCATCCCATTCGCTGGTGCTGTTCGTGCACAGGGGGTTGTGGCCCGGTGGGGTAGGGTGGTGGGCAGTGGTAGTGGTGGGGGTGGTGTTGGTCGTGGTGGTGTTTGGGCCGCTGGTGGTGGTGGTGATGGTAGTGGTGGGGTTGGTGTTGTGGGTATGGCCCTTGGACCCCTTGTGGGTTTTCAGGTCCCCCTTCCGGGGGTGGGGGGTTGGGCATCGTGCACAGCCCCTGGGGCTGCACTATGTGGTGGCAGGGGGGGCGGGTCGGGGGCCGGGCTTGACGGTGACGGTGGTTGAGGGGTGTCACGTCCCTGGGTCGGTTTGGCCGGCGGTGCCGGTGGTTTGTGGGGGGTGGATGACGGGGCGCTTGGTGACGGGGATGTGGACGAGGGTTTGAACGGGGTCGTGTTGGGTGGCCGCCTCTGCGGTGGTGGTGGCTGCCGGTGGGAGGGGGGCGTGGGTTGTAGTTGGTGGGGAGTCCTGGCTTCGGTGACCGTTTGGGTTAGTGCGGTGTCGGTTGGGTTTGTGTCGTTGCGTTTGTGGTGTTGTGTGTGCTCGCTTGGGCGCCGGCTTGGTTTTCGGGTCGGGTTTGGGGCTGGGGTCCGGTTCCAGGTTGAGGAGGACCTCTGTCCGCAGGTGTGAGGGCGCCGATGTCGGATCGGGGGTCTTCCTGGTGCGTTGCCGGGGTGCCTGAGTCGCCTGTGTGGGGGTCACTGGGTCGGTGCGTGCGGCCGCGGCTTTGGCTTTTGCTGTGGCCTTGAGGATGAGGGCGGCGGGGAGGGGGGGGTCGGAGGATGAGGTGGAGGAGGTGAATGAGGCTGAGGATGAGGAGGAGGTGGTGGACGCGGGTTGGGCTGTGATGCGGGCGGGCTTCTGGGCAGCGGTGTCTGCTGCGGCTACAGCGGGGAGGATGGAGGGCATGTCCTCGGGCTGTAGGTTGGGGGCGGCGGCTGGGGGGGCCCGGTCGTGACCTGGCGGCCCGGCGGGCCAATCTGGTCGGCAGCGGCGGGGGAGGGAGGCGCGGGGCTGTGGCCTTCTCCTTCCGGGCTTGGCTGGGCCAGGGTCCTGCATTGTGCTAGGCTGTGTGGGTTGGCGTCCGCGGGGGGGAACAGTTCGCTTTCTCGTTGTATAGCCTGGACCAGAGTCGGGTCAAGATCCTCCCAGGGGATGGAGGTAAGACCTCCGTCCACCACGCTGAGCATACTCCCCCATCCGGGTTTCCCAATAGGCGTCTTACGCCCCAGAGGCACGTAGATGGCCTCATCAGGTAACCGAACAGAGCTGATAGTGAGCCTGTCCAGCAGGTTTCGCTAGTACTCGTTGCCCCCATGGGCACCCCAATCGGGGGAACAAAGGACCATACGGGAACGTTCCAAGGCCACCTTGGTCAGGATCTTCCCCAGTTCACTGAACCTGGGGTTCCTGTAGGCCATCCCAAAAGAGGGCCAGTAAAATTTGTAGCTGCGGTTCTTCCCCTTGCTGCAGGAAAGGTCCAGTACATGCTGCTTGTCGCTGGCGAACAACTCCACATTCAGGTCTTCTCTAGAGTAACCCAACTCCTTCAGACCTTGGTCTAGGACTTCCCCCAATAATTGATAGTCCTCAGTTTTGGAGGCCGCCATCATGTTCGAAGGCTCCCCCTTTGATAGCCTCAGGTAGCCCAAGGTATGTTCCGACTGCTCCAGTGGCACGGACTCTCTGCCACTGCCGTGGTCCACGTAGAGGAGGTAGGGCGCTTGCAGCGTCAGGGATTGTATCTGGGAGTGCTGCATGAAGAAGTCAGTCCCCAATACAAAGTCGAAGGCCTCAGTGTCCATCACATAGAACCGATGGGCGATAGTCCGGGAGCCCATAGGTACCTCCACTTCACAGTCCCCGCAGCTGTGCACGACATGTCCATCCCCCATTCGTATAGCCGCCGTGGTCATGGTGTTCTTCAGGCTCCCACAAGGTAAAGTCTTCTTGGCCACTAGAGATATGGTGGCGCCAGTATCCAATACCCCCAGGTATTCGCTTCACCCTAGTCGGATGCGTACCCAAAACACCAGGTCCTGGGTGCCACCGGAGCGTCCCCGTCAGAACTCCGCGGGACAGGTCACCTCGAACCCCTTGTTCCGCAGCTTGTGGGCCATCCTCATGAAACGGCTTCTCCTCTTAGCGTTGCCGTCATCACCACCTTCGTGCTCCCGCTTGGCCCCTTGTTCTTTCTGGGCCTGCGTCTGTGAGCGTGTGGTAGGACCAGACTGCCCTCCAGAGGGCTCGGAGTTCCCCACTGGATTAGGGTTGGGGTTGCCTCCGTTCTTGTCCGTGTTCTTGTTGTCCTTGTCTGGCTGGCGATTAGCGCCTCCTCCTCGTCCACCTTGACTCTTGTCTTGCCCTTGTCCTCGTCCTTTCGACTTGCCCTTGCCGGAGTAGTTGCCTTTGCCTTTGCCTCCACCTTTGCCTGAGCCTTTGCTAGGATCTTCACCCTTCAGCTTCGCCGATAGGCGTTGCTTATGGTAGCACTCATCCTCGTAGTGCTTCCTCTTCCCACAGAAGCCACACGTGATGGTGCACCTGTAATGATCCGGCAGCTTCGCTTTGGCACCGGTGTTCTTCTCCTGCTGCTTCCCTTGGACTACGAAGCAGTCTCGCTGCTCGCAGTCAGGGGCGTGCTGCAGGTGGCCCTGCTCCTCTCTGGCATCACACCAGAAGAGCTCCTCGACGTTTTCCATGATACGGGCGTGGGCGTGTTTGGGGGTAGTCCCTTGCCCAGGTCTGGATCCTTGGTACCCTTTGCCATGGCCTCCAGAGCCCCCACCTCCTGGACGCTAGTTGTTCAGGTGCTCTTCGCTTTCCTTCTCCAGCGCCAGCTCCAGGAGTAGTACACATAGATCCTCCTAGCGGAGGGATCTAGCCTTGCGCTCTGCCGTTGAACGGCACTCGTCCCACAGCTCTCGAGGGAGCTTAGCCACCAACCAGAAAAGCAAGTCGTCGCTGCTGTAGGAACCGGGCGTCAATCGTCCACCCCAGTGATCCAGGTCAGCCAACAGCTCAGAGACCCTGCCAGGTTTGGGGTTGTTGGGCAGCACGGCCAGGATCGGGATCCCGGCCCTGATGGAGAGGTCGGTTTCATAGGTCGGGTACTGCCACTCCAGGGCAACCAACACATCGGCAAAGGTGGCTGAGTTGGTCACGATCTGTCTGACCTGCTTCTCCAGGTACTTGGTCTTGCAGCACTGCAGGAGCAGATCGCACTTGACCCATCCACTAGCGTGGGTTTGGCCGGTCAATCGGAGAAACCGGCCAAAATTCTCAGCGAACTCGCTGAGGTCCTTGCCTGTGAACTCAGGCAGATTCACCACAATCTTAGAGGTGGCAATAGCCTTAGCCTCCTGAGACCTGTGTCCCTCAGGGCGCCGGGTCTTCCTCTTCTTCTTCTTCTTCTTCCCATTTGGGTTCTCGGGGTCCTCCGGGTCGTCGTCCTCCGAGGGCGAAGCAGAAGTCATAGAGGGCGGCTCATCATCGGAGGGGTCTCCGCCTAGATCACAGGAGCGATAAGGCTCCGCGTCCACCATTGCCCTCAAGGCTGTCAGCCGCAGCCGGTCCAGCTCGGCTCTCGTAGAATTCATCACGTGGCTGTAGGGCAGCTGGGCCGTTCTCAGTACGAAAGGGCTTCTTGGTATCGCTGCAGAGGTCGGCATCGGTCGGCTCCTCAGGCTCCCCAGGGTGTTTGTCACCCCTGCCACCAGGTGGTTGGCCTGTACTCGATGGGGTGACACTCCCACAGTGGTAGGTGGAGCTTGGGGTGGTATCATCAGGGGCTCCAGTTTACTCGAATCTCTTGAGTGAGGTCGCCCACAATTTTAGAGGTGGCTCCTCGGAGCACCTCGTTGATCTCCGACCGCGTCAGGGACCTGTTGGAGGATCTCCCTGATCCTCTACTTCTTCCTCCAAGAGACTCAGGTCCTCTCCTCAACCCACTCAAGGTTGCATACCCAGGAGCATCCACATAGGCTCTTGTAGCGGGTGGAGGATAGTCAGCCGCATACCATCGCGGCGCAGAACTGGAGATCACCGGCTCACTGGCAGTAGTTGCCTCAGGGAACGCAGTGGTAGTTGGGCCCATACCATAGGCAGGGTAGGTAGGCATACCAGTAAAGCCTGTGCCCTCAGCCATAGGCGGGTTGGTTATGGGTGTGGATGTTGCAGCGGCTGGGTCTGGAATTGGGAGTGTGGTGGTTATAGGAGAGGGTGATGCGTGGAGGCCAGAAGCGCTTGGTGCGCCCTCGAGGGTAGGATTATTGGTCGGGTCTTGCCCTTGGTCTGCTCCTTCGTCTGCTTGGTCTCCAGCATCCTTCTCTCTCTCTCTCTTTCTCTTCACAGGTTGAGTGTCCACCTCCTCGACTGAGAGGCCCCGGAAGGCCGACTGAAGTCCTTCCAGCGAATCCTCCGCCATGTCCACTGGCCCATGTAAGGGCTCCGAAGGTACAGCGCTAGGTCCAGGTCCAGGTTCACCAGGTGCTGGCATTGCTGGTGCCTCAGGCGCTGTCTTCACGTCGGTGTCCTCTTTCTTTGCGTCCATCTTCGTTCGCCCTTCTGCTTATATATGACTGATCTCGGCACACTGGTTGTACGGCACGGGGTTGCTGCCGGTACGCAGAGACAGTCTGCCTCTGCTACCAGAAGGTTTTATAGTGATTTCAACACTGTGTTGAAGCAGGTCACAACCCTACCCTGGCATTTTACCCCTAAGGGAGCATTATTTGGCCCTATATATGGGATATATGTGGGATAGGGTATATCATATTCCATTTCCTTGTTAGGAACATAGGATGTGGGATAGATAAGGCAATCTTGGATGTTTAGTAGTTATATCAATTAGTGGATGATAGGGTGGATTTCTCATATGTGCATATCAGGTATTTCATTGGCTATGTGTACCATATCTGTTTGCAGGATACTATTCAGTCAACACTATCGTTATGTCTTCGGTGCCAAGCAATGTTGCTGCCCATGCCACTGCGACCTCTGCTCCTGACCACCCGGTCTGGTTTCATGGTAGCAGAGGCGAAAATTTTTCGTCTCTGTTGGGCGTTTGGCATCGCGGAAAGCGATCGGTCGAAGACATCGTGGACCAAATTCAAATTAAAATCTCTTCCCCGGGAGGGATAGCTGAGGGTGTCCAGGTCCCCACTCTCAGGACCTCCTCGGCCCTGACCCCATCGACCGGGCAGGGACTGCAAAAACGGGCCAAGCCCCAAGTGGCTACAAATCCTAAGTTTCCGAAATCCCCGAATGTTCCCATCGGGGCCCCCCATCCTCGAAATCCAGCTGGTGTACCTGGGATGGTTGGGGGGGAAATAGACGGCCACCTTCAGGGAGCGATAAGAGGACCACAATCGCCTATTATGGGCTCGGGAACCGTTACTAGCGCCGAGAATCGGGCAGTAATCGACCAATATACTGGGGTGATCGAGCGTACGAACGCTGCGCCCTCACGCGCTGCCGACTGGGGTACGATGGCTTCGCCAATGGGGCCTATCGTGGTCGACTCTGGCACTCCTCCGTCGCTAGGGGGGTTGCCAGAGCCTCAGGTCAGAAAAAAACTGTTTGCGGCAGGGCCCATCAGCCCCATTGTTGACCAACTCGGCGCTGAAAACCGTCGAGTCCTCGCGCTCACGCCTGATCCCCATGGCCATCTGGGTCCGGCTCGAGAGGCCGTGGCCCTGATCCAGCAAGCCCTGTCGGGGACTAGGCAGAACCCCACTGTGGTGGAATCGTCGCCCACTCCAATGAGTGGATCGCGGCGGTTTCCCTCCCTGGTGGAGGAATCTCCTGCCCTGGGAGCGTATCCCAATCCCCCGAGCGGATCCAGGCTAAATCCTACGATCATCGAGGAATCCCCCACGCAAATGGAGGAGGATGAGTGTGACCAGTGGTTCCCCCTGGCGGTGGAGCAGTGGAACGACGATGAGGAGGAGGAGATTGGAGTGTTGGAACGTCATGAACTCCATCATTCCCCTATTTCCGTTGCCTCATCGCCTGCACCTCCTGAACCTATGTCAGGGACCAGGGATCGCCCCATGCTTGTGGAAGAATCCCCGGCCCCCCACTACATCACGGTGGAGGACTCTCCGGCCCCTCAGTTCATTGCTGTGGAAGAGTCCCCCGTGCCTATGAGCGGCGTCAAAAACCGCCCGTGTCTTGTCGTGGAATCTCCGAGCCTACGGAGGACCGAGCCGGTACTACATCTCCAGAACCTATGAGTGGCACGAAAGATCGTCCATCCCTAGTGGATGATTCTCCGGCAATGCCGAAGGTCAACAATCTGTGCTGGGGGGGAGGGAATGAGGTGGAGGGAGGTTCAGCAACCCTCCCAATAAATTTGGTCTCTCCGCCCAAAAATACATCTCCTACGGAGGACCCCCAACTGCCCAATTGGGGGGGGGATCCAGAGGTTGCAACGGGATCGGAGCCTGTTTTTGCTTCCCATCCGAGAACTCGATCACCTATGGTGGTTCATGAGTCACCACAGTATATTGTGGTGGACGATTCCCCACCCCCACCGCCGCGACCGAATACTGTTGGTCATGTTCCCCCTCCGCCGTCACCCCGCCACCGCCAGGTGGCTTACATCGAGCACGTGCAAGGAATCCCGCACCTGGTTTGGCCATCTAGTGGTGGGGGTTCGGGGGGGGGACATCCCTCTAGTGGGGGGGCGCCAGCACCTGTTGCTGCGCGCCCCGCACCCCCGTCTCGCCCTGCGGGGGGGCCCTCTGGTCCCTCCGTGGCAGGGGGGGCTGCTGGGGGGGGCGGTGGTGGGTCATCTCCTCCTCGTGGAGGGGGGGGTCCATCCTTTCGACATTCTGGGGGCCCCACTCCTACACGGGGGGAGGACGACCTACAGCACACCTGTGGCTGTCCCCGGTGTGTGGTGCACTACGAAACGTGCATCCAATCTCTGATGGCACAGGTGAAGGACCTGCGAAATCAGAATCTAGAGTTGCAGCGATCCCATCAGGAACTTTCTCAGGCAGTAGCCTCTACCGTGGGCATCAGTCAGTCCTACGGGGACCGGATGACCCAAATCCTGTCTACATTGGCTAAATTTGACGCGGCGGTTCAGGGCTACCGCCGGGATTCTAAGGTGGTGGAGGCTAGTGTGGCAGATCATCTTAAGATGTCCAACGGCAACACGGCTAAGTGCTTTAGCGCAGTGGAGTCGCTCGCTACACGTTACGCCGCCGTTGCATCTAGGATCGATGCGTGGGACCACTGGTACTCCACGCCTGCGGAACCCGTTACGGTGGTCCTACCCCCGCCATCGGCGCCTCCGCCCGTTCCTGATCCTACACCGGCGGCGCCTACGGCGCCCATGGGCGCGCCATCAGGTTCATCCGGTGGTGGGTGTGTCCTTCCTTTCTCCGTCCACCCATCCCACGATTGCATCTATCACCCGAACGCTTGTCCGGATTCGGGGTGGCCGAGGGGGGGGGAAGAACACCACGAACACCCCCACCCCCAAGAACCTACATCGTGGAGGGGAATCGCCGAAAAGCAGAAGGAACGTGCTGTTCCCGAGTGGAGGGCGACGCCTAAGGGCGAGGAACACCCCACGGAGCCTACGGCCTCGTGGGCCAATGACGAGGAGAACACCTCTTCGTTGGGGAACATTAATCCCCTCACGAAAAATGTTTTCACTTCCCCTGGGAAACCTTCGTACACGCCCTCTCATCCTACGGATACGTGTACAGTCTCTCCAGTGAAGGTTGCACCAAGTGAAAGTGGAGGTGCACCCCCAACCATGGCTCCCCCTGCTTACCACCCGTACCAAATGCCTATGGTGCAAAATAGTTACACCAAAGCGGTGGAGGATAGTGATATGCCTAAACCGCTATTTAATGGACAGCTAGAGTGCTACGACGAGTGGGTGGAGAAGCTTCAACAATGGTTGGGGGGGTGTGATCCCATGTACCGAGAAGCCACCGAGGCAAAAATGATTTTGAGTACCTTGCCCCCACGGCTAAAGGCGATCATCAACGCCCGGGTTGCCGAGGCCACCCACCACACACGCACGGCCCCCACCCTCAAAGAGTTGTGGGACTTTTTGGAACAACGTTTCCACGAGTATGACCCCTCAAGGGCTGATGAAAGGTGGCGAGCCCTCACCCCCAGGGTGGTTAAAGGGCAAGTGACCCTCATCGACCTTGAAGATTTCTATGCTCGTTGGCAACGTTTGTTGCCTCTGAGCAATGAGACTCGTCCCCACGTGATCCGGGAGCAGCTCCTAAGCAAGCTCCCGTGGATCAAGGAGAAAGTCGTCAAGCTAGAGGCTAAGAATAGCCCAGACAGCTATGTGGTGGATTTTAGTGGCCTTGACCCTTCGCCGGGTCGCGCCCCATTCGAAAAAGAACTCAGGAAATATAGCGCTCAAGCTTGCACTACGGTTCTGTAAAGGGAAGCTCAGGACAGGACAGAACAAGGTTGGTTTCTTCTGTGGACCTCTGCATTTGGCAGGGTCAGGATTACAGCAATTATGTCTAATTTTTGTTTGTTGTGCATGACATAGCCCCATATAAGTTATTTGCTGTGGTGCGTCGCAGATGCCGCTATTTGGGCACTGCAGGGCACGCGTGCGCACTGATTTGTGCGTTGTTTTCTTTCTGATAAGCACTGATTTTTATTATAAAAAGATCTGATTTTGTAGGATTTTAGCATGTTTACAGTGTATGTATTGTGCTGAGCGTCCATTATTGTTTAGGCCATGAAACGGCTTATCTGTTGAATCACTCCGTATCACCAAGTCAAGATTGATCAACTCATTTGATTTATTGCGTGCGGCAATTACAAGAAGGGCGTCGTTTCAAGGTTTTCAAAATGGGACTGCAGGAGATTCAAAATGAGAGGTTTGAAAATTCTGAGTACTGGCCGAAACAAGACTCTGAGGTCTTGAAATATTCAACAGATACACACGACGTTTCTTTGCCTTTGCCTGTAGCTGCAGATGAGATCAATAAGAGTGAGGAGTGCAATCACAGGAGTCTACGGCCCGGCCGAGCCGTCAATCAAGACACCATCAAGGCGCCGTCCAGACCAGCGCCTGCCCCGCCCAGGACAACACGGCCGCCGCAGCGCCTTTCAAGTGGAGTAACAGAAGTGCCACGATGTGCTGAAGCCGCCGCCATCACAGCAGTGCAACGACTCGTCGCACAGGAAGAACGAATAAGGCAAAGTCTCAGGTATGAGCAACAAGTCATCTGCGCGAAGAGGTACGCGAACTTTGGCCACGTTTTTCAAAAGCTCTATTGCCGGTTGTTCCAGCCTTCGTTGAATTCGGGGCAGACAAGTACGCCGCCGAACGAACTGAAGGAGCCAGGGAAGCGCTCATTGAAGGAGCTGGCGGATTCCAGCAAGGCAACGCCAAAGAAGAACACCGCAAAATCGAATGCGCCGCCGAACAAGAACAAAGCGTCTGAGTACTCAGGTGTGTTGGCGAAGTTGGAGACCTCGTTGGAAAATTCCTTGAAGCGATCCTTAAGTGACCTCCGACGAGTTGTGGAACTGTTGGGTAACTGTTCGCCCTCTGTGTCCGTCAGAACGAACAAATGGAACAAGTTCGTCGAGAAGCAAGAACCAAGGCCCGTTTCAAGTGTGACGAAGCGCCGGCAGAACGAATCCCAAGTGACTGAGTGCCGAACGGACGAGTTACAAGCGAGTGTGGATGATTTTGACGCGTGGACAGTAACTTCGGGAGATCCTGGTGGAGTTCAGCAGCGGAGGAGCTCCACAAATGAGTCGTCGAACGTCGCGAGGCCCAAACAAAGGGGACAGCGAGCAGGACGAGCTGTGCAGCGTCGCCGCGCTATAGCCAAGTTCTTTGAGGTATTAAACTCAATCCAAGGTCGCGCATGCCGAGGTACAAGCGAGAAGAAGACCGAGTGCCCTACGCGAGACATGTGGGGGCAGTCTGTGGTGAACTCCAAGGAGAGCCAAGGGAATCCCTTCTTGGACTGAGCAGTGCTCTTTAAAGCGCGCTGCTTTTGCCGTTGGCGCGCTGGCTGAAGCGAAATGCCTTTGGTGTGCTCAACGAAGGGAGAGGCCTCCGGAAAATAGTGGATCATAACCATCAACAAAATGATCAACAAGTTCGGAAACTTCACCAAGACCTCATGGGGTTTCATACTTCGTTGAAGCAATCATACGACAGACTTGTGGAATGCGCAAGCCATGTAGACAAACAAATGGAGACCATCACCAACTCAATTTCGACATCAACAAGCATGCTTTGGCCATGATTCAACTACAAGAGGAGCAACAACAAGCCAGCTCTTCACATCAAGGGCCATTGGTTCAATATGGTGGAACATTTCCACAAACACCACAAGATCAATTGATACCTCATCAAGAAGGGCCCCAAGAGTTACCACCACATCAAGATAGTGCAGTGGATAATACGGGAGTGCAACCGTGAGCGTTGTTCAATTTGCGAGCGCTTGCAGCGCTTTCGTTGTCAGCTTTTGGCGCTGTGAGCGCCTTGTGGTATATATCTGCCACAGATGGCAGAATGTGATGTAAATTACAATGCATCCAAAAGTTGACTTTGTCAACGAGGTCTTTTTTGGCCTTTTCTTGGGCGCCAAGCGCCTTGTTTGCTGGCACTGACATGTGCCTTTGCTTTCTTTTTCGTTGTAGATACTATTTTGGATCTGCAATGAGCAGTGGTGGGATATACCCTGCTTTACACTTTGAGTGAACTCTGGTTTACTCAGTTTTGCAATTCTGTTTTGCTTTGCACCTGCCTGCTTGTGAGCAGTGTGTCTTTTTTTCTTTTTCAGCTGCTTCTGTCTTGGAGAAAAAGCAGAGTGGTTTTCCCGTTTGTTTTTCTGCTTTTGTTGGAAAACGCAGGGGTTTTCTTTCAGTATTTTTATACTAAATTTTATCTGTGCCATGAGCACTTCAGGTTGTGTGCCATGAGCACTTATCAGGTTTTTACACCCTTTGAGGAGTTTGAGTGGGTATAGGTTGAAACACCACTTCACCACTCCCCTAGGGCACTGTTTTGTGACAGAAATCCCTTTCAGGAGGGTAAAGCTATCTATGGTACCAGTGGTATTCCACTAGCATGATCTGCACATAGATAGTAGCTGTTTTTACCTGGGATGGGTAGAAATAGCCAGATCACAGACAGTAATATCTGTATTGTATTGTAGGTAAAGGCCTGCATGTTTGGCTATTTTTTTTCTCGGGTCAGCAACTCATTTGGGGAGTGCTGAGCCTGGGGGGGGAGTGTAAACATGCAAGGCAGCCTTTTGGGTGCTTGCGTTTTACACCCACCCAGCTCTGTCTGAGCTTTTCCCAGCCCTATGGTAAAACCCTTCGCGCCCTTTTGTTTTGGGGTCTCAGCCACACATCAGGGTATGTGTGGGCTTGGGGGGGGAGTGTAAAGGGAAGCTCAGGACAGGACAGAACAAGGTTGGTTTCTTCTGTGGACCTCTGCATTTGGCAGGGTCAGGATTACAGCAATTATGTCTAATTTTTGTTTGTTGTGCATGACATAGCCCCATATAAGTTATTTGCTGTGGTGCGTCGCAGATGCCGCTATTTGGGCACTGCAGGGCACGCGTGCGCACTGATTTGTGCGTTGTTTTCTTTCTGAGAAGCACTGATTTTTCTTATAAAAAGATCTGATTTTGTAGGATTTTAGCATGTTTACAGTGTATGTATTGTGCTGAGCGTCCATTATTGTTTAGGCCATGAAACGGCTTATCTGTTGAATCACTCCGTATCACCAAGTCAAGATTGATCAACTCATTTGATTTATTGCGTGCGGCAATTACAAGAAGGGCGTCGTTTCAAGGTTTTCAAAATGGGACTGCAGGAGATTCAAAATGAGAGGTTTGAAAATTCTGAGTACTGGCCGAAACAAGACTCTGAGGTCTTGAAATGTGGGTGCTTTTGGGTGCTTGCGTTTTACAGGTTCCTGAAATTGTTTCCTATTCGGGGCCGGGGGTGATAGTTGACTGCAAAGACCCGGCTCTCCAGGAGTGGATCTTGAAACTCAACAACACACCTCACACACGCGGCTACACTATGAAAGTGGAGCAACGTAGGCCTCGTTTGAAGCCTGCGGAAATCTACGCCCTTGCCCATAAAAGCGTGTCGGAGAGGGAAGCTCTCGAACGCCTCAATAAAGGAGACAAGACGACGGTGACATACACTCATCGCCCTTCTCACAATAAAACCGCGGTGAATGCGGTTAATGCGGAGGCTACGGCGGACCCTGACACCTCCGAACCCGCTGACACTTCCGTCAACGCCGTGGGTCACTCTAAACCTCCGGCGAAGAAACCCGTCGACCCCGGGGCTAAACCGCCACCTACCTTTTGGGTTCCGTGTTCCAAACATTGGAAAACACGTAAACAAACGGAGATGGACATGTCTTGGATTGATTGGGGTGCCACCAATACCACCCTTTGGACGTGTAAGCCTAATTCTCCGTGCAATGACACTCATTGGAACATTGCGGGTAAGTCTAAAGGTGGTAAGCCTAAGGGTGGCGATAAGGGTGGCGGTGGTGATAAGGGTGGTGGTGGTTATAAGGGTGGCGGCGGCAAGGGCGATAAAGGAGGCAAGGGAGCGCCGAACGGGCGCGGACGTTGGTAGGAGTGCCCAGAGGCGCCCCCTTCGAAAGAAGAAAACCTCGGGCACCCCTGTGACACTACCGTGGCTCTCGTTCCATCGAGAGTCATGAAGGGGCATATAGTGACTAGTGAGATTCAAACCAAACTTTCCGTTCAGGTTGTTTTGCCCAATGGAGAACGCAAGGCCCTCCGTGTTTTGATGGATTTTGCGTGCCAAGCGGTCGCTTTGGCCAACCCCAATGTTTTTGGAGACCAACTCTCCGAAAAATATGAATCCCCCCAACGGAGGCGCCTACTCCAAGCAGATAATGAGACGCCTTTGCCAGGGGGAGACGAGCAAATAGACGTCAAAATTCAATTTACGGGGGTTGTGGATGGTATTGTTTCACTTCCTCATGTTGCCCAGTATGGCGTGTCCCCGTACCTTGTCCCGAATTTACCTTGGGATATGGTTTTTGGGCACCCATGGGGTTACGAACATTGTGTGAGCCATTTTGCCCGTTTCAATTGTTTGTACTCTCACCATCCAGTGCACCCCCGTTTTTGGATTGAGGACTTCCGTGAGGCTCCACGAACCGGCAAACCATTTTTGGTGAAACCCATTCATGGTAAGGTGTCACGTCAGTCCGTGTGGGGCCTAACCGTTCCAGTCATTGGGGCGGTCACTCCTACGCACCCTGCCCCGGCCATTGTGGTTACGCCCCCTGGTGGCGAACCGCCTAACTGTGTTGAGGCCGAGAAACACATATCCTATGCCTTGACCGCTTCCTCCGTGGCCCCCGTACAGGACCGGGCTTGTGCTTTGGAGCTCGTTGAATTTGCTCCCGAAGCCCTTGCCCGTGATGTTCTACCTACGCGGCGTGATGGGTCCATGTGGACCCAGTCTGACTATGGCCTCACGCCATATTGGGCCGCACGTGTCAAAAAACAATTTGGCAAAAACCCCGACGTGGACGCCTTCAATAGGGTCCCGGGTATGGCCCAGGCTACCCGTTGGGTTTCGCTGCTTGAAGCTTTCTTTTCCGTTCCCGCGGACCCCTCCAAATTGTATTGGATGTGCCCTCCCTATCATCGGTTTTCCGATTGTGTTCAGAAAATTCGGCAAGAAAAACTACGAGCCATCGTCGTAGGGCCGAAGTGGACACATAGGGAGTGGTGGAAACCCCTTATGGAAATTACTTTGCAAGGGTACCACCTTCCTGGGCCAGAGACTAAAGCCTGTCTCTATCAGAATGACCACCTCACGCCCCTTCCTCAACGGGGTTGGTCCACGGTGGCGCTATACGTGGACGGTGGTATTGCGGAGGAAAATTTGGCGGCCACTAAATGTCATGTGGCCTCCGTTTTGGCACCGGCCGTCTCTAACCCCAACACGGATGGCGAGCCGGGCATGACCTCGGAGAAAGAGTCGGAGGATGAAAGGGTGCCTAACCATTTGGCTTCGGTTCGCACCCTCACGTATCAGGCGACCCATAAAAAACTCCTCGCACCCGTTACTCTTGATCCTACCCCCGAAGATTTGGAGGCACAAGAATGCGTGCGTTCACGCATTGCGAAAATTGAACGAGAGTTATTGGGTGGGAGGGCCACTACCGCTAAGCGTTACCGAAAACGTAAAGGCGCCACACGATTGTTGGCGGCTTCTCATGTGGGTGGCGTTGTCACCACCCAAGAGCCTATTGTGTCTCCGGAGGTGGAGCTCATGAGGAGGCGCATTCTCGCGGACTATGAGCGGGATGTTTTTAGTGGGGAGGTTCGTCTCCGTCCGGGCCAGGAACACCCTAAGGTCCGTGGTACGGAGCGGTTGGGGTTTGCTAAACTTGACCTATACCCGAACGCCAAACCCAAGTCCGTGAAACCTATACGGTTGGTGGGGGAGCGTGCCGCGGCGGAGCAAGAAATAGTGGTGGACTTTTTGGCTCGTGGCTGGATTGAGCCGTGCCCTGCCTCCGAATGGGCGTCCAACGGTTTCGTTGTGCCCAAGAAAGAGAAGGGAAAATGGCGCCTCGTGGTGGACTACCGCCAACTTAATGAGGCTACCTTGCCCGACGCACACCCCCTCCCCCTCATAGAAAACATGTTGGAAAATCAATCCAAACACAAGACTTTCACTATTGTGGACTTGAGTAAGGGGTTTCATCAAATTCCCCTTCACCCTGAATCCCGGGCTAAGACCGCCATGAATTTGGCGGGTAAGCGATACCAATGGCGTGTTATGCCTATGGGTATCAAGAATGGGCCCGCTATTTTTCAACGGGTCATGGACCATGTTTTGCAGGGTTTGGATTGTGCGGACGTATATATTGATGATATTATTATTGGTTCCTCGGGTGCGACGGAGGAGGAGCTATTGGCTAACCACGACCGCCACGTGCGTGCCGTGTTGGAGAGGCTACGAAAAGAGGAGTTGGTTGCTCCGGTTAGCAAAACCGATTTCTTTGTTTGTTCGGTTGAGTTTTGTGGCCATGTGTTGGAAAATGGCACACGTCGGCCGGCGCCAGGGAAAATGTTGGCGCTTGGGCGCTGGGACAAACCAGATAATGTTCGGAAGCTCCGGGGGTTCCTGGGGCTCGCCAACTATTATTCGGGCTATGTCCAAAACTACGCCTCCATAGCTACCCCTTTGATTAATATGTTGAAGGATTTGCCTAAGCATAAGAATGGCAAAAAGATAGGCCTAACATGGAATGCTTCGGCTAACGAGGCCTTTTTGAAGCTCAAGCGTGCTATTACGCATATTGTTCCCCTCCAACTAGCCGATTGGGATAAGGACTTTGTCCTCACCCCGGACGCTAGTAATTGGGCGGTGGGGGCGGCCCTACAGCAGGAAGGTCCCGATGGTGCCCTACGCCCCCTTGCCTTTTCCTCTCGCAAATTGTCAGGCAGCCAATTGAATTGGAGCCCTCGGGAGAAAGAATGCTACGCCATAGTGGCGGCGCTTTTCAAATGGCATGGTTGGGTGGGGAACAAGCGCGTGGAGGTCCGTACGGACCACCGTAGCCTTGAAAATTGGGCTACGGAGGACCTCAAAACCGTGGGGGGTCCCTCTCCACGCCAAGCACGTTGGCATGAATTGTTCTCTAAATTCGACCTCCATGTGGTTTACACTCCGGGGCCAGTGAACCCCGTGGGTGATTTCTTGTCCCGTTCGGCTTACCCTGCTAACCCGGCGTTGGGTGATGTGTCCATACATGGGACGGCCCAAGCGGCCGGGGATGTGCGGGACATGATGGCGGCCGAGAAGGAGGAACTTCTCGCCCGCCCCCTTGTATTTAGGGCAGTTGTGGCGCCCGTTGTTACTAGGTCTAAAGCGGCGCCTCGGGCTCAAGGGGCACCCGCGTGTGATCCACCCCCTCTGGCTTCGCCTCCAGTGGGGGGGGGGACGAAGCAAAAGAGAAAGCTTCGGAGACTGGAGCGAATTGTCAAGATAAAAAAATTATGGAAGTCCCACAAGAAAGCAACTCCTATACATGGGGAGGATGCTCCCAATGTTTTTGAGATAAATTGGGCTAAACACTACCCAAATTGTCAACGCTACAAACAAATGTGGCAAGATGCCTTGAATGGGAGCTTCCAAGATGGAGTGAGGTTGGTGGAAAACAAGCTCGTCCGTAATGGACGGTGGTGTGTTCCTACGCCGCTAGTGCATCGTTTGGTAGCCGAATACCATGATGCATTTCACTTAACTACCTCCAGTGTGGAAAAACACTGGAAGGAAATTAACCATGGCGTGGAAGGTGAGGGGTTGTACAAAGCAGTGGAACTGCAATGTCAAACGTGTCTCTCATGTGCCATTCACACGCATGACACCAAGCGCAAGCAAGGGTACATGACCCCTATGCCTATACCTATGGAGCCCATGGACTCCATAGCGCTTGATGTGTTTCGCTACCCTTCCACCTCCCACGATGGAGAGGTGTATGACCGAATGCTCCTATGTGTATGCCGGCTTTCAGGCTACCTCATCGCGATCCCTATTCCTAAACCCCGTCATGAAGACAAGGATGAAGGGCTAACGGGGAGAAGAGCGGCCCATTTGGTGATGGAGCGCTGGGTGGATAGGTTCGGAGCCCCTCGTGAAATATGCTCCGACCGTGGGCCACAATTTGTGAGCCAATATTTCCAAACCCTTTGTTCTAAGATTGGTGCCCGCTCGACTATGTGTCTCGCGGGTAGGCACCAAGGTAATGGCAAGGCCGAAAATACTGGCAAGCAGCTAAGGCGTGCTTTTGCTAAAGCCATTACCTTGAAGAAAAAGAAAACTAATTGGGTAGAGGTTTTGCCCGCCGTTGTACGAGCGTGGCATGAGACTACAGGTCCTTCAGGTTATACACCTAACGAGATTGTGTTTGGTAAACACAACCGTACTAAGGGGCCTCCTCTTGCTGAGCCTAAGGGGGTGGCCCAAGACGCCGCTCACTACTTCCAACGACGTGAGGAGCTTATTGCTCTTGCACGGAGGGCTATGATTCAAGTGCAAGAGACAATGGCTCGTAGGTAGAATAAGAGTAGGAGGATGTCCCCCAATTTCTCAAGAGAGGACCGCGTATGGGTCCGTCGCCAACGCAAAAATCTTGGCGATAAGACTTGTCCCTATTGGGATGGGCCCTATGAGGTTGTAGCCAAGAAGGCGCACGACCTCTATGTTATTCAAGTGGACCAACGGAGGTTAGTTGACGTCCACGTTGATTGTTTAATGAAAACGGTCAACTCCCCTCGCTCCCCCGTGCCTCTAAATTACACGGAGGAGGTTGCTAGAGTGCCCTCCCAGTTTGAGGAGGACACCTATAATGTCAAGAAAATATTAAGTCACCATACTTACCGCAAGAGACTTCTCTTCAAGGTGCGGTGGGAGGGTTATACCAAAGATTGGGATACCGAGGAACCCGTTGAAACCTTCTTACCATCCTACAACAAAGTTTGGAGAGATTACTTGCAGAAACAGAATCTCACCCAAACCGTTGACATCCTTGCCCACCTTGGTGGACCGCTCTCATGAGCGTGCCACGAAAAGAAAACCCTAACCAATATGGATATATTATTGTTTGGGGAAGGGAGGAGAGAGCGAGAAGCGGTGGGAGACAGGAAAGAAGATGTGCATGCACGGCGCGCTCCTCGGTTACAAAAATCCCCACCTAAGCAGGGCGATGGGTACCGCAGGTTTACCCCACCGTCTACCTCTCTCACCGCTAAAGGCTTGAGAGTCCTTGGGGTGGGGTGGCGTGGCATATAGCCTGGGGCGGAAGTGGGACGTGTTCTTTCGGGGGTCTTAATGCCATTCAAACCCCTATCCTTGGGTCTTACTGGAGCACTCCTACCACCACCAGGACTACTGCCACAAGTCCTGCCCACGATGACGCCCCCCGTCAAGGGTGCTAACAACGTGGCAAGCACTTCCCGAAGACTCTACCGGGTTGTGCGCATAGTGGTGTTTGCAAGGTTTCGGAGTGCCGCCCCGTACCGAAACCACGACCCCACGACCGTCCCTGACCCGTGACCCAAGCCAACGAGCTAAATCATTTGCTCAAAATGGCGAAGGCTTGAAAACTTCGTTGGGTTGGCAGGTACAACCCATTTTCCCTTTTGTGTTGGGCGTGATGGTTTTCCACCGATTTGCCCTTGTCCACACGAGGGTAGGTATACAAGGTACGAAGTACTCGTGTGGCTCACATTACGTGGAAAAAATTTCGTGGCGTGCAAAATTTCCACTACATACGGCGAGGACTTAAGCCTAGAGGGACGGTTCGTCCTCTACAATACAAGTATTCTAATATGAATTGCAATGGGTGCCTTTGCCCCGTCACTCTATGAGTGGGTGGGGTCTTCAAAGGCAGAGAGTGGCGTTGCGGATTTGGGCCGTCTCCGCCGCCTGGGTATTTGTCCCCGGTCGCTATGCGTGCCCGGGTTGGGAGTGGGTACCCTCCATTGCCATTGCATGGGGCCGCATGCTGGCTGGGTGTGCTCTTCATGTCCTTGATGAATTTCGCGGGGGAATTTCTGCCTGCAACGAGAGGGAACAAACAATATGATGAAAGGGGCGAGTGTGCACATGCATATGTTTATGAGAGAATATGTATATTAATGTTTTCTCTAGAGTTCCCCACGAGTGGACTTGGATTTCCACAACACCCGAGGGGTCCTCTATCCCAACACCCAACCAAACGGGTTGGGATATGGGCGTGGCATTTTTCTTTATAGAGACCCGTGCGTGGACTTGGATTTCCACAACACACACGAGCCTCTCTGTCCGAGACACACCAAAACCGGGTGTGCCCGTGGCCAATGGTAGCGTGTGTGTGCGCATGCCATTAATTTAGTTACGGGATTATATGGTTGCCTATTACGTTGGTTATCATCCGCCCCCCGAACAAGCAAGACCTAGGTTGACACCTACCTTTGGGGTTTTGTAGCCGTGTACACCGGCCCAAGTTTACACACGGAGGTGTAAACATGAACCGTCATACACGGTGTAGAGGGGTTGGGGGAGTAAAACTCCTTCGGGGCGTGTCATCGTGCCCCCGGGGAGCAGGGTGGGCTGATACACCAGTGGGACCGTACGGGCGACCTCCCCAATTTGCAACCTGGAGGTGACCCCCTGCGCTACGGCCCGCCGGTGGCACACCCACCGACAAAGGTAACACGCAAGCTAACCTAAGTGTTTATACGCACGCCCCCAAGACACACACGAACACCAAGCAACAAGGTGGCGTATCTATACACGTGTTCTATTGTGGATATGCTTACTGTTTGTTGTGTGTACGTGCGTAGTAGTAGTTTGTGGAAGCTCTTGCACGTGCCGTATGTGTGGAGTGCCCCCATCACGTGCCCCAAGGCCGCCACCGCGAGACCCACACTCTGTGATGCCCTCCGGGCGAGTGTGTGCCCCCGGGCCCTGCCAATGGGTGTGTGCGCACAAGTGTGTCTTGTGTTTGTCGGTGTGCATCGCTCTATTATGTGTATATATGATATATATACGTAGTATGGCTCCTAGGTGAGGGGTTAGCAGTGAGGTCAGGTTATTTTTACATGGTTATGAGGTTTGTCTATTTCAGTGTGTCTACTCACACCCTCATCCCATCTCCGTACCTCCTCCTTTACCCTCTATGTGGTGCATCACGTGTGACACACATGCTAAGTTAGACATCCACACGGACACGACCCTTGGCTGAGCCGTGCCCGTATTGAAGCGGTACCCAGAACCCCATGGCTAGGTTACGGCATACAACCGGTCTCCGGTCCACTAACCCCAAGTACGGAAGGGAAGACCGGTCTCCGGTCCACTAACCCCATGTACGGAAGGCGCCCGTTGACGCCCGGTGCGAGCCCGGCGGGAGCGTGTTCCGTGCCGTAAAGCCCCGCATCGGCAACCGATGCACCGCCAGCGGAGATTTGTGTATCAGAATATCAGGAATCAACAGGGTTTTATTTTCATATTGTTTCCGTCAATTTTTACGCTTCCGTTCTGATACTCACTGTTTTGACTGCTGGCGGTTGGATCGCGACTTTACCGTAACCGCCAGTTTAACTGTTTATAATGGAAATTTTAACGCTATCCGTGATGAAGGCTCTAAAGTCTTCAGAAATTGCGTTGAAGCATCCGCAATTTTCACATTCTACACTCGCAACCTTAATCCGAATTTTTCAGGATGTCGAAATCGGATTTTCGACTTCGACATCCCCGCACTTGATTTGACCTCTTTCGAGTGGACCTACGTGCTTCCCTATGCACGAATCAACTTTCCTTTTATCTTGCCCTCCATTTGTCTTAAAGATATGGGCAAAACAAAGTTGATTCGTGAGGCCACTTGTGAGGGTCATATCTCCTGCCGCTTGCGAGGAATGACGATAAGAAAACGTGGGATGTATTCACAATACTCCCGACGGAATTTAGGAAGCATTATATGCCTTGCGTCTCCACACGTGCGCGCTAGTGTAATGGATCATGGTCAATAGGGTAGAGTTTGCGTTACAACTCTTTGCCCATGATATTGCGTGCGTTAAGATAACTTTCGAGTGTAGCGCGCGAGTGTTGGTGTTGCATAGGAACTCTCCCTGAGTTCCTATGAGCGATTGACACAAAGTTATGCCCTTGGAGGGGCACGACATATCGTGGGGGGAGCTACCTTTTCCGGCTATAAGTGGTATGTGCCATGTGTTGTATTGCGTGCCCATTTGGCGGGTTTGGCTAAGAGCGATGCACTCGCCAATGGACCTCATATTGTGCAAGCCCCTTCTCCATACTCCCTACGATCAATTGCGAGCCTAACCTTCGTGAAGGGAAGCTTGTGTGGCGATCCCAAAGCGATGCGTTGGGAGCAAGGTGTGTGTTTTGCAATTTTCCATATTTTCATGTGCGCACTTGGGAAGTAGCGCTTGTAACCTTTCAAGGCGCCCCAAGTGGAGCACATATGTGGAATCGGAAGTCATTGGTGTCAAGTCATTGTGTTTAGAAGGATTAGTTGATTGCACGATCCAAGCCGAAGATATTATAATATAATTGTGCACCTTTCAATGCACTTTTGTGTGTCTTTGTGCCAATTTTGCCGTTTTTGGCTCGTCATGATGTCAAGTGGCGACCGTATATCTCAACGTTGCGCTCAATTGACATCATGACCCAAGTATGTTATGAGGGTACATACTTCGGTCCCCAACATATCTTGAACCCGGCGAATAACTCCTCTTGAGCTTGGCATACCGTGGCCGCCATGTTGGCGATTTGGGACTATCCCAAATCATGGGCTCACTTGGCGACCCTGCCATTCCCAATACCGGAAGAGTTGGGCGACGCCCAAAAGATATGTTGGACACATAGGACTTGATACCAATCCTATGGCACACTCCGGTCCAAGTCGGGCATGTGCCTCATTTGCCCCAACCATGAGTGTGCGCATTGTTGGTCATTTTGAGCAATTTTCCACTTTTGCTGCCCGCCGTGAACTATGTTGAGCCCACCCGTGCACGCCGGACGCATGGACCAATGGACCATATATGACATGGGTGTTATACATAATGGTCCCCATGGTTCACACACCACGTGGGCGAAGCGGAGCAACCTTCGTTAAGGCGCTAGCCCAAAGTGAGTGTGGGCAATTCTACCATTTTGGCATTTGTGGACCCAATTGGGATCGTCACCACGCCGAGTGGCATGGGGATCTTTGGGAGCCAAGTGCATGGAAGTCTTCGTTAGACCCGGGGTGAATCGCGTATGGAATGACGGATCCGATCTCCAAGCCGGCGTGGAGACATACTTTTGGGAGCACCCCGAATTTTGGCTCATTTCGAGCAGCCAAAATGACCCCATTTTGGGACCCCAATTTCCCCCTTCCGTGTGGTCAATTGGCGGCCCTATTTCCCTACGCCCACATAGAAGCCCGGACCTAAATTCAGGTTGTACACTCAGATATAAGTCCTAGGTCCTGCCTCCTACCCTGTGAGCCATTGGCCTTACCTTGGCCGGGCGGGCCACGCGTGGAAATGACGCCAATTTTGGTGACTTTGGCATCATGACCCCAGTTGACGAATCCGTGTCGCCCTGATGCCGGAACCTCAGAGGGAACCAGGTTGGGTGAGGGCTCCAGCGAGGTCGTACTCGAAGGGCATAGGGTCAGTTGCCTCGTCCCTACCTCTGACGGGTCCAGACGAGGGGTCAATTGTGGGGATTTTTGAGTTAATATCAGTTTGGGCTGAAACAGCCCATTTTCAGCTACCAACTCCTGGGGAATATTGGCGGGGCCATATCTCTCGCTCAGAGAGGAGTTGGGACCTGCTGTTAAGGGAGCATCGGGAGCCACTGTCGGTTGGCCTTGGAGCACCTTGGTTCTCAGGAACTCGCCTGTGGCTGGGCGGGACACCTCCCCCATTGGCAGGGTTTCAGGGTCCGGACTGAGCAGGGCATTGGTTGTGTTTGAGCCCCCGCCCCCACCAGCCACTGAGAGAGTCGGACCTGGGATTGGGATACAAGTTAGGAGAGAGTGTCTATTGTCCTGTGATGCCCTTACCCCAGTCCAGTCTTAACCCCATGTGTACATATCCTGATGTGTTGCTGTACATACTTTCGTTCCCTTGTTGCAGAGTGGCAAGGATCCTGAAACGCTTTGTCACATGACACGAGCGTATTGATGCCCTTGTGAGCGTAGTGCTTTGCCTGCCTGCTCACCTGTGCGTGTCACCGCAGCGTCCCGTGGCCGGCCCTTCACGGGAACGCGTCAGTATCGTACAGTCACAACCGTGACTGGTTCATTCATCCTGGTCCGTTCCACTCGATCATTTGGTGTCTGGTCTGTTTGACAAGTGGGCCTTTGGCTAGGCCTTGTCTCGGTCTTTTACAAGCAAGTAATCAAGCAAGTTTACATCTTACAAGCAAGAGCTCACTCATTACTACAAGCGTTACGGGCAAGCACATCAAGAACATCAAGCACATCAAGCCCTCATAAACGATCTAAAGCACGTGGGTGCAAGGTGTGGGCATCGTACCCGTGTTTTGGTTTGTGCCTAAATGATCATCGATCATTTACCCTGAGGCCATCGTGACCTCTTTCCTCTACTTAGTGAGCTACCGCGCGCACTGTGGGGCCATCGTGGCCGTGTTTATTAGTGGGCCTAAGCATGCACAAGACAGAGGCAGGCACAAGACGGCACCCGGGGTCAAGCATGGCTAGATGTCGGGTATGGGGAACCTGCAACCCTAGAGCACCCGGAGGCCCTCACTGGGCTACGACTCACGATCCATCCCCTAGTCTAGCTTCGCAAGGCAACAATATGGCAAGATCACGGTGTTCACTGTTCCAAAGTGTGAAAAAAGGGCTGTGGTGGCTGTAAGGACTGTTACCACGGTTGCCCCGCGTTGCACTGCGAGACAGGACTGTTAGCCCCCCGTGGTAACAGTCCCCTGGCCGAAGGCCATCAGGTTTTGTTGTGTCCCTTGTGAATGTTTCCCTGGCCTCTATCTCTTTTATCCCTCGTGCTCCCTTGTGCAGGCACAGTCCTACGTTGCTGTTTGACACTCCCGTCAATTCTCCTGGCAGTTTTTTCAAAAAGTGAAATTTTTGCACTTTCGCGTCGCACCGCTTCGCATGTACCATTACCTTCAGTTTTGGTTAAAAGTGCGATTTCACTTTGCCTTTAGTTTTAATTCTTTGAAAAACTACCTGCCCTTACCTGCTGGACTCCACATGCCTCATGCGACACACAGGGACCAGACTCTACGCGCAACAGCTCGCGATTTCGCCTACTACTCATTGCGAGACCTGCGGGATCCCGATCGTCAATTCATGTATATCGGCGGTGGTTCGATTCCCACCGATCGGAGCTACTCCAGCGGCCGTGCGGCCGGCTCCGAGATTGCGTGCGTAGGTTCGATTCCCAGTGGGAGGGAAACTGCTATCTTGTGGTTTGCTGCTGTTTGTGACTGCTACGTTCCTCTTGGGCATTACTTCCTGCCCGTGGCAGTCGTTTTAAGTGGGGGGCTGAAGCAGGTCACAACCCTACCCTGGCATTTTACCCCTAAGGGAGCATTATTTGGCCCTATATATGGGATATATGTGGGATAGGGTATATCATATTCCATTTCCTTGTTAGGAACATAGGATGTGGGATAGATAAGGCAATCTTGGATGTTTAGTAGTTATATCAATTAGTGGATGATAGGGTGGATTTCTCATATGTGCATATCAGGTATTTCATTGGCTATGTGTACCATATCTGTTTGCAGGATACTATTCAGTCAACACTATCGTTATGACTTCGGTGCCCAGCAATGTTGCTGCCCATGCCACTGCGACCTCTGCTCCTGACCACCCGGTCTGGTTTCAGTGTTTGTGCCTCTCGTGCTGCTTGCTCTTGGTGTAGGGTTTCCTGCTGCTTGTTTTTGATGAGTAAAATGTTTTATGTGCTCAAGTACAACCAATCCAGGATAGCCCAAGCCAGAGATAAGCAAGTAGAAGAGAATCAGGATCAAAGCATGAAGGGCTGCAGTGTAAACAGTGAAAGATGTTAGAATATTCACAGAAACTGCAACTCAGGGCAAATCGGATTGCATATTCACAAAGATAGCTGAAATGCTTTGGGAAAAGAGTTGGAAAACTGCCCCATGGTCACTCAATCTCCATAGTGCCATCTCAGGAGATGTGCACTCTTTGTTTTGGGTCCCATATGTGCTGAGTTGGCAGGGCATGTGGCGATGAGGTCACTGCCATGTCAGATGGGATCTTCCTACTTAGCTAGGCTGACGGAAAAATGAACCCAGGACCTCTCAACAAGAGGTGCCCAGCCCCCTAGGGTGCATACCACTAGGATAGCTAAGAATTCATGAGAAAACATAGATAAATTCATAGGCTCTGCCCTGGATATGTCAGTTCTCAGTCGACTCAGGAAAAGATGAATTGCCTCACATTGATAGGTAATTAAGGGGTCCACTCCATAACCTGATTTAGTGTTTGGTTCCATAGGTCAAAATGTGTTATCACCACTTTTGGTTGGGCCAATACTAAGATAGAAATGCCTGTGTGCTTAGAGCACCTATAATACAACTAACTTATACCCTAAAGCATTGGAAAAGCACTTTTTCTTACTCTTGCAGGACGCCACACTGCGCCCTATTTCGTTTCCCACGCTTACCCTTGCCTGTGCCCCCCTGCACAAGCCTTCTCCGTCTCCTTCTCCTGCAGTACTTCTTCTCACTTCCTCCTGTTGCCCCCACACCACCTCATACACCCTCGTCTTCTTCCACAGGATTCCTACACTTACTCCCTTCTCCTCTCCATATTCCTGTATCTTCCTGTAGCCTGCTCCATCCTTCGTCTCTCTGTACACCTCCACCCTGTATCCACTCCTTATTGCCCACGCCTCAACCTCCGATGGCCCTCCCATCCTTCTCCCTTGTAACATCTTCTGTATGTACGCCTGCCATTCCGTTTCCCCCGGCGGCAGGAGCTCCTGCATCCCCCCTGCTTTCCACCTCTCTTCGACGACGGCGACTACCTTATCTCGAACGTCCTTCGCCTCTTCACTTGTTCCCTGGCCTCCGTCCATCACATTCATTGCCCTCTATAGGGAGTCCATTACGTCGCCCTCCATACTCTGTGTCACTACACCTGCTCTCATCCGATCTCGTTCCCCGTCCAACGCCCGCTCACTCCGTGCCGACGCGCACGCAGTTCGTCTCCTCTGTGCTTCACTCCGGGTGCTCTCTGCGTCTGCCATCGTCTGCAGGCTGTCAACTGGCTGCCTGCTCGGCACGCTGGCCTCTTCTTAGTGCTTGCTCATTCAGGGTCTCCTGCATACACATCAGCATGCCTCTCCTCCACTGCCCCCCTTGGTTCCCTTCTCTGTCTGCCTCCAGTTGCCCTCTACCCTTGCACACCTTGCTGCCCGCCTCGGAAAAAGCGAAAAAACATGCCCGGCGTCCGAGGGTGCTTGTGTACCTATATGGCCCCTCGAGGACCTGTTGCAAGAGTACCGTCGCCACGACCCTTGAATGAGGCTTGTCTTCAAGTCTGCCCCACGAGCGCTGCTAGTGGGAATCCAACCCACGACTACAGCTCGTGTAACGGGGCGTCTAGCCGCTGGGGTACTCCTCAGCTGACTCCATACCTCACGGCTTCGCCTTATACTCCTTTCCGCCCTCGCCTTTTTCTGTCTTCCGTGCCTTCCCCTCTTTGTCTTGGCTCTTCCCCTCCACTGACCCTTCCTGTCCTCCACCCCTGCCTTCGGTTGCTCGCCTCTGCCTCTCCTCCTACTTGGGTCCTCTTCTCCGGCTCCTGGTATTAGGTCTCTCCGCCCCGGACCCTCCAGCCCGTGGACTCTCTCTTCCCGGTGGAATTCAATTGCTACGCTGTCCCCCTCTAGCTGTGCCCGTCCCTTTCCCACCTACCTTGTCTTGGTCCACATCTCCTTCCCCACCGCTGCTGTCCCCGACCTCGCTCTCACTCTTGATCGCCCCGGCTGTCCTCGCGCTTGTCCGCTCTCTCCCGCAGCCCTGTCCTTCCAGCTTCGTGCCATTACCGGGCTACTCGTCTCTTCCCGGGACGTTCCAGCGCGCCCTCTTGTCTCTTCTTCCTTCCGGATGTTCTGGTACACCTGCTCCCTCTTCCCCGGATGATCCTGCCCGGGCTCCTGACCTTTTTTCTTCCTTTCTCTGAGGCTGCCCAAACGCTCCAGTCCGGGGGCCTCGGCTCTGCAGCTTTGCTGCTTGTTCTTAGTCCGCCCCAGACGTTCCAGTCCGTGGCACCGGCCCGACATCATTCCTTCGCCTTCTTGCCCTGCGGAGCCGCTCCATTGATCCGATGTTCCTGTCCGTGGCACCGTGCCTTCTGCCCTTTACCTTCGTGTTTTGCTGGTTTTCTCCCTCTGTGCCGCTCCTTTGTCCCCTTCTCTTCTCCCGTCACGGTTCATGCTCCTCAGCTCCTCTCCAATCGCTCGGTTCTCTCCGTTTCTTGTTCTTGTTCATGCTCTCCCTGACTGGCCTCCCACTTTTTTCGCCGCCGCCGCCTCTTCCTCCCCATGCAGCCCCGGACGCTCCATTCTATGATCTTCCCTCGATGCTTTGTCCCATCCTTGGGTTTCCGCCCCCCGGACGCTCCAGTCTTGGCGGCCCTGGTGCCTGCCTTTTCTTTCTTCCCCGGATGTTCCAGTCAGGGTTCTGTGCGCTTGTCCACTTGCCACTGCATCCCCCCTGGGGTTCCAGTCAAGGGGGCCCCGTTGCTGTGTGGCTTCTTCCTGGCCCCGGATGTTCCTGTCTGCGGCACTGCGCCAATTTTCTTTCTTCTTCCTGCTTTGCCAGTTGTCTCCTTCTGTGCCGCGCCTTCGTCCCCTTCTCTTCGCTCATAACTGTTCTTGTTCTTTGTCTCCTCTCCCATCCTCTCCTTGTTCTTGTTCATGTTCTCCTTGACTGGCCTCCCGCTCTTCTTGCCGCCGCGGCCTCCTCATCTTTGCTCAGCCCTCACGCTTGACGCTCCTTTCAGGGTCCACTCCCTTCTTCTCCGGGTGTTCCCGTCCCGGGCTTCTGCACCCCGGATGTTCCAGTCCGGGTGGTTCTGTTGCCGGCCGGTACGTTCCTCCCCGGATGTTCCAGTCCGGGCTCCGTGTGCTTGTCTGCTTGCGTCCCCCCGGATGTTCCAGTCTGGGGGGCTCCGTTGCTGTGTGGCTTCTTCCACGCCCCAGATGTTCCAGTCCGAGGCACCGTGCTTTCTTTCTTTCTTCTTGTTGCTTTGCCGGTTGTGGGTTGACTCCTTCTGTGCCACTCCTTCATCTCCTTCTCCTCCCTCATCACGGTTCATGTTCTTCGTGTCCTCTCTCATCGGTTCCTTGCTCTTGTTCTTCTTTTTTTGAGGCATGGCGTTCCCCCGCCGAGAGCATTGCACCAAAGCGGCCTAACCATGGGCAAAATGAGCGTTCATGGTGAGCCGAAGTTCTCCGAAGGACAGCCGCGGGTATTTACAAACCTAGTCAGGGTGAAAACACTGCATGAACTGCACCATGGGCCTGAAAAGGTTAAAATACTAGTGGAGGCGATTTCGGTGAAGAATGCAAAGGGATATATAGCCTATACCAAGGCAAAATAATCAAAAAGATTATATAATGAAAAAATGGACCAGTGGATTGAGCGAAGAGAAGCGAGCAAGTGCAGGGGCAAAAAGTAAAACAGACTGGAACAATCTGGCTTGCCTGAGATCAGTCTGGGGCCCTGTAGCTGATCTGAGAATTACTAAAGTACAAAGCCCTTTCATTCTGCTCAAGTCTTGCGCTCTTGCCGTAGTGGTCCTGAAAAAAATAGAAAACAAAAATTCCAATTGATGGCTCAAACAAAAAAGACTCAATGGATCGGTAAGGTTTCCTGGTGCGCAGAGCTGTGCATGCAGTGGTGCAGTGTGGTGCAGTGTGGTGACGGTGTTGTGTCCTGCCGTATAGGTGGGTGACGGGTGAAAGCTGATGTGTCAGATGGCTGTTGGTTGCTGGCTGCGTGCTGGTGGATGTTGGCGGCTGTTGTTTACTGGCTGATTGCTCTTGGCTGCTGGGTGCTGGATGTTGACTGCTGCTGCTGTTTGTCGTTGGCTGTGGACTGATTGCTGCTGGTCGCTGGCTGCTGGTTGCTGGATGTTTGCTGCTGGCTGGTAGCTGGGTGCTACTTGCTTGCTGATGGAGGTCGAAGGAGTGTCGGAAGAGGGGAGCAGGAAGCCGGGGGGGGGGGGAAATGTTTGGGGTGTCTGGGGTGTGTGGTTGGGGGGGGGGGTGTTTGCTGGCTGTTGTCGCTGGAAGTGTCTCACCGTGGAAGGGAGGCGGTGGGTGGCTGATGTGCTGGCGGTTGGCTGATGGCCGCTGGTTACTGGTTACTGGTTGTTGGTCGTTGGCTGCTGGCTGCTGACTGTTGCTGCTGCTGGTTGTTTGCTGTTTGTTGCTGGCTGTTGGCTGCTGACTGTTGGTTGCTGATTGTTTGCTGTTTGCTGACAAGACGAGAGTGCCGCTGGTGAAGCGAGTGTATGCGCTTGGGGTGAAAGATGGGACTGGAGGTTAAGTGTCATTTGGAAGAGGTATGCGGTTGATGATGTCAGGATGTAGTGGTTGAGGCGGAAAGTGTTGAAGTTGTATGGCTGAAGTTTTGGTGGGGGGTTTCGGTTTTGTGGTAGGGCGTTTAGAGTGAGGTTGTTTGTTGGTTGGTTCTTTGTTGATAGGGGATGGAAAGTGCAGTGGGTGGGGAGCGGTGGATGATGTACTGTAAATAGAAAAAGATTCTTTCCAGGGGTTGGAGGTGGTCGTCGGAGATAACTGATGAAGATTAGAGATGGGGTTGTCGATGAGCCATTGTTTGGTTTCGTTGAGGAGGGTGGTGAGAGGTTTTTGTCGATGTTTTAGGGTTTGACGAAGAGATTTGATGTTGGAGTAGTAGGTTGTGTTTGGTGGGGGTTTGCGTAATTGATTGCTGAGTGTGTGGGTATGAGGGTTCGAATGAAGTTGCGGCGGTCGCCTTTGGAAGCGGTGGCCCACCAAGTGATGATGGTGTTGTGGAAGTGCCCATTCCAAGTGTTGAAGAATTTTTTCCGTATTGCGTTAGTAGTGTGGCATTCGGTGATGAAGGTGATGGGGTCTAAGGGGTGGTGGTGGTTACAAAGAGGGCAAAGGTAGGTGTTGAGGATGAAGTGGGGTTGGTAGCCCTTGCAAGAGAAGAGGCCATTCACCCACTTAAAGGTGAAAGTGGAGAACCACAAGGATTTGAGAAAGAAGTGATTACTAAGGGAGAGGTGAATGTTGTTGTGTTGAGGGGTTGGGAGTTGATGTTTCGTGAGTTTAGAGGTTATTTTGCCGGGAAGTGGAGTTTGGTTAATGGCCAGTTGTGTGGAAGTTGTGGGGGAGAGAAGGTAATCGAAGTGGGTGGTGCTCCATTTGGAGACACTGTCCGCCGCGTCATTGCCGGGGAAGTCGGCATGTCCTTTGATCCAAGTGAATAGGATGGCGATGTGTTTTAGATGTTGGAGAAGATGCCATATGAGGTTGTACCAAAGAGCAAAGGAGTTGTTGCTAGTGGTGAAGGGGGGAGAGTGAAAGTGAAGGAGGGTGTTTAGGGTGAGGCATGTGCTCAAGTTGTCAATGGAGAAGATGATCGGTTGGGGGAGGGTGGTGAGTTGAGGGTAGAGGAGGGAGATGATGACGGCATAGATTTCTGCTGGGTATGACCCTTTGAGGGGAGAGGGGGAAGTAATGATAGTGTGGTCGTTGGGTTGAAGGGAGATAATTGCGGCTGATCCAGAGGGGTTGGAAGAGTTGGAGTCGTCCGATCCGTCGGTATAGATGATAGAGTAGGTGGTGTTGGATTGGAGAGCGTTGAGTAAGTCGTGACAGCCCCAATAATCCAGATGTGAAAAGTTGGGAAGTTGTTCTTGTTCTCCTTGCCTTTTCTTGCCGCCACCGCCTCCTCCTCGTTATGCAGCCCCAGACGCTCCAATCCAGGGCCGGATTGTCTTCAGTATTGCGGCGTATTTGGTGGTCTCTCCCAGTTTTAATGGGGAGGTAAGTCTCAAAACTCCGCTCTCTCCCTATCGTAGAGACCCGCCCATTTATGTATCCGAATAGGCAACTTGCGTCGAACGGGGTCAAGCGCGTTATTGTCACTGCTCTCTTGCATGTTGTACATTTGATCCACTGGTATTGCAGTGAAACAGGCACAGGCACAGGGCAATCATTGTATCATGATGGAATCTGAATGTGCACAAGATGAAGTAACGAATGTGCACAAATAAGCTTGAATATGCAACAATTAATGCATTTATGGATCCGCGATGCGAACGCGCGCGCTTGTCTGGTTACACCCCCCCACTAGGACACAACCCAGGGGGGCACACCATGGGGCCGTGGCCGAAAAACTACAACAAGACAAGCGAGTGCAAAACAAAATGGAAAATGTTGGTTAAGAGCAACCCCATGGGGGAAGAGAATGGGGTTACGCCACTAGAGCATATTCCGGTCCAACCTACGAGGGAGATAGGGGGACTCCTGCAACCTAGGCCGTGTAGACTTAACTACTTTCCCAAGGCTAGAGGTACCAAGGGGTGAAGGCCGCCTAGGAGCTTCACATGGCTCCTCTCCCCACCAAAACACAAGAACATGGGAAGAGAAGCCTAGAGCTAGTAGTGGCTCCACTACCCACGCAATGGCATGAAACAGGCACAGGCACAACACTCAGCAACCCCCCCACTAAGCTGAAACTCAGGGGGTTGGCTGAAGATCAGAACTGATTTCTGAAAAAAGAATGTGAGATTCAAAAATGCATGATCTGATGACACTAATCTCGGGCTGTGGAGGGCCGGTTTTCTCTGATGTCCCCACCAACCCAGCTCAGATCACACCGAAATCTCTGAATAGGGTGTCCAGTCATATTTTGGATCCAAAAAACAAGGCGAGGCTCCAAACTCCACAAAACCGTGGATTTAGCTTTTGGCACCCCGAATTGGGTATTGATTGGCAGGATTGACCTGCTCTGTGCGCCAGAAACACAGAAATGGCCCTGCCAAAAGGCGGGAAAACTGCTACCAGGCACCTCTAACCCCAGGCCAGGGGCACTAAACTGAAGGTCCTGGATCTAAAATATTTCGATTCCACTGGGGGTGGGGCTGTGAGTGGCAGCAGGGCTCTGCCTAGTGATGGGAATGAGAAAACATATTCTCGAAAAAAGTGATACGAGAAAGCATAATCGCTCATTTCATATGAAACGAGAACAAAAAATCGCTCATTTCATGAAAAAGTCCACACTGCGATGCTTCAGGCTCAGCAATCCGCTCCCTCAAGCACTGCTGGTTTTTGACATTATGGTGTTTGGGTATTTGCATTCTTGTATTTCCTAGGGGCTTTTGGATGGTTGTTGTTATTGCCTGCTGAATGATATTGTAACAAAAGCGACATTTTTTTTGCGGCAAAACTACGCTAAACATTGCAGAACAGCCACAACAATACACAAATAAATTCTTCCACGGAACATTCTCTGTAAATTTTTTGGACCAATGTCCTTACAAATCCCAGTGGTAGCATGCTCACCAGAGCTGCAGCATGTGCACTGCGAGCACAGCACTGCCAGCACGAAAAGCGAGATTTGTTTTACAAAAGGCGACATTTTTCTGTTTGCCAAAACAGCACTTCACGTTGCAAAAAATCAAATCAGTACACAATTGAATTGTTTCTTGCAACGTTTCAATGTAAGATCCTTCATGATTCTGCATTTTTCACCGACAGAAATGCAGCAACACATCCTGCTGGTGGACAAAGTGGACAATATTGGGGTTACATTCCAAGTTCCTCGCAGTTTCTGGTCTGGACTCAGTGTTGTTGATCGCATAAAAAAATTGGGAAGCAGAGATTGTTTCCTGGGACCCAAACTACCAATGCCCTATAGGCAAGCATCCACCAGGCGCCTATCAGATGCAGGTGAAGGAGAACACTGGGGAACTGCAGACATATGCAATCAGTGAGACACAGTTCAAAGGGTATGCTGGAGACAATTGTACGCTTATTACTGCTGCTGAACAAGCCCGTCGTGATGGTCACCTTTCTCAGAGTTCAGAGGGATCGCAGGACACAGCATCTTCTTCAAGTACACGAGCAACTCTTGGGTCACCAGCGCAGTGTTTGCCTTGCCTCAGACCTGCAAAGCAGAGATCAGGAGTGTACGATCACTTTCTGCAGTTGAATCCAGGCCTCTTCAGCTGTCGCGTGTGTGGGCAGAAAGTCACCAACCATGCTACATCAACTAGTGCAGTGTTTTCACACATTAAGCGCAAACATTACAGCCTTTGGGTGCAACTCGCAGTGTACTCACCTCACCACAACGTGGTACAGGATGCACAGGGCTCCTTGCAGTGATACATGGCCTTTGCCAGAATCCTGGTCCATCACTATCGTATTACCAAGTGGCTAGTGTCTGCTCTTGCACCAATTTCAACTACAGTTGACAGCACCGCACTGCGTGCCTTTGTGGGTGGTCTCTGTGCTGGTTATACACCAGCCTGTGCACGGACGGTCCAAAAGATTCTGTCCGTTGCCAAGGCAATGATTGAGACGAAGTTACAGCAAATGCTGTTTGAAGCAAAGGAGAAATGCAGACAGCCTGCTATCGCGTTACAAACTGATTTGTGGAGCTCCACAGTCCAGCATGATGCCTACGGAGCCGTAAACGCGTCCTTCTTCACTGGAGATCTGCACTTTGTCCATGTACCTTTGGATGTGAACGTGTTTCCTGAAGACAGCCACACAGGCTTTCTCCTTGACCCATTGATCGATCGTTCATTTGCTCCTCCATTCGCTCACTGCGACATGCAGCGCGTTGACTAAGAAGAAAGTGCTTGCGCTCTTGTTGCAACTCGAGTTTGGCAGAGTTGTGCATACACACCTTCGTGGCATGGTTCGGACGTAGTGGTTTTTGCTCTCTCTTCCATTGATTGTTTGTGTACTCACTCTTGTTTTCTCCTTCTCCCGTCGATCGATCAGTCATTTGCTCCTCCATTCCCTCACTGCGACATGCAGCGCGTCGACTAAGAAGAAAGCGCTTGCGCTCTTGTTGCAGTTCAAGTTTGGCAGGGATGTGCATACACACCTTCGTGGCATGGTTCGGACGCAGTGGTTTTCGCCCTCTCTTCCATTCATTGTCTATGTACTCACTCTTGTTTTCTCCTTCTCCCGTCCATCGATAGGTCATTTGCTCCTCCATTCTCTCACTGCGACATGCCGGCAGCGCGTTAAGTAGGCACAAAGCGCTTGCGCTCTTGTCTGAAGTTCCATCTCCCACACACATTGATTGGTTCAGGACGTGCCAACGCGATAGAACGCGACGTTCATGATGGCGAAGAGTGTGTTGGCGCATATTCAAACACTACGTGAGGTTTTCAATGACGACCCCGTGGAGGAAGAACATCAGCAGCTACTCCCTACTGCATCCCTACTACTTTCCCACGCTCTATGTAATGGCGGGGCAATGGTTTGCGCCATCAGCAACGTCCGCATCGTCGGAAAGAACATTTGGTGGATGTTCTCACCTCGTCGCAAGAAAACGCGGAAAGCAAAGCCCAGAGCATGTTGAGCTTCTCACTTTTGTAAGAAGCAACATGCAATATTTTCCCGATTTTGGTCCACTAGAGGACCAATATTATAAGTTGTATAATAAGAAAAAGAGCACGGAGGAAGAGGAAGTGGCCTCCGATGAGGACAGTGAGGAGGACTAGTGGGTGCCTTGTCAATTTACGAAAGCATTGTTTTTTGTGCATAATATTAGGGTTAAGGTTAGCAATGGCTTAGGGTACATGGTGTGAAAGGCAACATCGTCGATTCCAAGTCAAAGCATTGGAGGACCGGTTTGTTGAATTTGAAAATGTTTGTTAAAGGACATAATTAAGAAAACGGAACTTCAATGGCAAGCATAGGTTTTCAAACGGTCACAAGGCCCCGAGAGTAAGGAAGACAAAAGGGTACATGGTCAATGTGTGCAAACATTGTTTTTGTGCATGATATTGGCGTTAGGGTTAGCAATGACATAGCATGCAAACCGTGGTTTGTTTCACATAGTGTGGCATGGTGTATTTCAAAACATTTCTTGAAGAGCTTGTTTTGCAAAAACACATTATCGGTTGGTAACATAGAATTTAAAAAGTGCACAAGGCCCCGGCTTGATATAACATCGTAAAGAGTAAAGCAAAGCATTGAGCAAAAGGGTTGTTATTGACGATAAGGTTTGTTGAATACCATGGTGGCAAAAGCATTTCACCAATGAGTAGCATTAGCATTTGGAAAAGCGGGAGCCTCCGACTTCATATCATATAATGAATACTAAAGCAAACCATGATACAAATGGTGTTAACAATGGTTTGTTGTACGTGATAAGGCTCTTTGAAGGAGGTATTGGCCAAAATGTGTATTCAATTGGTACCATTCATCGTAGGAATTGCACTCATCGCCGCCTTGAGAAAACATCAACAATGCCTCGTTGTTTTTTGGTCACATCAACTATGTCGAGACATATCGAAAAAAATGAAACGAGAAACGAAAATCGCTCATTTCATATGAAACGAAAAAAAACGTTCATTAAAATGAAAAAAAATTGCTCATCTCATTTGGGCAAAAATATTCTCCTTCCCATCACTAGCTCTGCCAGCCCCAGATGTCCCTGATCAAGGCCAAAACTGTACAAACCGTCATAAAAGACCTGAGATGGTAGTGGCGACGCCATGTGGCAGACCTGTACTGAGAAATGGCCACTAAAGGGAGGGAAGGACAGACAAGTGTGGACGGCGTCCGTGCTGATTAAACAGACAGTGCAGTGGACCAAAGATGTGCAGTGCTATGCTGACAGTGTGACTGACTGACAGCAAAACAAACAAACAAGGGCAGAGCAAACTGATTTTACCACAGCCCCAAACCATGACTCTCTCTCTTTCTCTCCATCTTTCTTTATCTCTCTCCTTCTTTCTCTCACCTTTTGCAACCGAGCAAGGCAAGTGCCCAGAGCTCGGTGCACTGCAGAAGGGAAAGTGGCCTCAGCACACTGTTCCCAATCAGAGGATTCAAGTTAGGTACCAGTGTTTAGGAACTAAGCTAGTTTCTACGCACAAGCTGGGAGGGTTCCCACTAAACATCTGGCTCGGCTAGGATGGTGTCTACCGACATGCTGGGAGGGTTCGTGTTAAACCCACAAGCTGGGAGGGTTCCTTCGCAACACCCTAACCTACTAGACCCAACTTCCCGACATGTGACATATGACACAGTGTAAAATCTCTTAGATGAGGTTTCGACTTGGGGTTTAAGTTCAAGTGCCTTGTGCACGTCTGCACCCAACCCAACTCTCACAGGGTGCACTGCCACCTACAGTGCTGCACCATCAGTGGTGCTTTTCCCTGGAGGTTATTAGCTGGTCTTGCGTCTCCCCACCTCCCTCTTCTGTAGCGAAGGTTTTGAACACAGTTTCTTACACCCCCCAGGGATTGGCTACCGGGGCTGGAAATTGGGTGGGGGTGATCAAAGCAATAATAACCTGTTTGCTCCCTGGGACGAGTCCCAACAGGAGCCTCACCAACTTGGCATAAGGCTATATCAGTCAAATTGCCAGCCTCAGCCGTAGGCTGAAGGCTCATCTTATTTTCTCTTAGGGCCATTGTGATCATAGTTGCTCTAGTGCAACTTATGTTAGATGTTGGTCTGAGGAGGGTTTCCCAGCCCCCCCCCACCCAAACGAAAAGTTGGTTAGTTGTCACTGCCTTACTCCCTGTGCTCCCGAACACTCACGGCGAGCACAAAACAAACACCAACGAGCGCAAACAAGCACAAGATCCGTTCCTTGGTGGGGTGGGGGGTACCCGACAAACCACCTCAAGGCAATGCCAACCAATGACCCCATTTTTCACACAAAGCGTATCTCAAGCTCCCAAGGGAGCACAATTTGAACCATATCGAAGGGAAAAAGAGTTAAAACGAGTCGACGGAGGTCAACTCAACCAAACAAAATCCGAGATGAGACCATGCAACAAGCCCACGCACCTGCCTCCTAGCCACCATGACGCAAAACACCCAAACTGCCAAAGGAACGCAGCAGGGCCCAGGATGGACGGCAAAAACAGGTTTCGTAAGCTCCAAAGGGAGCAAAATTCGACGAACGAGAGGACGAACGCGTCGAAACTCGACGAACCTCGACGAAACTCGACGACGGCGACCAACGAACAAAACAAAAATGCACTGATCCTACACTAATCCTAGGCCACACTGTATACCTTACCTTAACCTTATAACCAAAAAAACACATGATCGCGAAGATGAGCGTCAACCCTGGGAACAAACCCCGCAAACAATACAAAGCCCAGGAGGCGCGCCTTGCCTCTCTGGGCACCGGAACCAGCCCCTTTATCTGCTTTGGGGCAAAAACCTTCAATAACTCAAAACAAGGCCTTTCAACGCCACGAGCCAAATGTAAGGCCAGAAAAGGCCACAGAAGCGCAACCAATAGTTAAACTAGCCCGTTTATCTGCTTTGGGGCAGTTGCAAAGTCCACTCGTGGGCCATGGAGACACTGGTGCATAAAAAGGCCACTCAAGGACCGTGACATGCCATGATGACAGAGTAGACACAAGTGTGAAACACACACATAATCATTATGTCTTCTGTGTGTTTACCCTCACCAGTCACGATGACCTGCTGGGTAGGCAGCCCACACCACCAGGGGACGAGGAAGTCGACTCTTGCCCCGAAAGTACCCGCGAAGTACCAGAGGGCAGTTGGTCGGGCAGCCAAACCTGAGAAGTCTCAGCCATAATCACCAGGGTACTCACCAGTAAGGAAGTCGAGGATGGAGGCCTTCTTGTAGGTGATGAAAGAGGCTCCAAGCTGGATGTAGGGCCAAACTGGGCAAAGTTGGCGAAGTCGGCCCCAATGCAGCCCCAACGACTGCAAATATCTGGAAGAGGGTGAGAGAGGGGTGCAATACCCCACATAAACCCCAAAGTTGAAGGCAGGGGCACCAGTAGTCCCAAAATCCAAATAAGGCCGTAATGGCCATAGCCCTGGCCAGCCTGCTGCAGAGTAGCGCAGCAGCAGGACCGTATCGGATCAACGGATCTCCTGTTTAAGCTTTGGCAACGAGATGTACTCGATTTCCATCTCGCTGCACTCCTAATCGGTGATAGAACTTTCCATTTCGGACTCATCGAGCGTGTTAGCATCACTCTTGGCGCGTGTCGACGAGTGTAGGTAAGGGTGTTCTTTGGCAGGTCGTATAGGGCTTTTAACCGGGCTTACCTTCGAGGTAATGGATGAAGGTTTGGAAAGAAGATCCAACTTCGAAGCGCTCTGCAACTGTAGCTCGGTGGAATGCCGTAGGTCCACATACCATTCCTTCCAGTCGACAGTCGGATTGTGGCTTCCAAGCCATGGAAACCCAAGCACCACATCCGGTAGAATCTCCATAACCTTGAAGTGATATTGAAATACGAACTCTGGCACTCGAACATAAGCTCTCGTGTAGTATCGCACTTCAACTTGGACACCTCCGGCGGTTACGACGTGTCCGGGGTTGGTCAGTTTATAGAGGGGAAGTGGCGCCCTCTTTGCAGTCTGCATCGACATGAAGTCACTCCTTCTTCCACAGTCGACCAATAATTCCACACTGGAGTCAAAGCAGTCGTCCCACCGTTCGCAAATGCGCCCTTGAACGGTGAACAGAGTCGCATGTTCAGGTTTGGTTCCTTCGACGTTGGCACTCCCAAGTGTCGAATTCCTTTCTGGTTTGTCGTTACTGATGGTGGAGTTCAGCTCTTCTCGAGGACATCCGCCACCAGGTCTTCCAAGATGCTTTTTAGGCCGACGTGGGCCGTTCTCTGCTCTTGGAGCGTGATCAAAATCGTTCCTTGCTGTCTCGACTCAGATATCTTCGAGGCGTGCCCCATCTTGACCCTCCACATTCTCTTCCTCGAGATGGTGGTCGATTCTTCTGACAGTCACGGACCAAGTGCCCTTGCTCGCCACAGTTGTAGGAAAGCGGAGTTTCTGGACTATCGTGGCGTTTGAACCGATCATTCTGACGTTCACCAATGTAGGCGTGCAGCTCTTCTCGAAGCTTGGCGATTGTGTCGAGATTCATGGGCTCTGGCACAGTCGAAGCCATTGGAGCTGCAGCTGGAGTCGGCATAGGATTGACGTGCAGTGTTGGTATAGGATTAGAAGGGAACATTGTTGAAGTCGAAGTTGGCGGAACCATCATAGGCAGAGGTCTCCAAACTGCAGCACCCGTAGTGTCTCCCATCGGTTTTGACGCATTCTGGACCTCCTCTAGTTTACACCGGCAGGCATGTAAGCCTCAGCAATGGTCTCCACAAGCGTGTCAAAGTTCAATGGTCTCCCTGAACACCATTTCGAACGGACTTCGACGATGTACTGTCGGCGCACAGCGTCATTCGACAACCCTTCAACAAATCCGGAGTTAACGAGGTAACCCATCTGGAGGTCACTAGTGTTGACCTTCGACTTGATAACACAAGTTGGAAATTCTTTACCGTAGTCCGCACGTTGAGGGAACTCACTTTCTCGCAAGGTCAACGTTGTCGGGAGGTAGACTGGCTCATGGGATATGCAATCAAAGCGCTGACCCAACACACTTATGAGCTCGAACCAGTCATCTTGTACCTGCTTTGTCCAGCTGTGACAATACTCGACAGCGTCGCCTTAGACGAGTAACGATATGGTAGTGACTTGAGGTTTGAGGTTTGACATTTGACGTTTCGGGTACTAGACGTTCTTCGGCCCCGGGGGGCCACCTGGTCGGGCCAGGTGATATCCTCCCCACCGGGACCTAGTGGGGGGGCCTTCATGACGCGCCGCCTGCCTGGTGGCGGAGTCCCCCGGGTTCACGGGGCTCGGAGCCCCGTCCCTCCCCAGCTTCCCCATTTTGCCACTCCCCCGTCAGTGCGTCACTTAACAACCGTGGTTGCAGGCGCTTACCCACTACGCCGCCCCTATAATGCGTGGTCGCCCGGGCTGCCGGCGCCGCCGAGCCCGTGCTACTGGCTTGTCGCCAGTGGAACCCCCATCGGCTGGCGCGGAGGCTGCCTAGCCGTGGGGCTGGTGCATAGCACTGTGTGCTACTACTGCCTTGGCGGGTGCAGTGCCCTGGTCGTGTGTGAGCGGCGCTCGCGCCTGGCCTTGGGGGTCGGGGCCGGTGCCGGTTCTTGCGTCTCCCCTTGGGCTCCTCCCTGCTCTCCCGTCCCTGGCGGTGCGTGTCGCGGGTTGTCCCGCCCGGGTGTCCCTTCCCTTCCCCTGCCGGTACGCCATTCCACGCGGCCTGTGCGTTCCGCGGGCTCGGTCCGGTTGCCCTTCGGGTCCGCGCAGCGTGTCCGTTGCATGTGTGTGCGCTCCTGCTCCCGCGGCGTGCGCGCCTCCCCCCCCCTCCGGGTTGATGTGGCGCGCGCACTACGCGCGGCTCCGGTGCAGGGTGCCGGTAGGGCCGTTCCAGGCGGTTCGTGCCCCTCCGCGTTTCCTGTCGCGGTCCTGTGCTCCGCCTATTTAGCTCGTGGGGGGCTGTCCTGGCCTCTTCGTCCCCTTGCCTTGCTTGGGGTCCCGCGCCCCCCCGCGGGGGACTATGGTAGTGACTTGAACGAGTTGTGAAGTGATGTCCGACAGAGCGAGGGCTCGCATAAGATCCTCCTTCCAAGTTCGAAACTCTCCTGATCCTGGCTTCCCAGAAAACGACCGAATCAATTTGCATAGACGTTCAACTCGGCCACGCGTGATCTCAAACGTTGGAGCGCCAGGATTCATGGTATTCATCCGTTTCCCCTGATTCATCGATGGATCAAAGGGAGGCGCTTGTAGAGGTGGTTGTTGCGGTGCAAAATGTTGAGGTGGCTGGTTGTTTGACGGTGCATGCGGTGCATAGCTTGTAGATGGTTGTTGTGGGTGAGGGTGCTGTGGTGGAAACTGGGAGTGCTGGATCTGCGGTTGTTGATTCGAAGGTTGCTGGCTCGAAAACTGCGCAAACTCATTGAGGAGAACGTAGCACTGTGAAAGTTCATGTTCCAGTCGTCGAAATTTACTCACTGCTGTTCGTGTTGCGTTCTCCTTCGAAGACTGCAAAGCGTCAACTCTGTGGTCGGTCGCTGCAGTGTGGTTTGCTGCTGAAATCTGCAACGCATCGATGCGTTGCTCCAATTCGATGACCTTGGTTTGAACTTCTGCGAGCTACTGCGTTAAGCTGTGAAGATCACAGGATATGCATGGAAACCACTCGCTGTCTCGACTTGCAATGCATTCTGCGATGAACTTTTCTAGGGAAGCCGAGAACCTGTGGTGCAACGGCGAGTCGGATTGAAACAGGCAATCTCGAATAAAGTGCAGCATAGCTGCGTCATCAAAAGGTCGCTCCAACTCAGGTTGGAATCAAAGACGGCGTCGAAGATTGTAACGCAGAGGTCAAACATAATGGTCTCCCCGCCACCTAACTGGCTACCACTTGTTGTGCTTTTACTTGAAAACTGCCGTGTTTCTCGAAAATCCCAAAATACGACAAACCCCTTTTCGTGCAGGATCTTTAGGCGGAGCACCAAATCGTACCCGAATCACAAGCTCGAAGACAAAAACCTTGTTCAAAGATATCGAAGTATTATACACCACTTCGCTCACAGCAACTGGCATCTCGATGCTTCATATGTATTCGCAGATTGCAGTGCGGTCGCGCATTCGCGCGCTCGCTGCACTACTGCTGCTCGAAGCAATTACAACGGTTCATTCTTGCTGATTACAACTTGATTCGGAGAATTTAGAATGTTTGATAATCTGATGTCAATCAACTTTTCTTTGGTCTCCGTTAGGCAGGCAAGGCGTAGAAACGCTACCAGAGCCCATAGAGTGTGCTGTCGTGTCCAAAAAAAACCAAACTCAGGCTTAATTCAGGCAGATTCGGGGTAATCTTGTCTCTGTTGGTCTGTGCACTTTTGGAAATTTGGCTACTCGTGCAGATGGAAGCAATCGTACACACAAAAACGCTGCGCAGCGACTTTCACCCCTACAGGTACCCCCTGTAATTCTGGCCGCGTCAGTTGTGACGCCAAGAACTCAGATCTTACCTTCATCTGTTCTGATGCTGAAGCCAAAGTCCAGATTCAGGCACAGGATCCTCGAAACTACCTTGAATTCCTCAGGTTTGTCCTTCGTTCTGCTATTGTTGCAGGAAGCCCCGACGTGAATTGTTCAGACAACCTTCAAACGAAGGCTGTAGGGACTTGTAACAGCAACCTCTGAGGTCCGCAAGCTTCGGTATAATTTTGGCACACGCCAATGTGAGCTTAATCCCTCAGTTTCAGGTCAAGAATGGTGAAGCCAAGTATCTTGTGGGACTCAGTCGAAAGATTGGCCTTGTCCAAGTCGATTGACACCGCCGCCACTGTAGATAAAGGACTATTGGGTGTCTTTGAATTATATACTGTCATTAAAGCGCCTCTTGCTACCCTTCGGCGCGTTACATGCCGAGGAGTCAGGGCCATCATTTCCCATCATGATGCATCATCATCAGGCCAACAATTTCCCCAGAATCTGTTGGCTGCTCGCGAACAACGTGCCGGAAAGCATAATTGAGCTGAATGAAGTACATTATATATTGACCTAAGTCTAAACGAAGGCAGTAGTGGTTTCGGTTTCAGACATTCCGCATCATTTTGCCTTAATCCGCGGAAATTTGTTCATTCTACGACAATTTAGGGTAATTTACTTGTCATCTCCCCTCATTCCTTCAAGCTCTGTTTACGGCGTAGCCTAACCTTCTTAACGCTGATGTTTTTCTTTTCACTTAGGAACTGTAGACTACATTTGTCCTTGTTTCCCCTGTCTACAACTACTTCATTCTTTCCATCTCAGTGCAAATTGAGACTCAACCTTGTTGATTCTTGTGACAATCCGTCAGATGCGTTAAATTCGTAGGACATGCTGTACTTTTCAGAACGAGAAAAGCGGGACTAGCATGATGTAGAGTACATGGAGGACGCCGTAGCGTGCCCGGGACAGCAAAGCCGCTCAGAGCGCCAGAGATTTCACTTCATTTTGATGCTCCCCCCATTGAATCTTCATCTAATCTACCTCATTCTCAACCAAAGCATGGTTTGGTATCGCTTACAGATACGCTCACGTGCTCCCTAGCCCTTAACAGTACGTTTTCCTGTCCGTTGGACTGTTCGTCACTCCTCATTCTGCTCCATTCCAGGTTGATCCATCCCAATTTGGTGCCAATTGAGCCCGAATCTCTAAGCTATTCCCCTTAAGAAAACTCCACAGAGCGTAGCCGAAGGGCTCAGGGGCGGCATGGGGAACGTCATCTGAGGGCAGGTATCCCTTCTTAGCTTCCCGGCGGTATGGAGGGGTCGGTGCTGTGGCCTTGCCCTTGGGGTCCATGATATACAAGCACAACAGCGAAGCCAATGAAGATGACAATATGCACTTGCGAAAAATTCCAGTCTACAAGAAAATGTAGGCGGATGATATGATACATATGAATCACAATAATTCTTCCTGTATAATTTACAAAAAATTCCCATTGTGAAAAAATATTCGGCTAATTTGGTTTACGCACGCGCGCCGGCGATTCCAATCAAATCATCGGAACACGACCATCTCAGCCGCAACGAACACCAGAAATGAGTCTGGCGTGTCCAAAATATACAGGAACTGTTCCGGTAAAAATTTGGGGGGCGCCGAATATATAGATCTCCGGAAATAATCTCAATCTGACCTAATGACAGGGGGGGGGGGATGGGCCCCATGTTGGGGGGGGCCGCCCCAACGGGAGGGGGTTGCCCCCCCACCGAAATGGACCTCCCGAGCTGCAATTTTTGCCCTTACTAAAAAACCCCCCAGCAGATAACAGAAAATCCATAACAGCCTCAAGAAGCCTCAGAAATGATGCACTGACAGTGCTGGGACATTGTGGGGTCTGCCAAGGTGGTGACAGGGCGGAAGGGGGCTCGGGAGGGGGGAGGGGGCTCCAGCAAACATTCAGAAAATCAGGGGGCAGCAACACCATGGTTTCTGGAGGTTAGGGGGATATAGGCAATTACAGGACACAGGTTTCTCGGTTCCAGGGCATGTGATCCATATTTTTGGACTTGCAGGGTCTTGGCAGGAATTCGTTCTGAGCCGTTTCTGGAGCAAAGCACACAGGGATTCATGTTAGATTGCGGCACTGATCACTGGTTTTTGGACACCAAAACAGTCGCTTCAAGCTCCTCCACATCCTACCCACGAAGGGTCTTGTGCAGACAATGGTCCAACTAATAAAGGCCTTGTAGACAAGACTGTGGCGTGTGCATGGCCCTGCGGCACATATCCATCCTGCTTTGATGCTGTCGGGTGCGTTTTGCAATACGCCAGGCAGGAGGAGCTAGTGTTTTTGTCTGTTACGTGCTGCAGCACCACAGGGCAATAAAGCACGCACAAAACCTGGTTACCCACATGCCAATCCCAGAGACCTGTCAAGGACACCACTTCAGTACCTTCTGCTGTGAAACAAAATGGAACCTGAAGCTGGAAGCATGCTCAAAAATTCCGCGTCTATGAACACAGTAGGATATGTTTCTTAGAGAGTGTAAGTGTGCCCCTGTGGATCAAGTGCTGGCAGTCCCACGGGCCGCGGCTTCGCGCTGGGCATGCTTGCCGGCTGCCTTGACCTGGGCAGAGTAGGCAGCAGCTGCCACTGACCAGTACAGCATGTGGCCTGTTGTGTCCGGGCCCAGCGACACCAGTTGTGTGGGCCCATGGCCCTGGGACTGAAACATCCTACCACCAAACTTCAGCACGCACAAAGGGGCCCGATGCACCAACCCAAACCCACTGGCCTGCCACTGCAGACCATATTCGGCAACCTGAAAAAAGCGGACCTGCAGGGTATGTACATCGCACAAAGGCAGGACTGCATGGGGTCGCAGCCCCCCCTTGGCAAGCCTGTACACTCCCCAGATGACCACCCGCTGGGGCCCAAACTGGCTGCAGACATACAACCAAAGTTCACCAGGAGCAATGGTCAGATCAGGGTTCACCAATGCACTGCATGTCCTGTGGCAAATGTGACGGAAGTGCAAACTGCTGTACATAGCTGCCCCGATGAGCATTGCAACACGATCTACATTGTTGAAGCTCGGCAGGGTCACTGCTTGGGTGGCAAGTGCTGAGAAAAACAGGTGCACCACAGAGCCAAAGGGATCGATAAGAGGCAGTGGGAACTGTGACAGAGCTCGCAAGCTGTCCACACTGTACAAATGAGCCGTGGTGTACTTGACCCACCCCGTAATGAATCCGCCCAAAGCAGCATTTTTGGTCTCAACCTCGCCGGCCACATACCGTGCCACAAGCTGCCGCATGAGGTTGCCGTCAATTCCGCTTTTTGCCAGGTTGTTGACAATGTCCTTGATCTCTGGGTGCTGCAGAACCTTCGTGGTGCACGGGTCCAGATGGATGCGGACCCGCTGGACAGCCAATTGCATTAGGGTTCGATACAGATCACTGTACGCGGCTCCATTGCCTCCTCCCAGCTGCGACTCGAACGAGTGGGCCAACTTCTGCAGTAGCTTGTGCTCGCCAGTGTCGTCACGCAACCAATGCCCTTTTACGTTCTTGCTTCTCTTGAGGATGCCGTCCGGAACTGCACCAGTGTCGAGTAGGGCATTGGTGGTCTCCAACTTGTCGAGGCTCTCCTGCGCAGCACTTCTCCTCTGTCGAACAGCGTCCAGATTGATATTGTTGCACTCTGAACAGGCAGACCTGGGCTTTGAAGTCAGCTTGCAGCATACTGCAGATTGAAGGACTCCTGTTCCCTCCTTAGCGACCACCACGTACGGACACGAAAGCATTGTCCCTTTCTTGGACTTCATCATGGCAGGATTGGCGCAGTGTGCCAGGGGTAGCCACGAAGTGGACCGCAAGCCGGGACATGGAAATGTATCGCTCCTGGTGTCTCTGAGGTCTCTTTCAGTTGCTGCACCCATGGGCTGCGTCTCGGTCTGGACATTCGACATCACTGTTCCCAGGTCACACCTGCAATACATGAAAAGAGGGGGAGGGTCCAGAAAATGGTGCTGCTGATTCCAACTGATTCCAACTGAGTGTTCTTACAATCTGTTAACTCCTCCCTTCAGGTTGCTTAGACCAGAAAATATAGCCACACCACAGAGTGGCTGCCAACACCTCATGAGTAGTCTGCAAAATTCCAATCTGTAGATGCGACCCTTTTTGTTTAGGTTCAGACCTTGGAAAAACCCTGTTACCAGATGGTAATCAAGAGTGTTCTCAAAATCTGTTACCTCTTCCCTGCAGTGGTGAGGTTGCTTGGACCGAAAAATATAGCCATACCACAGAGTGGCTGCCAACACCTCATGAGCAGTTTGCAGAATTCCAATCTGTAGATGCGACCCTTTTTGTTTAGGTTCAGACCTTGGCAAAACCCTGTTACCAGACTGTAATCAAGAGTGTTCTCAGAATCTGTTTTTGGTGCATGGGGGTCGCCCCCCGGCGAGCATACCACAAAAACGGCCTAACAACGGGCAAGTGAGCGTTCATGGCGAGCCGAAGTTCATCGAAGGACAGCAGCCATATGTACAGTAACTCAGGGGGTGTGACCCTGCTCCAAAATGCACCAAAGGCCTGGTTACTGTGGGCTGTGGCTTCGCCATTAGCCCTGTGGTTGGTGTTATGACGCAAGACGAATCGAAAATAAAAGGGACTCTATATATATTTATATATATATATAGATAGAAGTCAGAAACAAACAAATAATCCCGGCGCTAGAACATCAGGGGAAAAAAAAAAAGACCTCCAGTTAAGTGGAAACCACTGACTTCAGAAGCGTTCGGAAAGCTCTGAGAACCGAGTGATGGCTGAGGTGTTCTTACCGTAGTAATTGAGCTGTTGCCGGTTTCAAATTGACCTCACAGGCTAAGGGACTAAAAGGCCACGGAGACGGAGACGGGCCACGGAGACGGGAACGAGGATCTCAGGGTACTTTATCAATCTGTTGGCATGCAGCGTAAGGGCAAACGCCGTATGTGAGCGGGCTCGGAGCACTGGAATGCTGTGTTCTTTTAATCCAGGTACCACAGGACTTCCGGGGACGGCTCGCGAGGTTCCGGTATCCAGAACCAGCAATGATAGTATCCAAAACCTTCTGGTTCATACCACCAGTGAATGCCGAGGTACCACATGACAGCAGTGGCTGGGGAAAAAGGCTGTAAATTGGATGATTGATTGGAAGGTGTGCGAGACGGAGCTGGAAGAGACATGGTCCCATCTCATCGATCTGCCAACTGGTGTCAGGCGGGGGGGGGGTGCAGATCGCAGGTGGTGAAGATGAGGAGGACGGAAAGAAAGACAAAAAGAAAAAAGAAAAAGAGGGGGGGAGAAACTCGTCGCCCGGAGACCAAAGCGGGGCAGAAACCCCCCAGTCGCTTGTGGAGCATAGTTTCTTTTCGCGATGGCTTTTTTAGGGTAACGTGTTCCTAAGTCGGTAGTTACTGTAAATTAAGTAGTTGGGATTTGGTTTTTTTGTTTTTGCTGTGAACGTGTCTGTGTTTGTGGGGGTGTTTATTGGTGGCTGTTGTGTTTGTCCTTTTTGGGTAGGTCAACGGGGTGGGGTTGTGAGACGAAGTGCTGTAGATGGAGTATTGGTTGTTCCATGGGTTGTCTTCGGAATCTGGTTGGAGTAAGTGCAGATCGTTAATTGGGTTTTGTCTGAGCCAGGTTTGTGTCTCTTCCAGTGCTGTTTTGAGTCGTTTTCTTCTGTGTTTAAAGGCTGTTTTCAGGTTTTGTAGGTGTTGGAAGTAGGGAGTGTTGGGTGGGATTGCTCTTAGTGAATTACTGAGTGAGTTGGGAATGAGCGTGCGGATGTAGTTTCTTCTTTCTCCTTTGGATGCATGTAGCCACCAGTCGATGACTGTTTGTTTGAAGGGTTGTTGCCAGACCTCAAAAAAGAGGTCACAAACAGGTTTCGCTGTGCCGCATTCGGTCACCGTTGTTATGGGGTTGAGGGGGTGATGAGTGTGGCATTTGGGGCATTGATATGTGTTGAGTTTGTAATGGGGAAGAAAACCAGTGCAGCAGTACAGTCCGTTAGTCCATTTAAAAGGTAATCTGGAAAACCACGATGTGTGGGCGTAGAAGTCGGTGCTAGAAGGTAGGTGTATGTTGTTGTGTTTATGGCTTGGAAGTAGGTGTTTGACAGTTTTGCGTGTAATGCGTCCTGGCAGTGGTGTATGATTGTGGTATATGAAGTGAAAAGTGTCGGGGTTGTGGTGTTCTGGGTGTTGGTGGAGGTTGAGTGATATCCATTTAGAAAATTTGTCAGAGTGCTCATTGCCAGCGAAGTCAGTGTGTCCTTTGATCCAGGTGAAAATTATGTGAAGGTGGGTGTTGTGAAGAAATTCCCAAATATAGTTGTACCAAAGAGCGAAGCAATTAGCGTTAGAAGCGAAGGGTTTAGTTTTGAATTGTTGTATTTGGTGGAGTGTGGAGCAAACCGGCAGGTTGTCAATGGAAAAAATGATTGGTTGAGAGAGAGTGTCGAGGTGTTGGCGGTAGGTAAAGAGGATAATGGCATAAATTTCTGCTGGGTAAGATCCTTTTGCCGGTGATGTGTTGCAGATGGTTGTTGGCGGTGTAGTGTTGAAGGTGATGGCGGCGCCCGATGGCGTGTTAGCTGTGGGGTCATCCGACCCGTCGGTGTAGGCAATCGTAGCGTTAGGGTAGGCGTCGAGTGCGTCTAAAAGATCGTGGCACCCCCAGTAGTGCAGGTGTTGAGGGTTTGGGGGAGGAAGATTGTTTTTCAGGGTAAATTGAATGAAATTTTGAGTGGTTGTGGTGCTAGTGAAAGGAAAAGGGAAGTTGGCCGTGTCGGGTATGGAGAGAGACTTGGTAGGTTTGGAAATATCTTGGGATGTGGGGAGAGTAAGGAAGCGAAACTGGTGGTTGGGGGTGAGGATTGTGGACATGTCAGGGAAAGTAACTGTGGTTTTCTGAGGCGTGGGCTGGTCGAATGTGCCTCGGAACCACTGGGTCGTTTTTGTGGTATGGGTGGCATTTTTCGTAATGGAATATGTTGATGGGTGGCTGTTGGATTGGTAGTAGAGAAAGGCGACTTCGATTGTTGTGTGTGTAGGGATTTGAGAAGGGAGACATGGGTTGACTGTGGGTATGTTGTGCGTGTGGAAACCTAAAAAGCTAGCAGAGTGGGCAGTCATGCGTTGCATGGTGTTGGGGTTAGTGGCCTTGTAGCGCAAGGTGTACTTGACTCTTTCGTTGCTGTGGGAAGGTCCGTCGTCGTGTGTGTAGCGCAGTATATGGTTGATGGCTTGGATGTGGGTTACGATAGAAATTTTCGTGATGTTTAAACCTAGTGTGTGTGGGGGGGAGTATTTGGTTTTATTGGGGGTACGACAGAATAGTTTGCCTAACTTGGAGATATGACTCCAAATTGTGGTGTCCAGTTTGTCGAGGTCCTGTTGCGGGAGTGAGTTGTAGATTAAACGGTAGGTGAGGGTAGGTATCAGTTGTATGTTGGATAGTTTTATGACTTCGTTGTGTGTGAGAGGGAGGGTGGATATGTTGGCGAAAAAGGCGTGAATGGTGTTAAGTAGAAGTTGGATCATGCTGGGGTTTTGTTGTTTGTTGAAAAAGTAGGTGCCCAGGTATTTATAAAAAGCCCTGGGGTCGCCGTCATCGGTAAAGGTACTGAAATGTTGGGTAGGACTAATACGAATGGTGATGTGGGTGGCGTTGTTGAGGGCGTGGAGTTCGGATTTAGTCGTGTTAAGAGAAAGGCCGTATCGAGGCCCTTGGACAAAGAGGAAGTGAAGCACTTTGTGTAGAGTGGCAAGGGAGGTTGTTTGGAGGGCGATGTCGTCGATGAAGGAGAAAAGGTCGTTGAATTCGTGTTTAGGTAGGAGAGATTGTATGTGGTTAATGATGGGGTCGACAAAGAGGTTAAAGAGTATGGGGGACATGGGGCATCCTTGTCTAAGTCCCCTTATGCAGTGGGCTGTAAAGAGGGCGAAGCCGTTGACGACGGGGAAGTCGTGGGGGCAGGCGTAGAGGTTTTGGGTGAGGTTGACGATGGAGTGAGGTATGTTGTAGTTGGAGAGTATTTGCCATAAGGCTCGGTGAGGAACGGAGTTAAATACTTTATTTAAATCAAGATATAAGTGGTACATGTCTGGGTGCAGTGATAGGTTGGCAATCATAGTGTATATGTGGTCTGTGGTTCTGTGGTTAGGAAGTCCGCCATACTGTGTGTTGTTGGTGAGGTGGTATGTTGTGGCGTAGTAAGTGAGGGTGTGTGCACCGTAAGAAGCTATGATTTTGTAAAGTGTGTTAAGTAGTTCTATTGGTCTGTAGTTTGTAGGACTATGGGGGTCGCCTTTTTTGTAAAGTAGAAAAATTTTTGCTTTAAGCCAGTGAAAAGGTATGTGGTCGGCAATAAGGAGGGAACACAGGCTGTAAATGTAGGTTTGTATAGCAGGGGGGCAGACGGGGAAAAGGTAGAGAGATGTGTCGTCGAAACCAGGTGCGGTGTGTGGTTTAGCGTTCGACAAAAGAAGGTTGAAGAAGTCTCTGGTAAAGTGTGGTAGTGGAGCGTCGTTGGGTATTTTTGGGGAGTTAGTCATGAGTGTGTCGATGAAGGCTGGGTCTGTGTTGAAATCTGGGGGGCCTCCCAGGGAAGAGAGAGCGTGTCCCATAGATTTGCACATTTCGTAAGGGTCGGTGGTGAGTTGACCAGTTTGGTCAAACAGAGAGATGGGGGTGGTGTTTCTGGGGTTGAGAATGTTGTTGATTGTCTTTTTTATGCGCTTGTGAGAAATGAGGGAGTGGTGGAGTTTCTTGTGCGCTTGTGCTTGTTTTTTTGAGGTCCAGTCATTGAGTAGTGTTTGAGGTTTTTTTGTTTTGTGTGCACTGGAGGTAGTAGAAGGTAGATTGTTTACAGCGTCAAGGAATTGTTTCTCCACGCCGGTTGGTTTGTGCTCGTGTGCTTGATGAGTGACTTTTTTGTAGGTGGTGACTAGTTGGGTGAACAGGAAGTCGGTCAGAGGAATAAGTTGTTCAACGGGTTGTTGGAAGAGAGTGTCGTGATGTTTGGAGACCCAGTCGTTAAGAGGTTTACTGAGGGACGTAAAGTGTGACTTTTCTTCTTTGCTTAGGGGGCGGTAGTGAATGGAATTGTGTGGGATGTTGTATATGTTAATCGGATTGGTAGGGATGGCTATGGAAGTGGATACGGGTCGGTGGTCGGAGATGTCGTTGTGAATATCAATGAAGGTGTTGAAAGGTTTGAAAATGGTGTTGGAGAGAGGAGAGGAGAGAATCAAGTCGATGCGTGTGTGAGACGGGAGCCTTTTGTTTGCAGGGCGCGTCCACTGTTTTGTCTCTGGGTGGTCCTTACGATACAGGTCAATGAGGGTTGGTGTGGTGGTAGGATTGGTGGGGTGTACCTTGTCGTGGAGCCCAGACCAGTATTTATTGTGTTTGATATCAGCCGTGTCTAGAGAAGGTTGGAGATATGTGTTGAAGTCGCCGAGCATGATGTGGCACGGTTGGTCTTGTTGGAGGGCGGAGATTGTTTTCTCTAACCTGTGTCGGAGATGAGCGTGATGTGATTTGTACACGTTAATGATACGGAGTGTGCGGTAGCCTGGTATAGTAAGGTCGATGGCAGTAAGGCATCCATTGACCTTGTCGTGTTTGATTTGCGTGACGAAAGGAGATAGGGAGGAGTGAATGATTGAAGCGGTACCCAGAACCCCATGGCCAGGTTACGGCATACAACCGGTCTCCGGTCCACTAACCCCATGCACGGCGTGTTCCGTGCCGTGAAGCCCCGCATCGGCAACCGATGCACCGCCAGCGGAGATTTGTGTATCAGAATATCAGGAATCAACAGGGTTTTATTTTCATATTGTTTCCGTCAATTTTTACGCTTCCGTTCCGATACTCACTATTTTGACTGCTGGCGGTTGGTTCGCGACTTTACCGTAACCGCCAGTTTAACTGTTTATAATGGAAATTTTAACGCTATCCGTCACGAAGGCTCCAAAGTCGCCAGGAACTGCATGGATGCTTCCGCAATTTTCATAATTAATACTCGCAACCTTAATCCGAATTTTTCAGGATGTCGAAATCGGATTTTCGACTTCGACATCCCCGCACTTGATTTGACCTCTTTCGAGTGGACCTACGTGCTTCCGTATGCACGAATCAACTTCCCTTTTATCCTGCCCTCCATTTGTCTTAAAGATATGGGCAAAACAAAGTTGATTCGTGAGGCCACTTGTGAAGGTCATATCTCGTGTTGCTTGCGAGGAATTACGATAAGGAAACGCGGGATGTATTTACAATACTCCCGACGTAATTTAGGAAGCATTATATGCCTTGCGTTTCCACACGTGCGCGCTAGTGTAATGGATCATGGTCAATTGGGTAGAGTTTGCGTTATAACTCTTTGGCCATGATATTGCGTGCGTTAAGATAACTTTCGAGTGTAGCGCGCAAGTGTTGGTGTGGCATAGGAACTCTCCTTGAGTTCCTATGAGCGATTGACACAAAGTTATGCCCTTGGAGGGGCATGACATATCGTGGTGGGAGCTACCTTTTTGGGCAATATGTGGTATGTGCCATGTGTTGTGTTGCGTGCCCATTTGGCGGGTCCATTGCTCCAAGTCGAACCCGCCAATGGACCTCATATTGTGCAAGCCCCTTCTCCATACTCCCTACGGTCAATTGCATGCCTAACCTTCGTGAAGGGAAGCTTGTGTGGTGATCCCGAAGCGATGCGTTGGGAGCAAGGTGTGTGTTTTACAATTTTCCATATTTTCATGTGCCCACTTGGGAAGTAGCGCTCGTAACCTTTCAAGGTGCCCCAAGTGGAGCACATATGTGGGATCGAAGGTCAATGGTGTCAAGTCATTGTGTTTAGAAGGATTAAGTGATTGCACGATCCAAGCCGGAGATATTATAATATAATTATGCACCTTTCAAGGCACTTTTGTGTGTGCTTGTGCCAATTTTGCCATTTTTGGCCCGTCATGATGTCAAGTGGCGACCGTGTATCTCAACGTTGTGCTCGATTGACATCATGACCCAAGTATGATATGAGGGTACATACTTCGGTGCCCAACATATCTTGGACCCGGCGAATAACTCCTCTTAGGCTTGGCATACCGTGGCCGCCATGTTGGCGATTTGGGACTATCCCAAATCATGTGCTCACTTGGCGACCCTGCCATTCCCAATATCGGAGGAGTTGGGCGACGCCCAAAAGATATGTTGGACCAATATGACTTGATACCAATCCTATGGCACACTCCGGTCCGAGTCGGGCATGTGCCTCATTTGCCCCAACCATGAGTGTGCGCATTTTTGGCCATTTTGTGCATTTTTCCACTTTTGCTGCCCGCCGTGCCCCATGTTCTAACCTTCGTGCACGCCGGACGCATGGACCAATGGACCATATATGACATGGGTGTTATGGGTAATGGTCCCCATGGTCCACACACCACGTGGGCGAGGTGGAGCCACCTTCGTTAAGGCGCTGGCCCAAAGTGAGTGTGGGCAATTTTGCAATTTTGACATTTGTGGACCCAATTGGGATCGTCACCACGCCGAGTGGCATGGAGATCTTTGAGAGCCAAGGGCATGGGAGTCTTTGTTGGACTCCCGGTGGATCACGTATGGAATGGCGGATCCGATCTCCAAACCGGCGTGGAGATATACTATTGGGAGCACACCGGATTTTGGCTCATTTCAGGCAGCCAAAATGACCCAATTTTGGGACCCCAATTCCCCCCTTCCGTGTGGTCAATTGGCGGCCCCATTTCTCTAAGCCCATAGGGAGCCCGGACCTAAATCCAAGTTGTACACTCAGATATAAGTCCTAGGTCCTGCCTCCTACCCTGTGAGCCATTGGCCCCACCTTGGCCAAGCGAGCCGCGCGTGGGAATGACGCCAATTTTGGTGATTTTGGCATCATGACCCCACTTGACTCATCCGTGTTGCCCTGATGCCGGGACCTCAAAGGGAACCAGGTTGGGTGAGGGCTCCAGGGAGTTCGTACTCGAAGGGGAGAGGGTCGGTTGCCTCGTCCCTACCTCTGGCTGGTCCGGACGAGGGGTCAATTTTGGGGATTTTTGAGTTAATTTCAGTTTGGGCTGAAACAGCCCATTTTCAGCTACCAACTCCTGGTTGATAATGGCGGGGCCATATCTCTGGCTCAGAGAGGAGTTGGGACCTGCCGTTAAGGGAGCATAGGGAGCTACTGTCGGTTGGCCTTGGAGCACCTTGGTTCTCAGGAACTCGCCTGTGGCTGTGCGGGACACCTCTCCCATTGGCAGGGTTTCAGGGTCCGGACTGAGCAGGGCATGGGTTGTGTTTGTGCCCCCGCCCCTACCAGCCACTGGGAGGGTCGGATCTGGGATTGGGATATGAGTTGGGACTGAGTGTCTATTGTCCCTTGATGCCCTTACCCCAGTCCAGTCTTAACCCCATGTGTACATATCCTGATGTGTTGCTGTACATACTTTCGTTCCCTCTTTGCAGAGTGGCAAGGATTCTGAAACGCTTTGTCACATGACAACGCATTGATGCCCTTGTGAGCGTAGTGCTTTGCCTGCCTGCTCACTTGCGTGTGTCCACCGCAGCGTCCCGTGGCCGGCCCCCCACGGGAATGCGTCAAAAGCGTTTCACCGCCGCGGGGTTACCCAGCCCTCGCGTGCCACTCGGGGCCAACAACCCCGAGCAGCGCGTCGCAGCAGCGCGGCGCAGCTCGCAGCTCGCAGCGCAGCGCAGCGTCTCGCAGCGCAGCACAGCAGCTCGCAGCGCCACTCAGCGACAGCGCCGAGTTCGTCACGGAGCCCGCAGCGCCGTCCAGTGCATCGCCCTGACCGCGCAGCAACCGTGAAAGAGGTGTACAGACCAGGACTCCTGCATCAGCCCCATCGGCCGACCCGGAGTCCCATCGGCCGACCAGCAAGGCCGCGTCAACCACCTCCACAACCACCGGCTGACCAGCACCAGCCGCACGCCCAATCCAGTGCTACAGCACCCTCCTCAACAACCACAACCAGTTCGTTGAGTTGAACGAGTGCACGTCAAGGACCTCAAGATCAACTACGCCCCCGCTGCCATGGTGAATTGGCAAGAAGCGGGTCGGAGGTGGCCGCAGCCCCACCCCCATGTGGCGCGCCTGCTGCGCGGATTGCTGTGGGACCAGCAGTACCGCTACAGCAATCCCCAGTGCGAAGGCGGCATGCCCGGGAGCTTCGAGCTCCGCGAGGACATGGGGGAGGACCGCCTTCAGGCAGTGGAGGAGTGGCTGCGGGCGGAAGGGTACGAGTACCGCTTCTGCCGCAAGCGCTGGAGGACGTGGACCCGGCCGGACAGGCCCGGCGAAGGGCTGCGCCCCGACGGGATTGAGGAGGACGAGGACCCCAACGCCTACCCGTCGGGCGCCTCGATCAACGTCTCCCTGTGGGACGTGATCGAGAAGAAGTTCCCGGAACCGGGGAGCGAGCGCAGGCTGCAGGGCAGCAGCAGCGCGTCTCCGGGGACGGAGAAGCGGTCCGCCGGGGACAGGAAGAGGGACCGGAAGTGGCGGGAGTACCAGGAGTCCCTGGCCGCCGAAGCCGCCCAAGGCGCCAAGGGCGGAACCCCAGCCCCCAGTCCCCCACGGGCCAATGGTGGTCACCACCCCGGCTCCACCACCCTTGGCGACTACATCCAAGTCGCCAAGCAGACCCAGGGCAAGTCCCGTCCGCTGCTCCTGAGGGCCCGGCAGGCCCCAGCAGGCCCCAGCAGCGACGTGGAGTCGGCCCACCGCGGGAGGATGCCGGCCGACCAGGCCAGCTCCAGCAGCAGCGTCGCTCCCGAAAGGGACGTGGCGCGCGCATGTGAGCGCGCCTGTGGGGTGCCCTGCAACCGTCGGGTTGCCCGGCAACGGGCCAGGCAGTACAGCGCTGCCGTGGAGGGCGCCACCGGCATCGCCCAGGAGGAGGCTGCGCAGTGGGCGCATGGCATGGCCATCCACGCTCAGACCGTGGCGGCCATTGCGGCCGGACTCACGGCCGTGGCCGCCCATGGGGCAGCGACTGCCCAGGTCAACGGTGAGTTGGCGGCAGCCGACGAGGAAGCCCGCCTGACGCAGGAGGCCATTGCCTGCAGGGAGGCCGAGGTGAAGGCGCTGGAAGAGGCGCTTGCCCAAGAGAGGGCAAAGAAGGAGGCGGAGGAAAGGGCCCACGCCGAAGCGACGGCTAAGGCCCAGGAGGATGCCGCCAAGAAGGAAGCCATCGAGGCCGCGCGACGGAAGATCGCTGAGGAGAAGGCCAAGACGGAGGCGGAGCTGGCAGCGTTGGAAGCGCAGAAGGCGCGGCTGCTGCAGGCCCGGGAAGCCGAGGTGGCTCGTGCTCGGGAAGAGGCCGAAGCGCGAGCTGCCGCAGCCACCGCCGCCGCAATGGAGGAGGCAGAGGCCAAACTCCGCCACGAGACTCCCCCGGGAGGATCGCGAGTGGAGACCCTTCGAAGGCTTTTTGAAGGGGACGCCTCCTCCAGGATGAAGCTGGATGAGGCGGACACGGGCAGCAGTGGGAGCGGTGGCACCACCGCCCGTCGACGGAGGAAGGGCAAGGGGAAGACCCCCGAGAGGCCGCGGAGGCCAGCGGGTGGGCACCCCCACGACAGTGACCCCTTCCTCACCGCCAGTGACGGGGATGAACGAGGCCGTCGACATCGCCAAGTGGTGGCTTGGACGGGCGGAGGCGGCGGAGACGTCCCCATGGAACCGGAAGGTGAGGATGAGGATCCCCCTCCTCCCTACCGGAGCTCGGAGTCCTCCGTGACCGGGACGCCCAGGTGGGGCGACATGGACGAGGATGACGACATGGAGTTCGGCATCACGAGGAAGCGCCCATCCTCGGACCCACCGAGGCGACCCGGCGGAGACCCACCGGGACCCCCTGGCGGAGGACCATCAGGACCCCCTGGAGGACGCCCACCGAGTGGACCCCCTGGAGGCGGACCACCGGGCGGGGGAGGACCCACTGGACCGGGCGGACCCGGCGGAGGCCCTCCTGGAGGACCCCCTGGGGACCCCGACGACCCACCAGGGAACGGCGACCCGGACACCACCTGGCGGTGGATTGTCTACCTCCGCAGGAGGGTCTTTGCCCTCGAGTGCGAGGTAGACACGGGCAAGGTCGAGATGGCTCGCATCTCCGGGGTCGCCGCGCGCGCGCAGAAGGACCTGGACATCGCCAGCGCCGAGACCAAGTCGCTGACCAACGTCGTCAGCGGCCTGCAGCAGAGGCTGGATGCGCTGGAAGCCCGCGGGAGAGTCGGCAGCGACCACCCACCCCTGGAGTCTGGCTCGTCGGACGACGGCTGGGGACCCGGACCAGGTCCAGGCAGACCCCACGCCCCCGGCGGAGCCCCCAGGAGTCGCCCCAGCGCCAGTGCCCCCTCTCTCACCGCCCCCTCTCACCACAGCGCGGGCCGCCGCAACGAGCGCGTGCCGCCCGGCAGTGGCAGTGAGGAATGGCGCGATGAGTGGCTCAGCGCGGACTACCACAACCGCCGTGCCCCACCGCGGACGCCTGTACGCCCCCGACGCCCGGCACCAGCCCCGGCGCCAATCCCCAGGGCTGGAGGACGTTATGGTGGACTCAGGGATGAGGTCCCCAGAGGAGACGTGGAGTGGGATGTCGGCGAAGGTGAGGACCTGGACCTGGACCTGGACCTGGAGGAGTTCGACATCAGCCCGCCGCGTGGTGTACGACGGGAGGCCGCTGAACGCAGCTGCCGGCGCCGTGATGAGGACGCGTACATAGATGCAGTACGGCGTGAACATTTCGGTTCAGCGTACGTGGAGGAACCGCGGCGTAGCCACAGGGATTCCATGGAGGAGATGGACGTGGCGGCCGTGGGAGTCCGTGGGCGAGGCCGATGGGAACCTCGGTCGACCTCGCGGCCGGCGTTCATGGTCTCTAAGGCCGCGGACGCCGCCGTGTGGGAAGACTTGAAGGACATCAAGCCCCCCATGTACGATGGCAACCCCCTCAACCTCGACCGCTTCTTGGAGAAGCTGGACGATTGGGGGCTGACCGTCACTGAAGACCTACCTCCCGCGGATGCGGAGAGATATGTCTTCAAACGGTTCAGGTACCGCCTGCCGGAAGTGCTCGGCGAGCTATACTTCGTGGCGACCAAGGAGGGGAAAATCAAGACCCTCAAGGACGCCAAGAAGTGGCTCAACGAGCAGGAGCGGGTGGACGCCCCGCAGGTGGCTGCCAAGCGCTGGAAGTCCATCAAGCTTGAGCATGATGGACGGGAGATCCGCCTACGGGACTGGCGTGACTTCCGAGGGAAATACACCCTCTTCCGCCGCAATGTGGAGGATTGGAACGAGGGTGACGAGCAGGCTCGCCTGCTCTCCATGCTGCCGGAAGCATGGATCAAGAGGGTCACCAAGGAGGAATCCAAGAGGGCCAAGTCCAACCACACGGTCAAGATGATGCTCCCCAAGGAGTATCATACGAACGTGGTGTCTTGGGCGAAGAAGAACGTGGCCCGGGATGTCAAACGGCACTCCCTGCGGAACGCTCTTCTCATCACCGTCTCGGGCGATCGCGAGAAGACCGCGATGTGGCGCCTTGACGATTGTGAGTTGAGCGGCCAGACCATCCGTCTGCAGCCCATCCCGGCGCGGATGAGCTGCGACGAGATCCTGGAGTGGGTTGGCGAGGAAGTACTCAAGGAGTACCGAAACCTCCACCACACCCGCGGGTTGAGGCCCGGCGACCGCGACGTCAACTACGTTGGCGAGGGACCTGGCGGGGAATCTGCCATGGACCCAGCGGGAGCCGGCAGCGATGAGACTCTCGTCGACGATGACGACGACGATGAGCCCGCCGAAGTGGCCGTTTGTGCCTTCGTGGCCAAGAACCTGAACACGGGGAGCAAACCGGGAAACTGGAAGCCCCTGCAGCAGGGTTGGAGGAAGCAGGAGAAGAGGGACCCTCGCCGCATTGGCGACCCTCCGCTGTCCTTTGGGGAGTTCATACGAGCTCACCCTCAGGGCTGTTTCGTGTGTTATGGGAGGAAGAAAGGCTTCAACCATGACCACCGAACATGCCCCGTCCACAAGGCCGACACGGAGGCTTACAAGAAGGCGCACGGGTCGAAGAAGCGTGCGCCCGCGGGTATCCGGGAAGCCAAAATGGAGGTCGACAAGGACGAGCTGGCCAAGCTGATGTCGTCGGTGGGGACCGAGTTGGCCGAGGAGATCCAGGAGATCAAGCGGAACTGGGTCCCCAGGTCGGACAACAAGAACAAGGAGAACAACCAGAATGACCAGAACAAGGACAAGGACAAGAAGGGTAAAGGAGGAGGTAAAGGGGGAAGAAAGAAGGGCGTCAACGACGTTGAGGCCGAGGAGCACACCCCCTCTTCCACAACCGACGCCTCCTAGCGGAGCCCCTGCAGCCAAAGGCCCCAGCTAGGGCGGTCGCAGGATGGTGACGTGGGAAGCGCCGAACCATCCCAGTCGGGAGTCGATAAGCACAAGGGGACTGCCGCGGGCGGGAGGCCCGGTCAGGCACCCAGACGCGGAGGCGGGGTGAGGGCAAGTGAAGGCACGAACCCTTGCACCCGTCCGTCCTTCGCGACCAAGAACGTGTTTGATGTACTACAGGATCTTTCCGAGAGTATCGGAGGATCACCCGGACCGCAGCTGGATGCTGCAGATGGGCAGCCTGAGCCCATTGTCCACGACCTGCACCAGTCGCTTGTTGAGCTTCTGGAACGGCCGGAGATCCTGAGTTTGCACGCCGTGCGCCGTGTCGGTCGCGAGCGGCAGTTGCATCTTAAGGTCCGTGCCCTATGCGGGGAAGTGGAAAAGGTTTTCGACGTGTTGGTCGACACGGGAGCTCAAGTCAGCTTGGTCAAGGCTGGCCTACTTCCACCAGAGTGTCTGACCGACAGTCGGAAGCCTGTCAGGCTGAAGGTGGCGAACGGCCAGTACATGGTGGGAGGCACGAAGGAAGCGGCCATTGGGCTGCAGTTCGTGAACCATCGTGAGCTGAGCCGCCCAGACCTCGGCAAGGAAATCCTCCTGCACGGTAGCTTCTACGAGGCCGAGATGGACTGGGACATGATCGTCGGGTACGACTTCATGATGGAGACGGACTCCGGCGTCCTCCCGGCCCAGGCCTCCATGACCCTGTACCAGGACGACCAACTCTCGTGGCTCTCGTCACCTGAGCACCATGTGGAATGCCAATGGATCCACCCCGAACGCAATCAGCTCGAAGTGGCCGCGCTGGACACTGAGCCCACTGGGCCAGCAAACCAGGAGTACGGCGTAAGGCCCGAAGTGGCGAACCGAGTGGTCGCGGACCTGGGAGCTTCGGATCTGGCCCTGGAAGCGTTCTCTTCAGGAACCTCCGCCCATCTGCGGGTGTGTGAGAAGTACTGGAGCGCACAGGACTCTGCGTGGAAGAAGCACTGGGGTCCGCATCAGGGATTGATGTGGATCCATTGCCCCCGTTGGGACATTCCAAGAGCGATAGCGAAGATTCGCAAGGACCGCTCCAAGGCAGTGCTGGTTGTTCCTATGGGATGCACCGAGGAGGAAAGTACCCGACATTGGGTAGCCTCATTGACCAACATGACCTTGAACAAGGTCGTCCTACCGGCTGGAGAAAGTGTCTATCAGGATGCTAAGGGACAGCCAATGCCACCCAAGAGATGGCCAACAGAATTCCACTATGTGGATGGGGGCCTTGATCAGGCCGACACCACGGACTTCGTGTGTGTCAACCGTATCATAGCAGAGCCTTGGAGGCAATGCTTTGCGGTTCCCCCTGTTGACATCGAAGAATCGGACTCCGAAGACCCCCTCACTGAAGAGGAGTGGGATCTGGTTCAGGGGTATATGGATCAGCCCTTTCACGACTGGGGGAACCAGCGTGAGGGCAAAGGCCAGGACAAAGCCTGGTGGGAAGTGGACTCAATCGTCTCCGGTTCCTATGACGGGAATACCTTCGTACAGAGGGTGCTGGATCACATGTCCAGCCAAGACGAGCCGCCTGGCGGTAACCCACCCACCTACGGCGATCTGTTCCGAGGCAAGACCAGAGATGGCCCTTTGGGCCACCTGGGAAGACCACCTGAGCCGAAAGCGAGCGGGGTCGCTACCCCTCAAGTAAGCTCCGTGGTTCAAGTGCCCGGAAAAGCCAAGGCGGAGTCCGATGACTGCCCCAAGATCCAGGCATTGTGTATCGCCACCGGGAGTTTGCCCTGAGGGGCGAGAGGAAAGAAGCCATGGAGAAGATCCTCCGTGACTTCATCCAGAGAGGCTGGCTTGAGCCGTGCCACTCCGAGTGGGCCTCTCCCTGCTTCGTCGTCCCCAAGAAGGTTGCCGGTGAGTGGCGGCTCGTGGTCGACTACCGCGGCCTGAACGCCCAAACGCAGCACGACAGCTATACGCTGCCCCTCATTGAGGACATGCTGCAAAAGCAACACCGGCGGAGGATCTTCACGGTGATTGACCTGAAACATGGTTATCATCAGATGCCTCTCGCCGAAGAGTCCCGTGCCTGCACAGCCACGAGCACTCCACTTGGACCTCTCCAGTGGAAGGTGATGCCCATGGGCGTCACCAACGGCAATGCGGCTTTTCAGCGGATGCTGGAGAACCTGCTTGAGCCGGTGCGCGACTGTGCGGACCCCTTCGTGGACGACGTGATCATCGCGTCCGGGGACCCCAGCATGAGCTACGAGGAGCTCCTGGAGGCACACGAGAGGGACGTCACTCGAGTGCTGGACCTTCTGGTTCGGCACAAACTCACTGGCAGCAGTGACAAGGCCACCATTGCGGTAAGCGAGGTGGTCTTCGCTGGCCACGTAGTTGGGAACGGGCAGCGAAAGCCCATACCTGGCAAGGTGGCTGCGATTGAGCACTGGGAAAAGCCCAGAACGGTCTCTGAGCTACGGGCGTATCTGGGGTTCTGCAACTACTACTCGGGGTATATCAAAATGTATGCCGAGTATGCAGCCCCCATGACGACCATGCTCAAGGGCAACCGAGAGGAGACCAAGAAGGGGTCCAAGAAGGCTTTGGTCTGGACTGAAGAGTCTGACCGTGCCTTTGAGGGGATGAAGCAGGCGCTGCTATCCGCAGTGGGTCTGCACCTCGTGGATCCCGACCGAGGGTTCGTCCTGCGCACCGACGCTTCCGACTATGCCATTGGCGCTGTGTTGGAGCAAGTGCTTGACGATGGGAGGCACGTGCCCGTGGCCTTCTGGAGCCGAGTCCTGGCGGAAGGCCAGAGACGGACGTGGACGCCCCGTGAAAAGGAGGCGTATGCCATTGTCATGGCTCTCAGGAAATGGGCTGGGTACATAGCCCTCCATCCCGTCACCGTCTGCACCGACCATCAGAGTCTGCAGTCGTGGCACAAGGAGCACGTGGACACCCCCTCTGGTCCCGCCTCCCGACGGGCAAGATGGCACGAGACCTTGGCCAAGTTCGACCGTACGGTTGTTTATATTCCTGGAAAGGACAACACCGTGGCGGACTGTCTCAGTAGGTGGGCCTATCCCGCCAGCAAGGGCATGCAGGATATCTCTGCCCATGGCGATGAGGCTGAGACCGCTGAAGCCAAGAAGATCATTGAAATGGAGCGCCTGATGGAGGAGGAGGATGTTAAATGCTTCGTCGTCATGGCTGCAGGTGCCCCCCTCGCTTCGAGGGTGAGCAGAACGGTCAGTGTACTCGCCCCTGTGGGTGCCGCGGGCGGAAGGCCCGGTCCGGCACCCCCTGTGGAAACTGAGTCCGACAAGCACCTCTTCCCGGAGTCTTGCCTCCAGGACGACTGGACCGACGATTACGCCAAGTCTGAGGCCTTTGCGGCCGAATATAGGGCTGTGACCGACCCTGACGACGGGCAGAAGTGGCCAAAGGGGCTGACTGAGAAAGATGGCAAGCTCTACCGGTATGGTAAGCTGCTAGTACCAGAGTCCCGGGTGCTCGAGCTGTGTGAAGCTTGGCACCACCACATGCTGCACCCAGGGGTCAAGAAGCAAGCCCTTGACATGCAGCGCCGGTTCGAGATCGACCATATCGTTCTCTACACCGCCATCAAGAAGGTCAGGAAGGGTTGCTCGGTCTGTCAGGCCTGCAATCCCGACAACCGGAACGTCAAGGGGGAACCCCAATGGACCCCGGTTCCTGATCAGCCCATGGAGAGCGTGGCCATGGACGTCCTCTCCATGCCCGAGGTGCACATAGGCAAGGAGACCTTTGACTGTGTGGTTCTCTGTGTGGACCGCCACAGCAGCTACGTTGTAGCCGTTCCGGCACGCAAAAAGGGGTTGCTTGCCAAGGAAGTGGCAGTCATGATGATTCGTCATTGGCTGACCGTCTTTGACATCCCCCGCACCATTTGCAGTGACCGAGGGCCCCAGTTTACTGGTGGCTGGTTCAAGGCTATGTGTTCCCTCATGGGGATACGTCATGCCAAGAGCGTGGCCTATCTCAGCCGGTCTAACGGCCGTGCTGAGGTGGCTGGACGGCAGCTGTTCGAGAAGCTGCGCAAGATCCACATCACCAATCCACGTCGGAACTGGTTCGAGGAGATGTGGCCTGCTCTGAAGGCCCATCATGACACCCCCACTCCGGGCGGTTTGTCCCCTCACCAGATTCTCTTCGGCAGGGACCCCCTGGGTAGGGGACTTCCCTTGTCTGGTGATGGCATGGCTATGGATGCCAAGGAGTTCTTCGCGCGGCAAGAGCAAACGGCGCGGGACATCCGCCAGCAGCTTGAGAAGGAGCATGCTGAGCGTCAGAAGTCCGCCCCGAGCTCGACAGCGCAGAAGTTCAGGGTGGGAGACCCGGTGTGGGTGATCAGACCCCGCCCCATGGGCACCCACCGCACCAAAACCTGGTTCACACCCGGCGAGGTGGTCCGCAGGATTGGTGAGGACACCTACCGCATCAAGGTGGGTCACGGACAGTTCCGGGAGCGCCACGAGAGTCAACTCCGTGTGCGGGAACCCGACCTCCGTGGCCGACATGTGTCTCTGGACTACGCCAAACATGAGGCCGATTCGGACGACGACTATGCTGAGCAGGACGACTATACTGTCGAGAAGATCCTGGCTCAGCGTCCGAAGGCCTCGGCACCCGGAGGTCTGGAGTTCAAGGTTCGTTGGCGAGGCTATGGGCCGTCCCACGACACCTGGGAACCCGTCTCCTCATTCGTGCCGCGGGTCAATACTCCCTTCATGGAGTACATCCGCAAACACAAGACCAAGATCCACGTTTCGGACTTGGCAGCACTCACCCGGGCGATTGCAGCCAGGGGTGCCTGATCAGCGCCCTGGGCTCTCCCCTGATGTGTTGTGAGCGCTTGTGAGGCCGACGAATCGTCCCTTACTTGCTTGCTCTCTTCCATCTTTCGGTGACAGAGTGGCCATATACCCCCCCCTGCTGAATCCAGAGGAGGATGGCCCCTCTCTTCTTCTACTCGTCACTCCCCCCCCTGCTGAATCCTTGGGAAACCAGGTAGGGCGACTGACCTTCATAATTCTGAGCTCTTGGGGCCTTGAAGCCCATACGACGTTGCGCAACGGATGCCGCTGTCATCGGCATTGCGATTTTTGAGTGTGTGGTCTGGTTCCATGGCATTTGCGGAATCCAGGCCAGTCGACGTGTGTCTCGAGACTATATATGCCTGAACTCAGGCGTTATCCTGTCCATCCTCCTGCATTTGCCTTATCCTGACCGTGGCGTGGTTTGGCACTCTGTTCTGAGTGTGTTTACACGCCTATTTACCCAGATTGTTGCTTGTTTTTCTGCCCTCCAGGATATGTGCATCTGTATGTTAAGTGTCATCAGCCCATCGCTGAGGGATGGACTGTTTTTCACCACGAATCGGGATACAGAGGCGCCTTGAGTCGCCGTGTACATATTCTTACAGCCTGGTCCAGCCTGGACCAGTACTTGATTACAGATTCTACCGTTTGAGTGCCCGTGATACCGTGTTGCCCTATTCGCTGTGATGTGTGGAGATCCTGATGGCGCCAGGCGGGAAGCCCAGTTGCCTGACTACACTCCCAGCGGTCCGCCACTGTCAGTCCCAGTGTGAGCCTACCGATTTGCAGACGCACTTGCATTCGGATGGCGGCCTCCGGTGCTCCTGACCTCGGTCAGTCTGCCTGGGAAACTGGTGGTTTGAGGAGTTGACGCCTCCGCCCACACTGCATGAGGACTCCCTCATGTATGGCCTTCGTGGCAGTAGGGCGAGAGAAAAGACGGCCTTGATGCCCGATCCCTTCAGGAGGAGTTCCCTTACGATTTGGGGTTCGTAAGGAGTTCGACTATGGCACTCTGGACTCGCGTCGTATGGATATGGACATGGTGCGCCCGAGGAAGGACCCGTGGGGACTCTCCCCAGTCGGCGGGCCTTGGGAAGCTTGGGGTAGCCTGATGGATCTTTGTGGTCGCTCCCGACTTGTGGGGCCACCTCGGCCGTCGTGTGACGCCTATGTTGGCCGTGTATGCCACTGCCACTGTGGTGGTGACCGTAGCAGCCGGCACCCGGTGCGCCTGGTATGGGTTAACGGGTCCCTTGGATGCCGAACAATCGCCGCCAGGACCCGGGGCTTGATACTTGATACTATACATGTGCTACGAGCTGTTACAGCAGCATACCTATCCCACTGTGGGATACCTATCTTACTGTGACTTACTGAAGTGAGGATGTGACACCCCCCCCCCTTTCAGGGAGTGGTCCTGGGTACCCGCTGCCATGCGTGGGTGTTATCGAGCCCCCCCAGGGTTTGCTCTAAGGAGGGGGGTGAAGCGGTACCCAGAACCCCATGGCCAGGTTACGGCATACAACCGGTCTCCGGTCCACTAACCCCATGCACGGCGTGTTCCGTGCCGTGAAGCCCCGCATCGGCAACCGATGCACCGCCAGCGGAGATTTGTGTATCAGAATATCAGGAATCAACAGGGTTTTATTTTCATATTGTTTCCGTCAATTTTTACGCTTCCGTTCCGATACTCACTATTTTGACTGCTGGCGGTTGGTTCGCGACTTTACCGTAACCGCCAGTTTAACTGTTTATAATGGAAATTTTAACGCTATCAGTCACGAAGGCTCCAAAGTCGCCGGGAACTGCATGGATGCTTCTGCAATTTTCATAATTAATACTCGCAACCTTAATCCGAATTTTTCAGGATGTCGAAATCGGATTTTCGACTTCGACATCCCCGCACTTGATTTGACCTCTTTCGAGTGGACCTACGTGCTTCCGTATGCACGAATCAACTTCCCTTTTATCCTGCCCTCCATTTGTCTTAAAGATATGGGCAAAACAAAGTTGATTCGTGAGGCCACTTGTGAAGGTCATATCTCGTGTTGCTTGCGAGGAATTACGATAAGGAAACGCGGGATGTATTTACAATACTCCCGACGTAATTTAGGAAGCATTATATGCCTTGCGTTTCCACACGTGCGCGCTAGTGTAATGGATCATGGTCAATTGGGTAGAGTTTGCGTTATAACTCTTTGGCCATGATATTGCGTGCGTTAAGATAACTTTCGAGTGTAGCGCGCAAGTGTTGGTGTGGCATAGGAACTCTCCTTGAGTTCCTATGAGCGATTGACACAAAGTTATGCCCTTGGAGGGGCATGACATATCGTGGTGGGAGCTACCTTTTTGGGCAATATGTGGTATGTGCCATGTGTTGTGTTGCGTGCCCATTTGGCGGGTCCATTGCTCCAAGTCGAACCCGCCAATGGACCTCATATTGTGCAAGCTCCTTCTCCATACTCCCTACGGTCAATTGCATGCCTAACCTTCGTGAAGGGAAGCTTGTGTGGTGATCCCGAAGCGATGCGTTGGGAGCAAGGTGTGTGTTTTACAATTTTCCATATTTTCATGTGCCCACTTGGGAAGTAGCGCTCGTAACCTTTCAAGGCGCCCCAAGTGGAGCACATATGTGGGATCGAAGGTCAATGGTGTCAAGTCATTGTGTTTAGAAGGATTAAGTGATTGCACGATCCAAGCCGGAGATATTATAATATAATTATGCACCTTTCAAGGCATTTTGGTGTGTGCTTGTGCCAATTTTGCCATTTTTGGCCCGTCATGATGTCAAGTGGCGACCGTGTATCTCACCGTTGCGCTCGATTGACATCATGACCCAAGTATGATATGAGGGTACATACTTCGGTGCCCAACATATCTTGGACCCGGCGAATAACTCCTCTTAGGCTTGGCATACCGTGGCCGCCATGTTGGCGATTTGGGACTATCCCAAATCATGGGCTCACTTGGCGACCCTGCCATTCCCAATATCGGAGGAGTTGGGCGACGCCCAAAAGATATGTTGGACCAATATGACTTGATACCAATCCTATGGCACACTCCGGTCCGAGTCGGGCATGTGCCTCATTTGTCCCAACCATGAGTGTGCGCATTTTTGGCCATTTTGTGCATTTTTCCACTTTTGCTGCCCGCCGTGCCCCATGTTCTAACCTTCGTGCACGCCGGACGCATGGACCAATGGACCATATATGACATGGGTGTTATGGGTAATGGTCCCCATGGTCCACACACCACGTGGGCGAGGTGGAGCCACCTTCGTTAAGGCGCTGGCCCAAAGTGAGTGTGGGCAATTTTGCAATTTTGACATTTGTGGACCCAATTGGGATCGTCACCACACCGAGTGGCATGGAGATCTTTGAGAGCCAAGGGCATGGGAGTCTTTGTTGGACTCCCGGTGGATCACGTATGGAATGGCGAATCCGATCTCCGAACCGGCGTGGAGATATACTATTGGGAGCACACCAAATTTTGGCTCATTTCAGGCAGCCAAAATGACCCAATTTTGGGACCCCAATTTCCCCCTTCCGTGTGGTCAATTGGCGGCCCCATTTCTCTAAGCCCATAGGGAGCCCGGACCTAAATCCAAGTTGTACACTCAGATATAAGTCCTAGGTCCTGCCTCCTACCCTGTGAGCCATTGGCCTCACCTTGGCCGAGCGAGCCGCGCGTGGGGATGACGCCAATTTTGGTGATTTTGGCATCATGACCCCACTTGACTCATCCGTGTTGCCCTGATGCCGGGACCTCAAAGGGAACCAGGTTGGGTGGGGGCTCCAGGGAGTTCGTACTCAAAGGGCATAGGGTCAGTTGCCTCGTCCCTACCTCTGGCTGGTCCGGACGAGGGGTCAATTTTGGGGATTTTTGAGTTAATTTCAGTTTGGGCTGAAACAGCCCATTTTCAGCTACCAACTCCTGGGTGATAATGGCGGGGCCATATCTCTCGCTCAGAGAGGAGTTGGGACCCGCCGTTAAGGGAGCATAGGGAGCCACTGTCGGTTGGCCTTGGAGTCCATGGGTTTCCAGGAACTCGCCTGTGGCTGTGCGGGACACCTCTCCCATTGGCAGGGTTTCAGGGTTCGGACTGAGCAGGGCATGGGTTGTGTTTGTGCCCCCGCCCCTACCAGCCACTGAGAGGGTCGGACCTGGGATTGGGATATGAGTTGGGACTGAGTGTCTATTGTCCCTTGATGCCCTTACCCCAGTCCAGTCTTAACCCCATGTGTACATATCCTGATGTGTTGCTGTACATACTTTCGTTCCCTCTTTGCAGAGTGGCAAGGATTCTGAAACGCTTTGTCACATGACAACGCATTGATGCCCTTGTGAGCGTAGTGCTTTGCCTGCCTGCTCACTTGCGTGTGTCCACCGCAGCGTCCCGTGGCCGGCCCCCCACGGGAACGCGTCAGATAATCGCTGTGCCGTTGGATTTGTCAGAAGATATGCTTGTGAAAGTGTGTACGTTTAGGACTGAATGTAAGGATGGGGCGGTACGTATTTCCTGTAAACAAAGTATGTCGGTTCCTTGTTGTTGGTGTCGTAGTATAATGGCGTCTAGGTTGTCAATGTTTTTGGCAGTGTTGTGAGTAGTGAGTGTTAAACGTGTTTTAGAGTGGATTAAGTTGTCTTTTGGTGTGGTAGGTTTAGGTGCTTTATGAATGTTGGTATCGTAACTTGGTGGTTGGGGGACTCCCGGTGGGAGGGGGATATCAATTGACGGCGTGGTGATGATGAGAGAGATGGGACCACGTGTCTAACACTGACCACTTCCGAGACATTCCTTGATCTTGACGAGTCCTCGAGTCTAACGTGAGGCCGTTTTGGCAATCGTAACCCGACTGGGTCAAGAAGGAAGCACTTGCAAAAAGATAAACTCTTCATCCGGTCATGATAGAAATCAGTCAGGCCACTTGCTGGCGACTGATAGGGCAGAGTGACACTAGGCGTGCAAACGAGTACCCGATAGTGGCTTGGATGAATCAAAATCTTGACGCCCCGTAGATGAGTGAGCGAAATCCACACGGCATGCAGGATGCATTGTGAGGAAAGTGTACGTTCCAGTGTGTTCGCATTGTTATCGATGCGTGGCACAATATCTTGCGAGGTGATGCATCGCGGATGGTTAGATGTTATCGCTTCGAGAATTGGCAGCATGAGAAACAGATCATACCGTTGGTATTGAAAGTGAGGACGGAGGGGATCCGCATCTCTGAGTAATGACTTAGTGAAGACATAGAGAACTGAATGAGAGAAAGAGTGTGGGTGGGTAGGGAGTCATTGGGGCTTGGCCACGATCAATCGCTCATTGATGGAGCGCAATTGTTTCTCGGAGCCAAATTCTTTGGCGGCCAAGAGTGTGGCTTCCCATTTAGAAGTGTCATGGTCTTTCGCAATTGAATCAATGATGTTTTGTTTTTTCAAGAGGTTGGGCGAACCGGATGTAAAAGTGATGCCTTGAACTTTTTCTTGGTGTGCTAGGATACTGGATCCCAAGTTTTGGAAGAGCGCTTCAAAATATTGGTGTGATTTGGCACTTGGCTTGGATTCCAGCGGTTGGATGGAGGTGAAGGTACCAAAAAGTGAAGTTGCTTTGTTGATGTCTCTAAACCTTATGGAGCGTGGAGCACAAATGACCACCGATTTGGCGTTCGTTGGTGTGTAGGGGGGTTTAGCACGATAGCTTAGTGGAGCGTCGGACAAAACTGCATATGTGTTATCGTGATTGAAAAAAGTGAGGCCGGCTTTCTTGCATTGTTCGTTCATCCATTTGAGTTTTGAAACTCGTGTTTCGGTGTTGCTTGGAATAGAGTGGACATCCAGATGCACCAATACCGAGTATTTGGTGCGTAGAATTGCGAACTGGAGAATCGAATTCATTTTTTCAAGAGAGGCCACTCGATTTAGAAGCTCCGTGGGTTCAAGCTTGACTCCGTTTTTCGCGGAGCTTTTTGAGGCGGAGATCATGAAAGTATTTTCATGGGCGGAGAGGTTGTAGGGGAAAGCCAAAATGAGAGGATTTCTGTCTAGTGGGTAATGGGATTGAACGGTTTTGGCAATTTGGGAGGAGAGGGCTGAGTTGGCTTCGATGTCGAAACGAGCGTGGGTGCTGCCAATGGGCGAGCCCCTTTTTTTTATCTCACCGCGGTAGTGTGCGCAATTGGTGGAGGTAATGGATGAGGCATCTTGGAGGTCGGGTTTGATTAATTTGTTGAAAAATTGGAAAGCATCTTCCTTGGTGAGGACTTCGAGGTCTCGCGAAATGTCAATTCTGACATAATCGGTGATTGGTGGTGTGCGACGGGCTTCTTGTTGTGGAGAGATGAAAGCCTCGGCTTGTGCTAGGTCATGGCGCGGCGAAATAGGAGAGAATTTGGGCGGTGTGTATTGGAATTCGGAAAGGTTGTCCAAAGTAATCATAATATATCCCTCAGGGTCTGGGGCGGAGCAAGTGTCAAAACGTTTTTGATCATTCTTGAGGACCTTATTCAACGGAACAAAGTTTTGGGAGATTTTTTGGTCAACCATAAACCTTCTTGCTTTGGCATAGGCTTGAGAGTAATCCCAAATCCCGGTCGTGGCTTCACACACTCTCGGGTCTGACACCAAAAGAATTAGCGTACCCCTTACATGTATTTTAGCACGCGCGAGCGACGCTAGAGCATTGAGCAACATGGACACGTGTGCGGATGTGTTGTGCGAGGCGTCCTTGTTGAAGTCGTATTTTGTAGTGGGAGTGAAGATGAAAGTTCTTGTTTGGGACTCGTAGAGGTTGGCCATGATGTTCAGGGTCGTGATATTTTGGGGAGTGACCAATTTTGCATTTTTGATGGCTCGTGCATGATCTTCCGTTGGGTACGGGGCGGAATACTCGTACTTCTCGTTGAAATAGTGTTGGTAGTCGGTGCCCCCAAAATGTATTTCATGAGGTTGTTTGTGGAATTGGGCGATGATGTCCTCGGTTGGTAACATGGTAATGTAGTCGGAGTATACTCGGTTGTCTTGAGATTCAAATTGATAGACTTCCGGAACTTTTTCATCTTGAGGGTCTTGGTGGAGTTGGGATGGAGAGTTGCCATTGGGGTCGTTCACAAAGACGTTGGTGGTTTGGTGGGTTTCCAAGTCTTCCATAGGGATGAAAGTGAAACTCTTGTTGCGCTTTTCCGAAAGTTTGGCAAAATCCACCGTTGGCTTTTCATTGTAATGAAGTTGGGTGTTGATGACGATGTCGTCATTGACAGCCTCTTTCGTTTCACGGTTTAGTTGCGGGGTGGTTTTTTGAATCCATTTTGTCTTGTGGCGCTTGGACTTGCCGTTTGGGCTTGAACTCGCATTTTGGCTTGGAATTGCGTCTGGAGTGTTTTTCTCGGCGTTTGTTTTCTGATTTGATTTGGGAGTTTGGGGTTGTTGATCATTCTCCTTTCCTTTTTCATCTGTTCTGCTTTCCCAAAGAGCCGCGTTGCGTCTGTGATCCCTCAGCTGTTGGTCGCTTTTCTCGAATTGCGCCACGCGATTTGCGACGGACTTGCTGGGATCTGCGGCTTTTGGCACGGTGCGATCTTTGCCCATGATCGATTTTTTGGACAGCTGTTGTTGAAATTGTGATCAGCGTGTGCGCCAGGAAATTGCGGATCAAGTGATACCTAATATGTGGGCAGAAATCAGTGATATTGGAAAAATTCAGAGAAGATTTTATTGTAGTCTGTCAACCTGAAATTAGGAATTTCCCACGGAGGACCCCTCGTTCTCAGAATCTGTTACCTCTTCCCTGCAGTGGTGAGGTTGCTTGGACCACAAAATATAGCCACACCACGGAGTGGTTTGCCAACACCTCATGAGCAGTCTGCAAAATTCTAATCTGTAGATGCGACCTTTTTTGTTTAGGTTCAGACCTTGGCAAAACCCTCTTACCAGACGGTAATCAAGAGTGTTCTCAGAAGTTTTCAACTCTTCCTCGCAGTGGTAAGGTTGCTTGGACCAGAAAATATAGCCACACCACAGAGTGGCTGCCAACACCTCATGAGTAGTCTGCAAAATTCAAATCTTTAGATGTGACCTTTTTTCTTTAGGTTCGGACCTTGGGAAAAACCCGGTTACCAGATGGTAATCAAGAGTGTTCTCAGAATCTGTTACCTCTTCCCTGCAGTGGTGAGGTTGCTTGGACCAGAAAATATAGCAACACCACAGAGTGGCTGCCAACACCTCATGAGCAGTCTGCAAAATTCAAATCTGTAGATGCGACCCTTTTTGTTTACGTTCAGACCTTGGCAAAACCCTCTTACCAGATGGTACTCGAGAGGGTTCTCAGAATCTGTTAACTCTTCCCTGCACTGGTAAGGTCGCTTAGTTTGGTGACCCTGATGAACTTCAGGAGGTACATGATTTTGGTGACCTTGATTACAATGGTCCATTTTGGTGAGTTTGGCCGCTTTTGCTTATGGAGGGTGAGATACCTGACCAGTGGTTGCAAATTGCACATGTCTGTTGAAGGTGTCGCCAACTCTTGACGTGCGCCTCCTTGCAAATTGTTCGCGTAAGCCGGCGGCTCCATACTGGCCATTCTTGGTGTAGATGAAGGCTGCGAATCAGTCTCACTGATGCTAGTGTTCAAACTGGACAGGCCTGTTGCAGCAGTGGACAGGCTTCAACTCGCAGAAACCACCAAATTCGTGCCGCGGTCCGACGGCTCGAAACAGGACACACCTGGTGCTGTTGAAGGACTGCGCTGGATCAGGTTGCTGGCATTCTGCGCGATAGACCCAGTTGATGAAGAAGTCCCCATGATTCGCCCATCTGCAGGGTCTGCATTCAACAAGGCTTCCAAACCAGGTGCTGTTGATGGCCGCCTGCAAAAGGAAGAAGTGGGGAGTGGTGGCAGTGAGCTGCTTGAAGTTGCTTCGCTGCTGCTTGTCGAAGATGGGCTGCATGTCTTGGCAGGGATAAAGCTCTGCAAGGAGGACTGTTTGAGTTTGGGAATCTGCAGAGGAGGGCCAACCAGACGTGCAACCTTGGCTTGTACAGGCCTGAAGGGGACAGGACCAGCGTCAGCTGCTCTCGCGGTGTGCTGGGCTCTGAGACAGTGCGCCTCAGCGACGCAGGTTCCCCCTGAGACTCAAGCTGGACGTAGTGGAGCTTGCCTGAAGCCTGCGAGCAGATCCGGCATACCAGGGTGGGGGGAAGCTAATTGTAGGCGTCCACCTCCAGCTTCTGCAGGTGCCCGGGGTTGCCCGCGAGCATCTCCTTCAAGTCCGCCGCCTTGTCTCGTGGGCGGCAGCGCTTGGGTCGCGCTATCAGAGCCATGCTCTACAAGAGTGGACGGCGTCACTAAATGGCCTACCCTACTTTACCCTGCCCTACTTCACCCTACCCTACTTTATCCTACCCTACCCTACCCTACCGTCAGTCATTCTAAGCCACGTTGTCGCTACTGCACGTCTACTGCAAGATTGGGCTTTGGGCACACTATGCTTATCGGCTATTTGCACCCCCCACCATGTCGATTTTTGCTTACTAAACCTGTTGGCATGTCGCATCCCCCCCGCCCCCTAACAGGCCAATTGCCCTTTACTAAACTCGCGATGTTGGGGGGTTTCCCCAGAACATTTCGACCTTTTTTCCCTTACGAAACGTTTGGTGGCCGGGCGCGTGTTCGGGGGTCCCCCGTCCCATTGTTCCCCCCCGTCCTAATGGAGGGTAATTGATGTGAGATCTGCGCGGATTGAGGGTAGCCACACTTACACTCCCCCTCAAAGAACACACGCGGGTGTGTTACAGGGACAGGGAAGGAGTGAGTGTGGCCGAAAGCCAAAGAATGCGCTTCGTACAGCAAAATTTACGCAAATGTCCCCAGAATCCAATGGATTAGGCCTGAATCAGGGTAATTGACACCAGAATGTACAAGAATGAGACATGAAAAACAACCAAATCAAACCAAAAGAAGCGTAACTAAGTTAACAGACACGTAAACGTATCCACGAAGAATACCGAACCGTGTCCTGGTCGAGAATGAGGTGTAATTCAACAAAATCAGACAAATCAACTGATGCAATGCAGGGGGATTAGAGACAAATGACCTGTTCTGAGCAGTTGTTGCTCTTGCGGGCACGCTACGGTGTCCTCCACGTACTCTACATCTTTTCGAACCGACAGCATGTGCTCCAGATGGCCAAAATGTATACAGAATTGGCAAGAATTGGGACAATTGACACTGAATTGGGCTAGGATGGAGAAGTTAAATCGCACACAGCGAAGAACAGTTGACAGCACCAGGGTGTATATACTGTAAACTGTCCTGCCTAGGTCCGCAGCAGAGGAATGCAACAAAGCTGTCACTAAATCTTACTAAAATCTGACAAAATGGTACTCAAAATGTCCTAACATGAGAGATGAGGAGAATTGAGGCCCGAATCAGCTGAAATTAGCAGAAAGGAGGAAACGGGGAGTGAGCAAACGAACACTAGTGAAGTAAACAAATGTCAGTTCCCTTTGGGAAGGCGAGTTTTCATGTTACAAAGCGAGCATCTAACAGATTCTAAGAAAATGTTGACATGATGAATCATTCATGATGATGGACATGCTGACCTTAAATCCTGTAGCTAGACCCTAACAGACCCCGCCGGAGTTTCCCTGAAGGCAATAGCCTGTGGGCCACAAGCTTAACCACACCTTGTATAACCATATTCACAACGGCGGTGGTGTTCTCGAAGGAAGAACAGGTCAATCTCTTGCTTTCAGGCCACAATCTGAACAACTTCACCAATCTAGAACCCAAATTTGCAAATGAGGCACACATTCCTGAAGAATGAAATTTTCGCCTATGCCACCGGACTTCAAAGGTGTCTGCCGAAAGTCTGTAGAAGCCGTATATAAGGTTCCATGAGAGAGCTGACGTCGCGGTTTAGCGGAATGGTACAAATAAATCAGCAGGATGGTCTCAAATCAAGGCAAAATTGGAGGACTCTCCACAGATGAAGCTGGAATGAAGTCTACCGGCAGCAGAATAAAGCTTGAAACTAAGTTCCTGGTTGTGTTCTGAACACTACCAGACAACAGGGGGTTCCTGTTGGGTGTAAGCGGCTGCGCAACCTGAGATTTATCTACATTACATCATCTGCTGGTGGTAGAAACTCACGAATTTCAGTTCCAAGGGTCAGATTACCCCTAGTCTGTCCTTGTGGATGCATGGCGCTGACATTCCCACACATTAAAGCACTACACCGGACATACCAGTAGCGTTCGTACGCTCCAGTGAATAACCGGAGGGGCACCACACAAAATGGGCCGCAGGTGAGGTCCAGCACCGATACCGCGTCACCAGGGACCACCAGGGGTTCAAGATCCACGTCAAGTGAGACCCAGCCACCCCCAACGACAAAAAGGTGGGGTGCACCATCGAACTCTGGCGAGACCGAAACGGTCGTGAGATGGTCCCCATACAGCAATGCACCCCCGACAAGGAGCACCTCACCGGCACCGAGTACACGGGCGAAGTCCACAATGCATGGCCCCTACCCCAGCCCCAGAAGCGGAACCGCAAGGCACCCGCAGCTCAGGGCTTCATCGACCTCCTCGACGCCTGACGGGGCCCGGGCCGGACATGGCCCGCCCCCACAACTACCGGCCCCCAGAAGCCGGCACCTGCGGAAGCCCACGCCCGCATCAACATCCTCAACGAACCCGCGGTCACCTACGACCCCACCAAGGCCGCCACACTGCAAGCCATGCCCGGGCCAAACCCCCAAGGCGCAGACCTCCTGGGGTTCTTTGAGCAAGCCCTTTGCAGAGCGGACCAGCCCGAACCGGCACCGATCCTGGACCCGGAGGGGAACAAATATCACGCCCACTGGCAACGGGGGGTGCCCCTCTACCACAAGACGTCGGTCACGGTGCATGCCCACACCGACCTCGGAGTGGATGATTGCCTCGGAGCGTACGAGTGCGTGGGGCCCGGATGGCAGCTAAACGTGCTACTCACGCACGTCCCACTCGGGGAAGAGACCAAGGACTTCCTGGACACCCTGAGCCTGGCGTACCGCCGCCTCTCCCTCCTGGCACCCATCATCATCATAGGCGACCTAAACGCCGCCCCCACCGACAACGACCGCACCGGCCCACCCACAGCCACCAACATAGCTGTGCGGGACGCCATGCACCAACTGGGCATCACCGACCTCACGGCGGGACTCACCGGCACACCCTCCCATTACCCCCACCAAGCCAGCACCCACCCCTCCCGCATCGAGACGTGCTACGGGGACACAACAAGCGTGCGCATCCACGAGACAACCTACGGGGACCTCCCGCCCACAGGCACGGGCCACCGACCCCTCTACATTGACCTCATCATCCCGAACCTACCCCCACCCGCGGCAACCCTGCGAGACGACACCCTCCCACGCACACTGCAGTTCCCGGCCGAGGACGACCACAGCGCCTGGCACAGGTATAACAGGGCCCTGCACGCCATCCTGTGCCGCCCGGATGCGCCAACACTCACCACCGCCATGCGCCGGGCGGCACAAGCATGCGGCATGGAGCGCGACACCAGCCACACGGGAGCACCACCGGACCTCACCCTCCAACAGCTCGTCCATGACATCTGGACCACGAAAGAGGAACTCGCCACCCTGCTACACCCAAGCACACCGGAGGCACGAGACCGGGACGCCTACCTCCGTGCGCTCCTCACCACCCGCCGCCACCAACTCCAGGAATGGCACGCCCACCGCATAGCGGCCGCAGCCCAGGAACGCGAAAGATACGGCAGAAGCGACACGCCGTACAAGTCCCTGCGGTACGTCAGCCGCATCCTGGAGGATACGGGGCGCCGTACGCTCCAGGCGATGCGCAGCCCCATGGGGGGCCTCACCAACGACCCGGACGCCGTCCTCGAGGCAGTCCTGGACAGCTTCTCGGCACAACACAGGGGCCGTACTCCCCGAGCTCGACCCCCACACCAGAAGCACCATTCGCGAGCATGTGCCCAGGGTCTTCAACCGGGAACAGCGGCGCGCCATTGAACACGACCGCTTCAGCATCTCAGAACTGCAACGCGCCCTAGACCGCCTGAAGAAGGGGGTCGTGCCCGGCGTTGACGGTTTACCGGACGAAGCGTACCAATGCCTCACCCTGCCCATCAAATGCCGCCTGGCAGCCCGCCTGTGCGACATCGTCACGGGCGCCACGCCCATCCCCCCTGAGTGGGCCAACCTGGTCCACCCCCTCTACAAGAAGGGGGACTGGGCGCAGCCGGGGAACTGGAGGCCCATAGTCTGCGCCACCACTGAGGTCAAGCTGGTGTGGACGCTCATTCTGGACCGCATCGCGCCGGCAATCTTCGCCCACGTGCCCGCCAGCAGGTGGGGAGCCATGGCGGGCAGGTCCCCCCACAAGGCCATGTTCCTTCAGGACACCGCACTGGACATGGACCCCTACGAGATGATTGTCGCCTCCCTTGATGTTCAAGGCGCGTTCCCCCACGCCCCACACCGGCTCCTCACGGGAGTATGGGATGCCATGGGTCTCCCATTCCTATGCTTCACGACCGGGTGCATCCAGACCCGGCTCTACGCCGTCATCACAGCCGCAGGCCTCACCCCCTGGACCGGCACAGACAGCGAGGTCCCCCAGGGTGGCGCCGAGGGCCCCTTCCTCTACCCCCTTGTCACCCTACCACTGCCATTCGACCTAGCACGGGTATACCCGGGGTACGCCCCATACCCGGTACGGTCCCCCCTGATCAACTTCGCAGACGACAACCTCCTACCTACGGCCACCCGCCACCGGGACCCTGAGAATGCAGGGCTACCAACGACCACCGAGCAAGCGTCCACCATTCTCCAACTCACCACGACCTACCTCGACGCCCACCAGCTCCTAGTGCACCCCCGCAAATCGGTCGGGCTAGCCGACGCCAGGACCCCCACCCCCCACATCCGGAAAGGCGAACCCCTACACCTGGATGACACCACAGTCCACCCCGGAGTCACACAGGCCACGCGGCACCAGCACATCACACTCCCAAGCAAGCTGGAAGGGCGCCTCGCCCGGCTACCCCAAATTGCCAGGGGGGACCTCCTGTCTATGCAGGGCCTGGCATACTTCATGGAAGCGGTGCTCAACGCGGCCATCGGGTACCAAGCCCTGCACCTCCCGCACCCCCAAGACGCCCTACACCACGATCAACAGCAAGTGACGAAGGCATGGACGCAACACAGAGGCTGGCCCACGTCTTTCCCCAAGGAGGCCATGATGGCCCACTGGCGCTACTACGGAGACAATACAGGCGCCCTGGTCAACATGGCCTATGCCAAACACGCAGCGCACCTCCTACACAGGGTGACACACAACCACCAGCCCGAGGTTCGCGAAGTGGCAGCCATATGCATAAAAGAAGCGCAAATGGCCCGCAACACCTGCCCCCAGTGGATACTGGCGCAACACGGCGTCTCCACCCCCGTGGACACTGGCATCTGGGCCCAGCTGCAACTCCTCGTACCGCACCACACGCACGCCATCCTGACAAACCACCACTGCGATCAACAGGGGCCACTCGTGGCCACGCACACCGACATCCACCGACACCCGGCAGGCAAGGTGGACACGCTGCGCCTCGTGGGGGCCACCATCACCATAGTATACATCACCCCAATGCAGATGTAGATCATGGCCCAGTGCGACGCCCACCACGCCCCGTTTCTTTCCTACCCACAATGGCCAGCACGCCGCGTCTTCCAAGCGTACCTCCGCGCATGCACTACGAAGGCAGGGCGCGACATGCCGGGGCCCAAGGACATCGACACGGCATACAAGGCCTTCCAGCGCCAGCCCCCCCGGCCCCGTCCGAGCGAGCAAGAGACCCCCAACGACGGCAGCACGACGCAGGAGGTGCCCACCCGGTCAGCCGAAGGCTGGACACCACCCACCATCCTGCTACTAGCACCAAACGGCCACAAACACGCTACCCGCACTGTCCAGGGACACCATACCCCCTGGTCCATCCCCAAACACAACGCACCGGAGACTGATGTACCACCAGTCAGACAAAGTGACCAGGGCATACCGCGCACGTGCTGGCACTGCGGCCCGGCAGCCCTCGACACTCCGTGGCCCCTGCTGCACCTCATCTCCACCCACTACCACACCCCCACCGCCGCCGCTACCGCCGACCAGCAGGCATGGCTCTCCCCCTGGTTTCACACGGTACCCCCGGACCACCCGGCGCACGTAGCCTGGACCCAAACACCCTCGGCGACATGGACGTCCACCAACGAGCGGGCAGAACCAGAAAGCGTGGCCATAGAGTACGACCACTGCGACCCACACCGCGCAAGACCTGAGGAAGCACCCATGCGCCCCCTACAGCACAAATGTCCCACCCTCTGCGGCGACGAAGACGACAAGGAGCAGCGACAGACCTTCACGTGCCAGAAGTTCCACCCCAATACGGGATACCTCTTTCACCTGATGTACGCGTACATCACCCAGGGGCGCCCAGACAGGGGCCTCCTCCGCCTCACCCCACGAGCCCAGGCCATCATCACCCAGGTGATAGGTGTCGATGCAGCGCCGCTGCTGCAACCCACGCAAATCACCACCGACCCGCCCAAGGGAACCCCGTCTACGTCTATCACCCCACAGCAATTGCCCGCCTACCCATACCCAGTGACACGGACATCATCTACTTCACTGACGCATCCGGCAGCCAGCGGCGCACCCCCACGGTCGGTTGTCCCTCCCTGCGCATCACCCTGCACGCGGACAGCCTCCACGTGGAATACCACACCGCGGCCACCATCCTTGGGGCGTCCTCCAACGGCGAACTGCGCACCCTGGCCGACGCCGTCGCCGCCACACCACCACCCGCAACGATCCGGCCCCGCAATATCTGGGTAGTCGTGGACGCCACGGTCGACATCCACCTCACCAGGCGCCTCGCGGACCTGCTCCTCCACAAGGCACTCGAATCCGGCCTCACCACACAAGCGTTGGGGCTATGGATGGTCGTCAGGAGCATGCACCCCCAGGACGCCCTAAACATCGTCAAACAGGAGTCAAACCGCTACGCATACGGCAATGGACGCGCAGACACGCAGGCAAAACACCAGAGCACCAGCCACACCCCAGGGCTCGAACACGTACGACTGGACACGTCACAGCACAGCCACCTGCAGCACCTGCCCCCGATACCCTCGGCCACACAGCCCCCCCAATGGATACCCCAGGACACGCGGTACACGGATCGAGACAAGCAGTACCACTACCCCACACCCATCCAGCAGCTGGCCACCACACTGGGCCACCGAGCGAACACCGAAATCCTCCGACGCCTCGAAGACTCCGTCCAGACCCCCCTCTACTACTTCGCCCTGCGCCAAGATAGCCTCCCAGCACACCTACAAAAACCCCGACTCCAACTCGCCCTGAAACAGCTTCCCCTCCTCACCCGGTACCACCGATGGTACACGCGCCGCTCGATCCACGTCCCCGCAGGATACACCAAATGCATCTGTGGCAACGCGGAGGAAGAAACCTGGGACCACTTCAAGGTGTGCCCCTGTACAGAGGACTCGACACCCTCACAGACTGGAACCAAACCCAAACCATCGCGCAGCACGCCGGATGGCTGACGCAGTCCCCGGCAACCCAGCAACTCAACACTGTCCTCAAGCCGACGGAGGTACTCGAGGCGGTCCGCAGGGGACTCGTCCCCACTGCCGTCTACACCTTGCTACGCACCCACGCGGAGGACCCCAAGGCCACGGCGGCGCACATGCAACAGACGGCTGTTGGGAAGACAGCGTAGCAGCTCACATACCGCACCCACAAATACCTGCAGCATGCAGCAACCCTGCCCCAAACAGACCAAGCCCAGCCCCTCAAACTCCTGTTCTACCAACAATGAGAACCTACCCAATGACATACCAACACGGGGCCCCCACCACGCCTACCCACCGTCCACCGAGCACAACACTGGCACGGCACACACGGGCACCACAGGCACCGCACACACGCCCACCAGCATGCGCGCGCCGCCAGCCCCCATCCCCCCACGCCACCGTCCGTCGACAGGTACCACCAACCGCCAGCCACCGCATGTCCCCTCTGCGTACGCCAGCGGCTACCGCAGACGGCCCTGCCCTGCAACCCAGACCACTGGGTCTGCCTGGGAGCCGCGCACCGCCTCAACCACTGCCCCCACTGCGGCAACCTCAACCCCCACCACCGCGAGCGGCCCGCGGCCCCAGCCCCGCCCCCCCCCCCCCCGCCAGCCACCCCAGCGTCTTCCGGCCACTCACCGACACTCTCCGGGACCACCTGGGATGGTACTACGTGCCGGACGCGGCGGACCACACATGGACCATAGCCGTGGCCACGGGCAGCACACCCCTGCCCCCCCACAGCCCACCCTTACGCCACAGCGGAGGCGGCTTGAACGTGGCGGCCCGCCACGTCCTCCTCGCCCTAAACCTCCACCACCGCGACCTACACCTCCCAGACCCACAGCTCCCGGCCCCCCAGGCAGCAGCCCTGGCGCCAGAAGTGTGGGCGGACACGGCAACAGAGGAGATAGCAGCCTACCTCCGAATCACTTGCCGCTGGTTCAACACCGCCCTCGGCCGACAGAAAGGAACACCTTACCCACTCAGCGCACTCCTCTACCGGGGACACCACCCCGACCCCACGCAGCTGAGGCCCCCAGAGGGCTGGGCGTCCTTTTAGGGACGGCCCCCTGGCCGCCCCCGACGAGGCCACCGCCACGCGGATGGGCCTCACGGACATGCGCGCCTACGTCAGAGGCCTCGAGGCGCGCCTCCGAGAGGCGCACCGCTGGCACGCCTGCTCCCTGTCGCCCCCACAGGGACAGGGGGGTTCACCCGCCCCCAACACCCACCAGGCGAAGAAGACCAAAAAAGGTCAGGGGGCCCGCCAGCGCGCCCGCTAGCAGGGTGCGACACCCCGACCAGGAGCTGGGTCCAGCCACACCGCACCACGCCACGCCCAGACCCCCGGGGCACACCAACAGCACCGCCCCCACCAGCGCCCACCGCCACCACCGTACCGCAGCATCCTAACCCTGCAGCCCAGCCAGCCACCACAGCCCACACACGTCCAAACAATGCCAGGACCGCCATACGCGCGGAGCCAGGGGAAATGGCACCACCAACACCACCACCACGCCCCCGTCCCTCCGAACCCCAACCCCCTGATGCCCCAATAATACGGCGCCTCCCACCAGCTACATCCCCACCGAGCCCCAGCGCAACCGGGCTACACAAACCACCAACCCCACACGGCACACATCACCGCACCACACCATCACGTATACCACCACCACCCGCCCCAACCACCACACCCACCAACGCCGGGGTACTACACACAACCAGCACACCCTCAACACCACCACCGCCGCCGCCACTACACGGGCCCATGACACACGAGCCACGGTACACCCCCATGGACCCGCGGGGAGCCGCGCACGCACACCAGCAACACCAGGGCCTAGTAGGAGCGCCCCACCACCACCAGCAGCCCCCCCACCGGCACCCCATACCAGCGAGCACCATCCACCAGCAGCCACCCATTACATACGGACCACAGCCCCACCCTGATGCCCATGCGGCCGCCTCCCACCCACACCTCGGCACCACAACCAGCCAGGGACCGCAAGGACCGCACGGCGCACACACGCAACACCCACACGACCCACAGGGACGCCCAGACCCCAAGCCAGCACAACACCCACCCCCGCCCCCCCAACCACCAACAGTGCCACCCCCACACCACCCCCTCCCCCCCTCCCCCCGAGACCAGGCCACGGACGCAACACACAGCAGCCAGCACCAGCCAATTGATGTCGATGCCCCCGCCGACACACGCCACCGCGAGTCCCCCCTCCCGCGACCGCCACAAGAAACTCCATCACCGGACCCCAAACGCGACAACGACGACCATCCCCTCCGACCCACACCACCCCCCCCATCACACCCCGCACCACCAGCCGCCGCACCGGCCGAACCACACGCCCTACACAACCCCGCAGCGGTACGGCAGCACCTCTGGGGACTCGGGGACCAGGAGGTGCTGCGCTTCCACACCTCCGGCACCACCCAGCGCATCCGGGCGATCAGCCTGGTCCAGGCGGCCACCCTGGGGGAAGGCGTCCGAGACTTCCTCTTCGACGCCTTCCTCCACGTCGCCCGACACGACCGCCCCCCACTCGCCACCCCAGACGGCGAGAGCCCGCCCCCCACGGGGGACCGAATCTGGGTGCCCCCCATCGACTGGGGGCGACACCTAGTCGGACACCCCGTGCCGGAGCGGGAGAACACCCAGGCACATAGGATTTTATGACGTCCAAAAATCCCAAAACCTGCAGCATGAAAAAAAAACCCCTTTTAAGTAGTTAGCATGCTATCAATTGTGTTTGGGCGATCCGTGTGTCCATACAACATGCTTTTTCGCATCCAACACCCTCAAAATAGGGGGAGGTCGTCAACTGCTTGTCTAAGGCAAAGAACTGAATTTCTGACCAACAAACGGCAATTTTTGGCCATTTTTTCTTGAAAAATGGCAAAATTTTGTGCATACGCATGCCGTAAATTGTGTTTTTCTGATCTGTGTGCCCCTAAAACCTGCTTGTTTGCATCCGGCACGCTCAGAATAGGGGGAGGGGTCCTTCAACTGCTTGACTGAAGCCAAAAGAAATCAATTTTTGACCAAAAAAGGCCATTTTTGGCCAACTTTTCATGAAAAATGGCAAATTTTGGTACATACAGATGCTGTAAATGGATTTTTCGTGATCTCTGTGCCTCTACAACCGGTCTTTTCTCATCCAGCACCCCCGAAATAGGGGGGGGGGGTCTTCAACTACTCGTCTGAAGCAAAAAAACTCAATTTTTGACCAAAAAACGCCCATTTTGGCCGTTTGTTTCATGAAAAATGGCAAATTTTCGTGCATACGCATGCTGTGAATTGTGTTTGCGTGATCTGTGTATGCTTACAACCTGCTTCTTCGCATCCAGCACCCTCAAAATAGGGGGGGGTCTTCAACTGCTTGTCTGAAGCCGAAAAACTCAATTTTTGACCAAAAAACGGCCATTTTTGGCCGTTTTTTTCATGAAAAATGGCACTTTTTCGTGCATACGCATGCTGCAAATTTTTTTTGTGATCTGTGTATGCCTACAACCTGCTTTTTCGCATCCAGCACCCTGAAAATAGGGAGGGTGGTCTTCAACTGCTTGTCTGAGGCCAAAAAACCTCAAAATGTGACCAAAAAACGCCCATTTTTGGCCGTTTTCTTCATGAAAAATGGCACATTTTGGTGCATATGCATGCTGTAAAGTGTGTGTTCGTGATCTGTGTATGCCTACAACCTGCTTTTTCGCATCCAGCACCCTGAAAATAGGGGGGGGGTCTTCAACTGCTTGTCTGAGGCCAAAAAACTCAATAGTTGACCAAAAACGGCCATTTTTGGCCGTTTTTTCATGAAAAATGGCAAATTTTGGTGCATACGCATGCTGTAATTGTGTTTTCGTTATCTGTGTGTGGCTACAACTCTCTTTTTCACATCCAGCACCCTTAAAATAGGGGTTGGTCTTCAATTGCTTGTCTGAGGCCAACAAACTCAAATTTTGACCAAAAAACGGCCATTTTTGGCCGTTTTTTCCATGAAAAGTGGCAAATTTTGGTGCATACGGATGCTGTAAATTGTGTTTGCGTGATCTCTGTGTCCCTACGATCTGCTTTTTCTCATCCAGCACCCTCAAAATAGGGGGGGGGGTCTTCAACTGCTTGTCCTAAGCAAAAAAAAATCAATATTTGACGAAAAAACGGCCCTTTTTGGCCGACTTTGGAAAGAAGATGGCAGATTTTGGTGCATACGGATGCTGTAAATTGTGTGAGTCACGATCTGTGTGTCCCTGCAATGTCTTCTTTCGCATCCAGCACCCTCAAAATAGGGAGGGGGGTCCCTGACCTGTTGTTCATGGGGCAAAGGCAACATTTTGGACCCATGGTACAGCCTAAAATATGGGGGGGGGGGGGGCTTGGGATAATCTTTTTTTCAAACGCAACACTGAAAACACCTCCGCCAGGCTGAACCACTCGTTTTTGTGCACTGAAAACTGTGAACAAACTCTGAGCAATGAATCTTGAATTTGGGACCTGGTCTACCCATGTTGACCAAGCACCTGAAGACATTTGGAATGCGCAAAGGGCAAATTGTGCGCTCTCTGAGTAGTGCCTGAAAACAACCTCTGCCAGGCAATCAACTTGTCTGTCTGCACTGAGTAATGCATTTGCCCCATGGGGTCCCTCCCTCCTCCAAGGAGCACAGCATTCCTGCACCCAAGGCCAATACTCATACTGCATTGGACTGTATGCACTGGCTAGCAGAGGTTTGCTCGACGGCTTGCCAAACAAGATGATCTGCAACACCAGAATTAAATTAAAGACCACGGTCTCCATGCTCCCCAACAGGAGTGGGATTTGTTTTCAGATCCAGGAGGCCTCCATGGAGTAGGCCAGAACGGATGCCCCATAGAGAATGTTCCCAGGTATGGCCAACAAAAATAAGTAAATACAGAGGTCCTGCCAAAAGACAGTACAGTGTGCACAGTGCATGCGTACGATGTGCACAGTGCGCATGTTCACAGTGCGTGTGTGAAGTGTGCGGAATGCGTGCATGTTCACAGTGCAAATGTTCACAGTGTGTGCGTGCAGTGTGCACAATGCGGACGACAATGAGTGCCTGCAGTGTGTACAATGCGTGCGTGCAGCGTGCACAATGCCTGGGTGCAGCGTGCAGAGTGCGTGCAATGTGCACAGTGCGTGCGTGCGGTGTGCACAGTGCGTGCGTGCAGCGTGCACAGTGCGTGTGTGCAGTGTGCACAATGCGTGCGTGCAGCGTGCATAGTGCGTGCGTGCAGTGTGCACAATGCGTGCGTGCGCCCGCCCTCCGCGAGCCCAACATGGCCCACCCTCCACCCAGCGCCGCCCCCAGCAACACCAAAGAGTGGGAGCGGGAAACATGGGTAGCCCGGATGGCCTGCCTGAGCAACTTCCGGCACCACATCCCGGGGGACATCCCCACGCCCGACAACCGGCAACCAGCCCCCTCCACGTACATGACTCTCATGTACAATCTGCACTACACCCTCTTCACCACCCGCTACCACGCACCAACTGACCACTGGGTGGTGCACGGCACTGACTCCCTCCTCCCCGCCGACTACGCCCCCCCCGAACACAACCCAGGCCTCGACACGTACATCAGGGGGGACGAGCCGGACGACCCCCACATCTGGGGCACGTGGGAACGCAAGTCCCTGGACACGCTGCTCTCCATCCTCAGCGGCAACCAGGGCCTTGGTAGGGCGATGCATTGCCTTGCCAAGTGGACCCAACGGACCTGGGGGATCCCCACGGACCGGTGGCTGTGGAAGGTCACGCTGCGCCCCCAGCACAGGGAGGCCCCCCCAAACCGCAGGGGACCCACCCCTCCATGCCCCAACCCCAAAAGCTCTGCCAATACATGGTGGCAGCCCGCCTCATGGCGCTGCTGTGGCCGGGCCCCCACACCCCCATCCAAAACTACCCCCACCTCACGGAGGAGGACATGCCCGGCATCCAGCGATGCTTCTTCCGCACCCTCGACTACCTCCAGCAAACGCACCCGCACCTCCTGGAGCAGATAGGGACATCCCCCGGGTAACCCACGTGCCCGCACAGCCGAGACAACGCCACCACACCGCCACATGCACCTACACCGGCACCAGCACGCACAGGTCACCAGTGAAAGCACGCGCACACGCCCGGTGCCCGAACCCGCACCCTCGTTCTCACTACTCGCAGGACCCAGCATTCTACGCCCGCCCCCGCAGCCCAGGGCCCTCCGCCGTCCCCCACGGCCCTCTCCTCCGCCTGCGACTCCACAACCTCCACCACCAGAAACCACCTCATCCACCACCACCACCACGTCCTCATCCAGCACTCCACCCCCCAAACCGCGGGGGAAACCTCCCAAACGGGCCCCCAAACCCGTCCCCACCGCGAGCAACCCCACCGCTGCCAGAGCCCACGCCCCGACGAGGCCCGCGCCCGCAGCCCGGCCGCAACCCAGGACCGCCGCAAAGCAGCCGCCCAAACCCGTCAGCGAGCCGCAGCCGCAACCTGCAGCCAAACCCAAGCCCAAGCCCAAGCCCGGCGCCACGACCGCAGCGCAAGCCCGACCCCCCGAGGACGTCCTCTATGACATCCAGTCCAAGCCATCCCAGGCCCGGAAACAGCAGCGCCCAGCAAAGCGCCCCCCCGCCGTCACCGACGCCACCACCACCACCTTCATGGCGGAGCGCGCCGCGGCCGAAGCGCGACGTACCTCGTCCGACCACCTCTCAAAGTCCACACCCCAGGCCCACGGACCGCCCCCGACCGGGCCAGAATGACGACAGGGTCCGCCAGCAGCGCCCCCGCCCCCCTACCAACCCCCGTTGTCAGCCCACATACAGCAAATGCCCCACTACCGCCTCCGCCGCCAGTCCCAACCCAAACCCGAGGCGGAGACCGTGCGCGCACACCGGCAAGTCCACATCCGCTCGCGCCCCCGGTCCCTGTGCACCCCCACGGCACAGGACTACATGGAATCACCCAGGCCCGCCACCGCCACCCGTCCGCACGACCCCGTCACACCCACCCAGCCCCACTCCTCCGCTCAAGACCGCGGCCCCGCCCAGGGACAGTGGTGGCAGCGCTGGACCCACACGCAGCTCTCGGAGCTGCGAAAGTGGGCCCGGGCAGAGCCCTCCCTCGAGGGCCTGATCCATGGACCCCGCAAGGGGTCGGTTGAGAACTGCCGCCTCCAGCTCGCGAGGGGGTGGATGCCGCAGGCCGCATGGGAAGCCATGCTGGCCCATGCGCTCCAACCCCTGGGAGTCCACCCCCGCAACCTCCCCGCGCCCCAGGACCACTCGTATGTCCTCAGGCGCCTGCGGGAGACCCTCAAGGAGACATGGCGAGACGGCATCCGCCTGTGGGACATCACCCAAAGCCCAACACCGCACACACACACCCCCTCACCACCCTACAAGCGTCAGCGCACCGACACCGGCGGCACCCAAAGCACCCCAGGAGTCCTGCGCGCCACACAGCACGATGCGCCTGACCCCCCAGCCAGCGGCGCCGCCACCCAACCCCGTTACCCAGCAAACCACCACTGCGGGGCGCCACGCCAGGCCCCGCCAAGCAGTCACCAAACAAACCGGAAGCCGAAGGACGCCAACACACACGACAACGGGCCGCTACGCCCAAAGGCACCGAACCCAGGCCCGCAACTGTCACAACCGCCTAACCGAGCCAAAACCCCAACACAAATCAAACACGAGCCACACCCCAAAACCGCTAACCCGTGACTCCTAACCAGGCCCGTCGAGGGAACAAGGTTGCCACAGCCCACACCCACAGCCCACACAGCCGCCTAACCAGCCAGCACCAGAAGCAAAGAGGAACCCTAACCGAACCCACCGTGACCCATACCCGTGTACATCAGGACGCGCGAGCCGCACCCCTGGGGCGCGACCGCCGCCAAAGCACCAACGACACATGCCAGGGGACACAACACTATTGCACCGCTGCACCAGCTGCCCGTGCCTGTGACAGCAGTGTACGCGCGCCCCTGTTTTTTTTTCCATTTCAAAAAAAAAAGAAAATTAGGGGGGGGGAAGAGGGACACAACCACCAATGGCACACGCGCACCGCACACAGCGCGCACACCGGTGAACAGGCGCCACAAGGGCCAGAACACCGCACACGGGCGTACACCAAGGGCAACAAAGGGACGGGACACCACGGCCTGGCACACCGGTGAACAGGAGCCAAGAGGCCCAGGACACCGCACACATAACACAGCACAACGAGCGGGCACACTGGTGAACAGGAGCCAAGTGGCCCAGGACACCGCACAAACAAATCAAAAGATGGAGCAGGCACACCGGTGAACAGGAGCCAAGAGGCCCGGGACACCGTACACGCAACACAACACACGGAGCGGGCAGACCGGTGATCAGGAGCCAAGTAGCCCAGGACACGGCACAAACAAAACTGCACACCGAGTGGGCAAACCGGTGAACAGTAGCCAAGTGACCCTAGACACCGCGCACGCAAAGCAACACACGGAACAGTCTCACCGGTGAACAGGAGCCAAGTGGCCCAGGACACCGCACACGCAACACAACACACCCAGCGAGCACACCGGTGAACGGGAGCCAAGGGGCCCAGGACGCCGCACAAGCAACACACCGCACCGAGCGGGCGAAACGCTGAACAGGAGCCAAGTGGCCCGGGACACCGCGCACACGTAGGGCGGCCGAGGGACAGGAAAGAACCAACAGCCCATGGGTTGGACACACCGGGGCGACCCGGCCGGCCCACCGGGCCAGGGGCAGGAGCTGGACTCCAAGGCCACTGATCCGAGCCCGGCCAGGCTGCATCGGGGACCGTGGCAAACGTCACCCGGAGCCCTGGAAGCAACCAGTGACAGGCGAGCCGGTACACAGTCCAGGAGGGGGTCGCCTGCCAGGCAGAGTGGCCCTGCAACTCAAACCACAAGGGTGAGGCGGTCGCACCGTAGACAAGCGGGAGCAATACCCCTTATGGTGAGAGATACTCCACACGGCTGGGCAGCCCCCAGAGCTGCCGCCCCAAGGATGGGGCATGTGGCCCTTGCCATGGACACATGTGGGGACACCCTCCCACCTGAGACACATGGACCGGGTGGCCGCGACAATACCTTCCCAAGCACATGCGGGAGCGGCTCAAGAGGCACCTGACATAGGGCAGTGGGAGGGACAGGACGTCCCCCTGGTAAGACCTTCTTCCTGCATTGTCAAAGGAGGAGTGGGGGGAAGGGGATTGTAGGCATCCTCCTCCAGCTTCTGCAGGTGCCCGGGGTTGCCCGCGAGCATCTCCTCCAAGTCCGCCGCCTTGTTTTGTGGGCGGCAGCGCTTGGGTCGCGCTATCAGAGCCATGCTCTACAAGAGTGGACGTCGTCATTAAATGCCCTACCCTACTTTACCCTGCCCTACTTTACCCTACCCTACTTTATCCTACCCTACCCTACCCTACCGTCAGTCATTCTAAGCCACGATGTCGCTACTGCACGTCTACTGCAAGATTCCGCTTTCGGCACACTATGCTCATCAGCTATTTGCACCCCCCACCATGTCGATTTTCGCTTACTAAACCTGTTGGCATGTCGCATCCCCCCCGCCCCCTAACAGGCCAATTGCCCTTTACTAAACTCGCGATGTTGGGGGGTTACCCCAGAACATTTCGACCTTTCTTTTCCTTACCAAATTTTTGGTGGCCGGGCGCGTGTTCGGGGGTCCCCCGTCCCATTGTTCCCCCCCGTCCTAATAGGGGGTAATTGATGTGAGATCTGCGCGGATTGAGGGTAGCCACATTTACACTCCCCCTCAAAGAACACACTGGGGTGTGTTACAGGCTCAACGAAGGCGTGAGTGTGGCCAAAAGCCAAAAAATGCGCTTTGTACAGCAAAATTCACGCGAATGTCCCCAGAATCCAATGGATTAGGCCTGAATCAGGGTAAATGACACCAGAATGTACAAGAATGAGACATGAAAAACAACCAAATCAAACCAAAAGAGGCGTAACTAAGTTAAAAGACACGTAAACGTATCCACGAAGAATACCGAACCGTGTCCTGGTCGAGAATGAGGTGTAATTCAACAAAATCAGACGCACCAACTGATGAAATGCAGGGGGATTAGAGACAAATGACCTGTTCTGAGCAGTTGTTGCTCTCGCAGGCACGCTGCGGTGTCCTCCGCGTACTCTACATCGTGTTATTCCCGCTTTTCTCTTTTCGAACCGACAGCATGTGCTCCAGATGGCCAAAATGTATACAGAATTGGCAAGAATTGAGACAATTGACACTGATCTACCACTCTAGAACCTCAATTTGCAAATGAGGCGCACATTCCTGACAACGAAATTTTCGCCTATGCCACCGGACTTCAAAGGTGTCTGCCTAAAGTCCGTAGAAGCCGTATATAAGGTTCCTGACGTCGCGGTTTAGCGGAATGGTACAAATAAATCAGCAGGATGGTCTCAAATCAAGGCAAAATTGGAGGACTCTCCACAGATGAAGCTGGAATGAAGTCTACCGGAAGCAGAAAGAAGCTTGTAACTAAGTTCCTGGTTGTGTTCTGAACACTACCAGACAACAGGGGGTTCCTGTTGGGTGTAAGCGGCTGCGCAACCTGGAATTTATCTACATTACATCATCTGCTGCTGGTACAAACTCAGGAATTCCAGTTCCACGGTTCAGATTACCCCTAGTCTGTCCTTGTGGAAGCATGGCGCTGACATTCCCACACATTACAGCACTACACCGGACATACCAGTAGTGACGCGTTCCCGTGGGGGGCCGGCCACGGGACGCTGCGGTGACACGCACAGGTGAGCAGGCAGGCAAAGCACTACGCTCACAAGGGCATCAATACGCTCGTGTCATGTGACAAAGCGTTTCAGGATCCTTGCCACTCTGAAACAAGGGAACAAAAGTATGTACAGCAACACATCAGGATATGTACACATGGGGTTAAGACTGGACTGGGGTAAGGGCATCTCAGGACAGTAGACACTCAGTCCTAACTCATATCCTAATCCCAGGTCCGACCCTCCGCCTCTGGCTGATGGGGGCGGGGGCTCAAACACAACCCATGCCCTGCTCAGTCCGGACCCTGAAACCCTGCCAATAGGGGGGGTGTCCCGCCCAGCCACAGGCGAGTTCCTGGGAACCAAGAGGCTCCAAGGCGGACCGACAATGGCTCCTTATGCTCCCTTGACAGCAGGTCCCAACTCCTCTCTGAGCCAGAGATATGGCTCCGCCATTATCCCCTAGGAGTTGGTAGCTGAAAATGGGCTGTTTCAGCCCAAACTGAAATTAGCTCAAAAATCTCCAAAATTGACCCCTCGTCCGGACCCGCCAGAGGTAGGGACGAGGCAACTGACCCCATGCCCTTCGAATACGAACTCTCTGGAGCCCTCACCCAACCTGGTTCCCTCTGAGGTCCGGGCATCAGGGCACCACGGGTTCGTCAAGTGGGGTCATGATGCCAAAATCACCAAAATTGGCGTCATTCCCACGCGTGGCTTGCCCGGCCAGGGCAAGGCCAATGGCTCACAGGATAGGAGACAGGACCTAGGACTCATATCTGAGTGTGTAACTTGGAATTAGGTCCGGGCTCTCTGTGGGCATACAGATATGGGGCCGCCAATTGACCACACGGGGAGGTGAAATTGGGGTCCCAAAATGGGGTCATTTTGGCTGCCTGAAATGAGCCAAAATTCGGGGTGCTCCCAATAGTATATCTCCACGCCGGCTTGGAGATCAGATCCGCCATTTCATACGCAAACCACCGGGAGTCGGACGAAGACTTCCATGCCCTTGGCTCCCAAAGATCTCAATGCCACACGCCGTGGTGGCAATCCCAATTGGGTCCACAAATGCCAAAATGGCAAAACTGCCCACACTCACTTTGGGCTAGCACCTTAACGAAGGTTGCTCCGCTTCGCCCACGTGGTGTGTGAATCATGGGGACCAATATGCATAACACCCATGTCATATATGGTCGATTGATACATGCGTCCGGCGTGCACGGGTGGGCTGAACATAGTGCACGGCGGGAAGAAAATGTGGAAAATTGCTCAAAAAGGCCGAAAATGCGCACACTCATGGTTGGGGCAAATGAGGCACATGCCCGACTTGGACCGGAGTGTGCCATAGGATTGGTATCAAGTCATATGTGTCCAACATATCTTTTGGGCGTCGCCCAACTCCTCCGGTTTCGGGAATGGCAGGGTCGCCAAGTGAGCCCATGGTTTGGGATGGTCCCAAATTGCCAACATGGCGGCCACGGTATGCCAAGCCCAAGAGGAGTTATTCGCCGGGTCCAAGATATATTGGGCACCGAAGTATGTACCTCCATAACATACTTGGGTCATGATGTCAATTGAGCGCAACGTTGAAATACACGGTCGCCACTTGACATCATGACGGGCAAAAAACAGCAATATTGGCGGTAAAACACCCAAAAGTGCGTTGAAAGGCACACAAATAAAATAAAATATCCTTGGCTTGGATTGAGTAATCGACCAATCCTTTTAAACACAATGACTTGACACCAATGAGCTTCGATTCCACATATGTGCTCCACTTGGGGCGGTTTGAAAGGTTACGAGCGCTACTTCCCAAGTGGGCACATGAAAATATGGAAAATTGCAAAACACACACCTTGCTCCCAACGCATCGCTTTGGGATCGCCACACAAGCTTCCCTCCACGAAGGTTAGGCTTGCAATTGATCGTAGGGAGTATGGAGAAGGGGCTTGCGCAATATGAGGTCCATTGGCGGGTTTGGCTTGGAGCGATGGACCCGCCAAATGGGCACGCAACACAACACAAGGCACATACTCCATATTGCCCAAAAAGGTAGCTCCCCCCACGATATGTCATGCCCCTCCAAGGGCATAACTTTGTGTCAATCGCTCATAGGAACTCAAGGAAAGTTCCTATGCAACACCAACACTCGCGCGCTACACTCGAAAGTTATCTTAACGCACGCGATATCATGGCCAAAGAGTTATAACGCAAACTCTACCCTCTTGACCATGATCCATTACGCTAGCGCGCACGTGTGGAGACGCAAGGCATATAAAGCTTCCTAAATTACGTCGGGAGTATTGTGAATACATCCCACGTTTCCTTATTGTCAATCCTCGCAAGCAACACGAGATATGACCCTCACAAGTGGCCTCACGAATCAACTTTGTTGTGCCCATATCTCTAAGACAAATGGAGGGCAAGACAAAAGGAAAGTTGATTCGTGCATAGGGAAGCACGTAGGTCCACTCGAAAGAGGTCAAATCAAGTGCGGGGATGTCGAAGTCGAAAATCCGATTTCGACATCCTGAAAAATTCGGATTAAGGTTGCGAATGTAGAATGTGAAAATTGCGGATGCATCAATGCAATTCCTGAAGACTTTAGAGTCTTCGTCACGATTTGCGCTAAAATATCTGTATATAACAGTTAAACTGGCGGTTACGCTAAAGTCGCGAGCTAACCGCCAGCTGTCAAAACAGTGAATATCAGAACGGAAGCGTAAAAATTGACGGAAACAATATGAAAATAAAACCCTGTTGAGTCCTGATATTCTGATATATAAATCTCCGCTGGCCGCGCATCCGTTGCCGATGCGGGGCTTTACGGCACGGAACACGCTCCCGTCGGGCTCGCACCGGGCGTCAACGGGCGTCTTCCCTTCCGTACATGGGGTTAGTGGACCGGAGACCGGTTGTATGCCGTAACCTAGCCATGGGGTTCTGGGTACCGCTTCACCCCCCTCCTTAGAGCAAACCCTGGGGGGGGCTGGATAACACCCACGCATGGCAGCGGGTACCCAGGACCATCCCCTGAAGGGGGGGGGTGTCACATCCTCACTTCAGGCTGATTCGCAGGTTAGGCTGCCCAAATCCCACAGTAAGACAGGTATGGTGCTGTAGCTGTCAGTAATTGCATGTATAGTATCAAGTATCAAGTCCCGGGTCCTGGCGGCGATTGTTCGGCATCCAAAGGACCCGTTAACCCATACCAGGCGCACCGGGTGCCGGCTGCTACGGTCACTACCACAGTGGCAGCGGCATACACGGCCAACATAGGCGTCACACGACGACCGAGGTGGTCCCACAGGTCGAGAGCGACCACAAAGATACATCAGGCTACCCAAAGCTTCCCAAGGCCCGCCGGCTGGGGGAGAGTCCCCACGGGTCCTTCCTCGGGCGCACCATGTCCATATCCATACGACGCGAGTCCAGAGTGGTACAGCCGAACGAGCTCCTCCTTAAGGGATCGGGCATCAAGGCCGTCTTTTCCCTCGCCCTATTACCACGAAGGCCATACATGAGGGAGTCCTCATGCAGTGTGGGCGGAGGCGTCGACTCCTCAAACCACCAGTTTCCCAGGCAGACTGACCGAGGTCAGGAGCACCGGAGGCCGCCATCCGACTGCAAGTGCGTCTGCGAGTCGGTAGGCTCACACTGGGACTGACAGTGGCGGACCGCTGGGAGTGTAGTCTGGCAAATGGGCTTCCCGCCTGGCGCAATCAGGATCTCCACACATCACAGCGAAAAAGGCACACGGTATCACGGGCACTCAAACAGAAGAATCTGTACTTAGGTACTGGTCCAGGCTGGACCTTAAGTAAAAGCATGTATACGGCGACTCAGGGCGCCTTCGTAGTCGATTCGCATCCCGTCGGGGGGAAAAACAGTCCACACTTCAGTCATGGGCTGACATACAGATGCACATATCTTGGGGAACAGAAAGACAAGCCGTAAGCGGGGTAATAGGCGTGTAAACACACTCTGGACAGAGCGCCAAACCACGCCCCGGTTAGGATAAGGCATATGCGGGAGGGTGGACAGGAAAACGCCTGAGTTCAGGCCATATATAGTCGCGACACACGTAGACTGGTCTGGATCCCGCAAGTGCCATGGGACCAGACCACACACTCAAAAATCGCAATGCCGATGACAGCGGCATCCGTTGCGCAACGTCGTATGGGCTTCAAGGCCCCAAGAGCTCAGAAATATGAAGGTCAGTCGCCCTACCTGGTTTCCCAAGGATGCAGCAGGTGGGGAGTGACGAATGGAATTGAAAGAGAGGGGCCATCCTCCTCTGGATTCAGCAGGGGTGGGTATATGGCCACTCTGATGGCAGGTCACCGGAAGATGTAAGAGAGCGAGCAAGTAAGGGACGATCCGTCGGCCTCACAAGCGCTCAAAACGCATCAGGGGAGAGCTCAGGGCGCTGATCAGGCACCCCTGGCTGCAATGGCCCGGGTGAGTGCTGCCAAGTCCGAGACATGGATCTTGGTCTTGTGCTTGCGGATGTACTCCACGAAGGGAGTATTGACCCGCGGCACGAACGAGGAGACGGGTTCCCAGGTGTCGTGGGACGGCCCATAGCCTCGCCAACGAACCTTGAACTCCAGGCCTCCGGGTGCCGAGGCTTTCGGACGCTGAGCCAGGATCTTTTCGACAGTATAGTCGTCCTGCTCAGCGTAATCGTCGTCCGAATCGGCCTCATGTGCGGCGTAGCTCAGGGACACATGCTGGCCACGGAGGTCGGGTTCCCGCACACGTAGTTGACTCTCGTGGCGCTCCCGGAACTGTCCATGACCCACCTTGATGCGGTAGGTGTCCTCACCAATCCTGCGGACCACCTCGCCGGGTGTGAACCAGGTTTTGGTGCGGTGGGTGCCCATAGGGCGGGGTCTGATCACCCACACCGGGTCTCCCACCCTGAACTTCTGCGCTGTCGAGCTCGGGGCGGACTTCTGACACTCAGCATGCTCCTTCTCGAGCTGCTGGCGGATGTCCCGCGCCGTTTGCTCTTGCCGCGCGAAGAATTCTTTGGCGTCCATAGCCATGCCATCACCAAACAAGGGAAGTCCCCGACCGAGGGGGTCCGTGCCGAACAGAATCTGGTGAGGGGACAAACCACCCGGCGTGGGGGTGTCATGATGGGCCTTCAGAGCAGGCCACATCTCCTCAAACCAGTTCCGACGTGGATTGGTGATGTGAATCTTGCGCAGCTTCTCAAACAGCTGCCGTCCAGCCACTTCAGCACGGCCGTTAGACCGGCTGAGATAGGCGACGCTCTTGGCATGACGTATTCCCATGAGGGAACACATAGCCTTGAACCAGCCACCAGTAAACTGGGGCCCTCGGTCACTGCAAATGGTGCGGGGGATGTCAAAGACGGTCAGCCAATGACGAATCGTCATGACTGCCACTTCCTTGGCAAGCAACCCCTTTTTGCGTGCCGGAACGGCTACTACGTAGCCACTGTGGCGATCCACGCAAAGAACCACACAGTCAAAGGTCTCCTTGCCAATGTGCACTTCGGGCATGGAGAAGACGTCCATAGCCCCGCTCTCCATGGGCTGGTCAGGAACCGGGGTCCATCGGGCTTCCCCCTTGACGTTCCGGTTATCAGGATTGCAGGCCTGACAGACCGAGCAACCCTTCCTGACCTTCTTGATGGCCGTGTAGATAGCGATATGGTCGATCTCGAACCGACGCTGCATGTCAAGGGCTTTCTTCTTGACCCCTGGGTGCAGCATGTGGTGGTGCCAAGCTTCACAAAGCTCGAGCACCCGGGACTCCGGTACTAGCAGCTTACCATTCCGGTAGAGCTTGCCATCTTCCTCGGTCAGCCCCTTTGGCCACTTCTGCCCGTCGTCAGGGTCGGTCACAGCCCTATACTCGGCCGCAAAGGCCTCAGACTTGGCGTAATCGTCGGTCCAGTCGTCCTGGAGGCAAGACTCCGGGAAGAGGTGCTTGTCGGACTCAGCTCCCTCAGGGGCGAGTACTCTGACCGCTCTGCTCACCCTCGTTGCGAGGGGGGCATCCGCAGCCATGACGACGAAGCATTTCACACCCTCCTCCTCCATCAGGCGCTCCATCTCAATGATCCTCTTGGCTTCAGCGGTCTCAGCCTCATCGCCATGGGCAGACACGTCTGTCATGCCCTTGCTGGCGGGATAGGCCCACCTGCTGAGACAGTCCGCCACGGTGTTGTCCTTTCCAGGAATATAAACAACCGTACGGTCGAACTTGGCCAAGGTCTCGTGCCATCTTGCCCGTCGGGAGGCGGGACCAGAGGGGGTGTCCACATGCTCCTTGTGCCACGACTGCAGACTCTGATGGTCGGTGCAGACAGTGACGGGATGGAGGGCTATGTACCCAGCCCATTTCCTGAGAGCCATGACGATGGCATACGCCTCCTTTTCACGGGGCGTCCACGTCCGTCTCTGGCCTTCCGCCAGGACTCGGCTCCAGAAGGCCACGGGCACGTGTCTCCCATCGTCAAGCACTTGCTCCAAGACAGCGCCAACGGCGTAGTCGGAAGCGTCGGTGCGCAGGACGAAGCCTCGGTCGGGATCTACGAGGTGCAGACCCACTGCGGATAGCAGCGCCTGCTTCATCCCCTCAAAGGCACGGTCGGACTCAGCCGTCCAGACCAGAGCCTTCTTGGACCCCTTCTTGGTCTCCTCTCGGTTGCCCTTGAGCATGGTCGTCATGGGGGCTGCATACTCGGCATACATCTTGATATACCCCAAGTAGTGATTGCAGAACTCCAGATACGCCCGTAGCTCAGAGACCGTTTTGGGCTTTTCCCAGTGCTCGATCGCAGCCACCTTGCCAGGTGTGGGCTTTCGCTGCCCGTTCCCGACTACGTGGCCAGCGAAGACCACCTCGCTTACCGCAATTGTGGCCTTGTCACTGCTGCCAGTGAGTTTGTGCCGAGCCAGAAGGTCCAGCACTCGAGTGACGTCCCTCTCGTGTGCCTCCAGGAGCTCCTCGTAGCTCATACTGGGGTCCCGGGACGCGATGATCACGTCGTCCACGAAGGGGTCCGCACAGTCACGCACCGGCTCAAGCAGGTTCTCCAGCATCTGCTGAAAAGCCGCATTGCCGTTGGTAACGCCCATGGGCATCAGCTTCCACTGGAGAGGTCCAAGTGGGGTGCTCATGGCTGTGCAGGCACGGGACTCCTCGGCGAGAGGCATCTGATGATAACCATGTTTCAGGTCAATCACCGTGAAGATCCTCCGCCGGTGTTGTTTTTGCAGCATGTCCTCAATGAGGGGCAGCGTATAGCTGTCGTGCTGCGTTTGGGCGTTCAGGCCGCGGTAGTCGACCACGAGCCGCCACTCACCGGCGACCTTCTTGGGGGCGACGAAGCACGGAGAGGCCCATTCGGAGTGGCACGGCTCGAGCCAGCCTCTCTGGATGAAGTCACGGAGGATCATCTCCATGGCCTCTTACCTCTCGCCCCGCAGGGCGCACTCCCGGTGTCGATACACACGGGGGTCCTGCTTCAGTCGTATCTTGGCCTCGCCATACGGTCCACGCACCGGTGGGGGAAACACAGGCTTTCCGCTGAAGAAGGTATCCCCATACTTCTGCGTCAGCCTGGCCCTCAATGCCTGGATCTTGGGGCAATCATCGGACTCCGCCTTGGCTTTTCCGGGCACTCGGACCACGGAGCTTACTTGAGGGGTAGCTACTCCGCTCGCTTTCGGCTCAGGTGGTCTTCCCAGGTAGCCCAAAGGGCCATCTCTGGTCTTGCCTCGGAATAGATCGCCGTAGGTGGGTGGGTAACCCCTGATTGGTTCGTCCTGGCTGGATAGGTGGTCCAGCACCCTCTGCACGAAGGTGTTCCCATCATAGGAACCAGAGACGATCGAGTCCACTTCCCACCAGGCTCTGTCCTGGCCCTTGCCCTTACGCTGGCTACCCCAGTCGTGAAAGGGCTGATCCATATACCCCTGAACCAGATCCAGCTCCTCTTCTGTGAGGGGGTCCTCCGATTCTCCGATGTCAACAGGGGGAACCGCAAAGCATTGCCGCCATGGCTCTGCTATGATGCGGTTGACACACACGAAATCCGTGGCCTCGGCCTGATCAAGGCCCCCATCCACATAGTGGAATTCTGTTGGCCATCTCTGGGGTGGCATGGGCTGTCCCTTAGCGTCCTGATAGACACTCTCTCCAGCTGGTAGGACGACCTTGTTTAAGGTCATGTAGGTCAATGAGGCTACCCAATGTCGGGTACTTTCCTCCTCGGTGCATCCCATAGGAACAACTAGCACTGCCTTGGAGCGGTCCTTGCGTATCTTCGCTACCGCCCTTGGAATGTCCCATCGAGGGCAATGGATCCACATCAAGCCCTGATGCGGACCCCAGTGCTTCTTTCACGCGGAGTCCTGGGCGCTCCAGTACTTCTCACAAACCCGAAGATGGGCCGAGGTTCCTGAGGAGAACGCTTCCAGGGCCAGATCCGAAGCTCCCAGGTCCGCAACCACTCGGCTCGCCACTTCCGGCCTTACGCCGTACTCCTGGTTTGCTGGCCCAGTTGGCTCAGTGCCCAGTGCGGCTACTTCGAGCTGATCGCGTTCGGGATGGAGCCATTGGCATTCCACATGGTGCTCAGGTGACGAAAGCCACGAGAGCTGGTCGTCCTGGTACAGGGTCATGGAGGCCTGGGCCGGGAGGACGCCGGAGTCCGTCTCCATCATGAAGTCGTACCCAACGATCATGTCCCAGTCCATCTCGGCCTCGTAGAAGCGACCTTGCAGGAGGATTTCCTTGCTGAGGTCTGGGCGGCTCAGCTCGCGATGGTTCACGAACTGCAGCCCGATGGCCGCTTCCTTCGTGCCTCCCACCATGTACTGGCCGTTTGCCACCTTCAGCCTGACAGGTTTCCGACTGTCGGTCAGAAACTCTGGTGGAAGTAGGCCAGCCTTGACCAAGCTTACTTGAGCTCCCGTGTCGACCAACACGTCGAAAACCTTTTCCACTTCCCCGCATAAGGCACGGACCTTAAGGTGCAACTGCCGCTCACGCCCAACTCGGCGCACGGCGTGCAGGCTCAGGATCTCCGGCCGTTCCAGAAGCTCGACAAGCGACTGGTGCAGGTCGTGGACAATGGGCTCAGGCTACCCATCTGCAGCATCCAGCTGCGGTCCGGGTGATCCTCCGATACTCTCGGATAGATCTTGTAGTACATCAAACACATTCTTGGTCGCGAAGGACGGACGGGTGCAAGGGTTCCTGCCTTCACTTGCCCTCACCCCGCCTCCGCGACTGGGTGCCGGACCGGGCCTTCCGCCCGCGGCAGTCCCCTTGTGCTTATCGACTCCCGACTGGGATGGTTCGGCGCTTCCCACGTCACCATCCTGCGACCGCCCTAGCTGGGGCCCTTGGCTGCAGGGGCTCCGCTAGGGGGCGTCGGTTGTGGAAGAAGGGGTGTTCTCCTCCGCATCAACCTCGTTGACGCCCTTCTTCCTTCCCTTACGAGTAGGCTTCTTGTCCTTCTCCTTGTTCCGGTCGTTCTGGTTGTTCTCCTTGTTCTTGTTGTCCAACCTGGGGACCCAGTTCCTCTTGATCTCCTCGATCTCCTTGGCCAACTCGGTCCCCTGCGACACCAGCTTGGAGAGCTTGTCCCTGTCCACCTCCACCTTGGCTTCCCGGATACCCGCGGGCGCACGCCTTTTCGACCCGTGCGCCTTCTTGTAAGCCTCCGTGTCGGCCTTGTGGGTGGGGCATGTTCGGTGGTCATGGTTGAAGCCTTTCTTCCTCCCATAACACACGAAACAGCCCAGCGAGTGAGCTCGTATGAACTCCCCAAAGGACAGCGGAGGGTCGCCCATGCGGCGAGGGTCCCTCTTCTCCTTCTTCTTCCAACCCGGCTGCAGGGGCTTCCAGCTTCCCCGGTTGTTCCCCGCGCTCAGGTTGTTGGCCACGAAGGCGCAAACAACCACCTCGGCGGGCTCATCGTCGTCGTCATCGTCGACGAGAGTCTCATCGCCGTCGGCTCCCGCTGGGTCCATGGCAGCTTCCCCGCCAGGTCCCTCCCCAACGTAGTTGACGTCGCGGTCGCCGGGCCTCAACCCGCGGGTGTGGTGGAGGTTCCGGTACTACTTGAGCACCTCCCCTCCAACCCACTCCAGGATCTCGTCGCAGCTCATCCGCGCCGGGATGGCCTGCAGACGGATGGTCTGTCCGCTCAACTCACACTCGTCAAGGCGCCACATCGCGGTCTTCTCGCGATCGCCCGAGACGGTGATGAGGAGAGCGTTCCGCAGGGAGTGCCGTTTGACATCCCGGGCCACGTTCTTCCTCGTCCAAGCCACCACGTTCGTATGATACTCTTTGGGGAGCATCATCTTGACCGTGTGGTTGGACTTGGCCCGCTTGGCTTCCTCCTTGGTGACCCTCTTGATCCATGCTTCCGGCAGCATGGAGAGCAGGCGAGCCTGCTCGTCACCCTCGTTCCAATCCTCCACGTTGCGGCGGAAGAGGGTGTAATGCCCTCGGAAGTCTCGCCAGTCCCGTAGGCGAATCTCCCGTCCATCATGCTGAAGCTTGATGGACTTCCACCGCTTGGCAGCCACCTGCGGAGCGTCCACCCGCTCCTGCTCGTTGAGCCACTTCTTGGCTTCCTTGAGGGTCTTGATTTTCCCCTCCTTGGTCGCCACGAAGTATAGCTCTCCGAGCACTTCCGGCAGGCGGTACCTGAACCGTCTGAAGACATACTTCTCCGCATCAGCGGGATGCATGTCCTCAGTAACGGTTACCCCCCAATCGTCCAGCTTCTCCAAGAAGCGGTCGAGGTTGAGGGGGTTGCCGTCGTACATGGGGGGCTTGATGTCCTTCAAGTCTTCCCACACGGCGGCATCCGCGGCCTTAGAGACCATGAACGCCGGCTGCGAGGTCGACCGAGGTTCCCATCGGCCTCTCCCACGGACTCCCACGGCCGCCACGTCCATCTCCTCCATGGAATCACTGTGGCTACGCCGCGGTTCCTCCATGTACGCTGAACCCAGATGTTCACGCCGTACTCCTTCCATGTATGCCTCCTCATCACGGCGCCGGCGGCTGCGTTCAGCGGCCTCCCGTGGTACACCACGCGGCGGGCTGATGTCCAACTCCACCAGGTCCAGATCCAGGTCCTCACCTCCGCCGACGTCCCACTCCACGTCTCCTCCGGGGACCTCATCCCTGAGTCCACCATAACGTCCTCCAGCCATTTGGATTGGCTCCGGGGCTGGTGCCGGGCGTCGGGGGCGTACAGGCATCCGCGGTGGAGCACGGCGGTTGTGGTAGTCCGAACTGAGCCACTCATCACGCCAATCCTCACTGCCACTGCCGGGCGGCACGCGCTCGTTGCGGCGGCCCGCGCTGTGGTGAGAGGGGGCGGTGAGAGAGGGGGCACTGGCGCTGGGGCGACTCCTGGGGGCTCCGCCGGGGGCGTGGGGTCTGCCTGGACCTGGTCCGGGTCCCCAGCCGTCGTCCGACGAGCCAGACTCCAGGGGTGGGGGGTCGCTGCCGACGCTCCCGCGGGCTTCCAGCGCGTCCAGCCTCTGCTGCAGGCCGCTGATGACCTTGTTCAGCGACTTGGTCTCGCCCCTGGCGATGTCCAGCTCTCTCTGCGCGCGCGCGGCGACCCTGGCGATGCGAGTCATCTCGCCCTTGCCCGTGTGTACCTCGCGCTCGAGGAAATGGACCCTCCTGCGGAGGTAGACAATCCACCGCCAGGTGGTATCCGGGTCGCCGTTCCCCGGTGGGTCGTCGGGGTCCCCAGGGGGTCCTCCAGGAGGGCCTCCGCCGGGTCCGCCCGGTCCAGGGGGTCCTCCCCCGCCCGGTGGTCCGCCTCCAGGGGGTCCTGATGGTCCTCCGCCAGGGGGTCCCGGTGGGTCTCCGCCGGGTCGCCTCGGTGGGTCCGAGGATGGGCGCTTCTTCGTGATGCCGAAGTCCATGTCGTCATCCTCGTCCATGTCGCCCCACCTGGGCGTCTCGGTCTCGGAAGACTCCGAGCTCCGGTAGGGAGGAGGGAGATCCTCATCCTCACCTTCCGGTTCCATGGGGACGTCTCCGCCTCCTCCGCCCGTCCAAGCCACCACTTGGCGATGTCGGCGGCCTCGTTCATCCCCGTCGCTGGCGGTGAAGAAGGGGTCACTGTCGTGGGGGTGTCCACCCGCTGGCCTCCGCGGCCTCTCGGGGGTCTTCCCCTTGCCCTTCCTCCGTCGATTGGGCAGTGGGGCCACTGCTCCCACTGCTGCCTGTGTCCGCCTCATCCAGCGTCATCTTGGAGGAGACGTCCCCTTCGAAAAGCTTTCGAAGGGTCTCCATTCGTGATCCTCCCGGGGGAGTCTCGCGGCGGAGTTTGGCCTCTGCCTCCTCCATTGCGGCGGCGGTGGCTGCGGCAGCTCGCCTTTCGGCCTCCTCCCGGGCGGGAGCCGCCTCGGCTGCCCGGGTCTGCTGCAGCCGCGCCTTCTCCGCTTCCAACACCGCCAACTCCGCCTCCGTCTTCGCCCTCTCCTCAGCGACCTTCCGTCGCGCGGCCTCGATGGCGTCCTTCTTGACGGCGTCCGCCTGGGCCTTGGCCGTCGCTTCGGCGTGGGCCCTTTCCTCCGCCTCCTTCTTTGCCCTCTCTTGGGCAAGCGCCTCTTCCAGCGCCTTCACCTCGGCCTCCTTGCAGGCAATGGTCTCCTGCGTCAGGCGGGCTTCCTCGTCGGCTGCCGCCAGCTCACCGTTGACCTGGGCAGTCGCTGCCCCATGGGCGGCTACGGCCGTGAGTCCAGCCGCAATGGCCGCCACGGTCTCGGCGTGGATGGCCATGCCATGCGCCCACTCTGCGGCCTCCTGCTGGGCGATGCCGGAGGCGCCCTCCATGGCAGCGTCCTGCTGCGCGGCCTGTTGCCGGGCAACCCGAAGGTTGCAGGGCACCCCACAGGCGCGCTCACAGGCGCGCGCCACGTCCCTCTGGACGGGAGCGACGCGGCTGCTGGAGCTGGCCTGGTCGGTCGGCATCCTCCCGCGGTGGGCCGACTCCACGTCGCTGCTGGGGCCTGACTTCTTCAGGAGCAGCGGACGAGGCTTGGCCTTGGTCTGCTTGGCGACTTGGGAGTAGTCGCCAAGGGTGGTGTGGCCGGGGTGGTGACCGCCACCGGTCCGTTGGGGGCTCGGGGCTGGTGTTCCGCCCCTGGCGCCTTGGGCGGCTTCGGCGGCCAGGGACTCCTGGTACTCCCCCCACTTCCGGTCCCGCTTCCTGTCTCCGGCGGACCGCTTCTCCTTCCCCGGAGACGCGCTGCTGCTGCTGCCCTGCAGCCTGCGCTCGCTCCCCGGTTCTGGGAAGTTCTTTTCGATCATGTCCCACATGGAGACATTGATCGGGGCGCCCGACGGATACTCGTTGGAGTTCTCGTCCTCCTCAATCCCGTCGGGGCGCAGCCCTTCGCCGGGCCTGTCCGGCCGGGTCCAGGTCCTCCAGCGCCTCTGCTGGAAGCAGAAGGCAAACCCTTCCGCCCGCAGCCAGTCCTCCACGGCCTGCAGGCGGTCAGGGGCCATGTCCGTGCGGAGCTCGAAGCTCCCGGGCATGCCGCTGTAAGTGCGGCTAGCCCCATCTGCTCAGATTTTCAGACATTCTGCCCAGATTGGCTACATTTTGGTCATTTTCTTTGCTTCGGCGGAATCGCCGCCTCGCAGCTCAGTCTCAGGATATTTCCTATATATTTCTGATATGCCGGATTTGAATCCGCGGTCCATTTCCCGTAAATCCGCCGCGTTCCGCTATTTTAGCTGGAATCGCCATTTGCCGCTGACGCGCGCTCGCGGGCCAGATCGGCCAAACATTTTTACATAATTGGATTATTTAAATCTTTTCAGACAGTTTTGGACACTCAGATGTATTTAGAATAATTCGCATCAATTTTCTTCATAGACTGGGATTTTCTGCCGGACCACAATCAACATGGACCTTGCTTCCGTTGTTGCTGCTCTCGCCTCTGTTGGTGTCCGAGTATCCGGTTCCACCCCCAATAGCAGCATTCAGGGAGACTCCTCGCGTGCCTGCCCCACTGGTCTTGCCGGCCCCGAGCCCTCCGGCACCCACAACGACCCAGGGCAGCACTTTCATGGTAGCAGAGGCTACCTGAATGTTGTTCCTTTGGTGTCCCAACCACAGCTAGCTCCCCAGTACGGCCCCGTAGACTCCGTCACCTCCGGAGACGTAACGATTACGCTGCCGTGGTGCTGTGCGAACGAGGCCTTGAGAGGAATGCCTTGCGCAAGCCCAAATTGCCCAAGAAGGGCACAAATCAGCAGCTGTGGAGGCCCAGATTACAATCAAGATCCCAGTCGAAATTGGCCATCAAGTAGCTGGAATCTCCCAGCCTACGCTAATGGCAACGCTCCGGTGGAGCTTACGGACCTGGCAGGTACTAATACTCCTTACCAATGTCCACATTTTGAGACCATCGACGCCGACATTGACGACATTGAGATGGGTGGTCCAGGTGAGGTACCTACCTATAATCGACCAGCCTCTTGGGCACAATGGGACAACCATTTGTCTTCAGAAGTGACCCGTAACCTTGAGGCGCTTGAGGCCCTTTGTCTATTAGCCACGTCTAAGCTGATAGGACAAGAAAGAATCGCCTCTGATTTTTTATTCGAATATTTTTTCCTCCTTCAAGAAGAAATTAATACCAGGATGTGGTGGTGTTCTCAAGAAGATGAATCTTTTGCCATTTTTTTGCAGATCAGGGAGGCAAGCCCCTTCCCGAAGGAGAAGACCAAGGCACCTGTTGCCGGGCCCTCCGCCCCGCATCCCTCTGTTTCCATCCGCGACGATCTAGCCGCCGCGGTTGAGGAAGGAATTTTAGAGGCAGCCAGGCAAGCAAGCCTGGAAATTAGGACTGAAGGAGCTCCCCAAGTGGACTCCTGGCTGCGAACCACTGAGATTAGCGGTCCGACAGCCTGCTCAGGCCCTTCAGGACACGGTATGTACTGTCCTGCCGACTGCTCTTGCAGATTACAGCGAGATACTGAGCTCCAATTGCTCAAAGATCAAATGCAACTCATCATTGAGACGCTGGGAATTAAAGATCTTTTCAAGACACACATGCGGTCTGAGGGCGCATCATCGGTGGAACAAACAACAGAACCGTCGGAGCAGGCGACAGAAATTTTTTCGATTGCTCCTTCGGTGGACTCTAAGACCACTGATGCAAGGATCAGCAGGACTAAGCTAAAGGAAAGGGTCACAATCTCTCGATCTCAGAGTAGGTCGGCGAAGGCTAGGACTGAGGCTCAGAATGCCAAGCGAACTGCCTCCCGTACTACCCTTCCTGCTGTTGATTCCAATGCAATAGCCCAGATGTTGCTCGCCCAGACCCTCGCCGGAGCTGGTGTGGCTAATGATGCCGCCAAGGTGTCTGCCATTACGGCCGGTGTTGGGCTGGATTCACTCCTAAATCCTACTTCATTGCGACTTCGTCAGGTTGCCAAGCAGCCGAAGTATAATGGGAACCCCAGACGTTGGCCTCAGTTCCAACGGGAATTTAAACTGTGGGTTAAGACTCAAAAACTCCAGGATGATCAGTTCCTGATGGCGCTCTTGGACTGCCTTGAGGGAGCGCCGGCCAACACTTGGCTCAGGACCTGGAGTGATCGTGAGGATTCAAGTTCCCCCCTTACCTTTGATGAGGTGTGGGAACAGTTGGAGGTACGTGGATCCCGGCTGCCAGAGGACCATTACCACCAGATGTTGAAGAATTTTCCTTCGTTCTCGCGATTAATCTTGCACGAAGTGCAAGACAAGAGACAGCGCTTCTGGAATCTCGTAGAAGAATCTGAACATTCAAGCGAAAAATTTTCTAGTGCCGAGCTGAAAAATCTGATTTTTGACAAGATCCCCTCAGAAACCCGCCGCCACCCTTCGGAATAAACAGTCCGAAGAAAAGGTCAAGACCTGGTGGGCGGAAGTCGATGGCTTTGACGCCTCGGCCAACAGGTTTACGGTCAGGGAGGCACTTCAAAAGTGCTCCCCCACGTCGTTTACCAAGGTGAAATTCACTGAAAACACGTGGAAAATCAAGTTTAATGAACACGAGGATCGGGACTTGTTTGTCCAGGTCCTCAATAGGGGAGTAAGTTTCCACGGCCATCGCCTGAAGGCCAGGAACTGGGTGTTTTCGTTCACCCCGCAGGAACTGTGGGAAGAGGTTGAGCGGCTCGCTGACGCCGCCAATCAAAATTTCCATGAGGGTCTTGGGGGAAACAAGAATACCCAGCAAAACACCCAAAATGGGGCCCAAAAGGGCAACAAAAAGGTGAATGACACCCGGAATGTTCAGGATCATTGTAGCATCTGCCTTCTTTTAGGTTCTACGAACCGAGCTAAGACGCATTCTACTGGTAATCACCGATGGTCTGCTTACGATCACAAGGTGATTGGTGAAAATGTCAGTAATTCGCAGAATTCAGACAGGAATGACAGACAGGTGCATGGTGCAAAGGGGGGAAAGGGTAATCCGACCCCCTCCGGTGGAGACAAAAATACTGGAGGCCCTGGCGGGTCCCAAGGCAAAGGGAATCGGACTCCATCCGGCTCCGGTGGGCAGCCGAACGGTCAGACAAGTCCAAATGGCAACGCCGGAGGCGGAAATCGAAATCCAGGCCAAACCCCTCAATCCGGTACAAACAAAGGAAATGCTCCAGGATCACAGGGTAAGGGTAAGGGAAATCCTTCAGGAACCCCTTTCTCTGGTAAGGGCAGAGGGCGTGGCGACGGTGGTGGCCCATCATCCGGCGGCCGTGGCCGTGGACGTGGAAAGGGAAATCATCGTGTGGATCAGGTCTCAGGTGCAGATCAGGTGTCCGATGCGGATCGAGATTATGTCGAAAATGCCCTGAATCCAGCGGATGATCCGTTCCAAGATGAGTGGATCGACGAATCAGGCTGTGTTCACAATGTTAACGCAGCCGCTGGAGGTCAGAACGCCTAGGGGAGCCACGAAAATCGCCCCTCCCCAGGCGATTTCAGGCATGATCCCCAGATTCCATCTCGACCATTACTTGATGTAGGGTCGCTTGTCTCCTCTCCCCTGGATCCGGCAGCGGATCCTTCTGTTGTAGTGGACGAGGTTGGTGTACAGTCCAAGCACAGGGCCCGTCAGTTTGTCACAAAGCTGTGGGTCTCTGATTGCAAGGGAAATTTCCATCTCGCCACTTGTTTGTGTGACAATGGATCAGAGGTAAATCTCCAATCCAATTCATTCTTACCCGACGACTGCGTGTTTGAATCGCCTCATCCTGTTACCCTCGAGGGAGTTTCTGGACATTCTCTCGCAGGTGGGCAACGCGGTTGTTATATATCAACTCATTTGGTCGCTCAAGACCTTTGGGAAGAGCAAAATGTGGAAGAAGTTGTCCTTAAGGATGACTACTTCTATCGTGCCGACATAAAGTATGATCTTTACTTGGGCCATCCTTGGCTTCGCAAGAACAGGGTAGCGCCCGTAGGTCATCGTCGTTGTTTTTTGCTGGAGTCAGGTCCCTTGGAGCGCCCTGAATTTCGTTTTTTGCACGCAGGGTTTAAAAGTGCAGAAGAATTTTTGAAGCAAAAGGTGACACCAAAATTTGGTGAAGATGTCACCATTGCAGAGGTGAATGGGAGTGCCGATTACTCCCAAGAGTTAGAATGTCTTCGTAGGGACTCCCAGCCACGACGCCCTTCGCGCTGGCACTCTTCATCCTACAGAGTTGTCGACAAATGGCGCGATGCAATTTGTGAATACTTTCATGAACATCATTCCTTTTGGCCACAGTATGATGCCTTTGCTAACCGTGAGAACAAGCGCTTTGACAAGCACTTTCGCGACGCTTGGACCCACAAATGGGACAAGAAGTTGTGGATTAATCCTCCGTTTCACTTAATCCAGCAGGTCATCCACAAAATCAAGCAAGATAAAACCCAGGCAATTTTAGTTGTGCCCTTGTGGGACGACAAGCCTTGGTTTCAGGAATTACAGGACATTTGTGTAGATTACATCGAACTTCCCAGGAAGATTAAGCTGTATGCCAGGGACGACACAGGTCCCCTGCCACAGCGGTCCTGGAGTTCGCTTGCATTCCTGGTGGATGGAAAGCTTTCTGACTCTAATTCTGCTGATTCTGGTACTGATTCTTGTGTTGGGTCTGAATCTGAGGTTGAGCGTGGTACTGATGATGAATTTATTTTTTCTGATTTTTGTCCGTCAGATACCCAAGGTGATCCAACGTCCAATGGATCCGCCTCGTCTCCCTCTTCCCCAATACGATCGACATCGAAAAGAATCTTCAGTGCACGGGCGAAGAAAAATTCCAAATCGCGCCGCAAATTCAGAGTTTTTTATGAAAAACCCCCTGTGGAAGCTTTCATGGATCCTTTCGAGGAGCTGGATCACGAAGAGAATCTCTGGGATTTCGACACAAGACCCACCTATCTTCAAGAGGCAGTTGATACGGACCTGTTTAGGGACATCCGTAAGAAGATTCTTCCTGCCAGAGCCGAAGAAGTCGCCAAAGTTTTTTCGACAGTAATTCCTGGCGATCAGGTGGACACTGAATTGTGTTCCAAGTCAAGAGAAAAGATTTTTGAGGAACGGAAGGACACAACCCTTTCTGGGAAGTTGATCAAAGATCCCCCTGTCCGTGGGCAGTTCGGTGAAGCCTTCATCGAGCTTCGTGAAGGGTACAAGGCAAAAAAACAGCGCCCTTATGAAAATTATGGACATAAACATGAGATCCTCAGAAAAATCATCGAGAGAAATCTCAGGGAATTTGGTTGGCTTGAGGGTTGTATGACCAGCGAATGGTGCTGTGCACCCTTCACAGTCCCGAAGCCACCGCCTGCAGACCAGAACACTATTGATGGTTGGCGAATGGTGGTTGATTTTCGCAACCTCAACGCCGAAACCAAGGCGGATTAACACCCCCTGCCCCTCATTGAGGAGGAAATCGCCAAGAGGGCAAGAGGTTGTTTGTTTTCTGTGCTGGATCTCCGTCACGGCTTTCACCAAATGCCGTTGAGGAAGGACAGCCGACCTCTCACCTGTATGTGCACGCCATGTGGCCCAGTCCAATGGACGGTCATGCCCATGGGCCTGAAGAACGCCCCTTCATTTTTTCAAAGAATGATGGAGGATGTGCTGTTCACAACCCATCCTGAGCTTCGTGCATTCGTGAGTGTGTACATAGATGACATAATCATCGCGACGGAAGGGGAGGGACTGACCGAAGCCGAGCTGGTGGCCCTACATGAGAAGCAGCTGAACCAAGTTTTGGACATTCTTGACGCCAATCAGCTGATTTGTGGGCCAAAGAAGGGAAAATTATTTTTAAAATCAGTCGAATTTTGTGGTTCTCTCCTAGAGAATGGCACCCGACGACCCAGTCCAGGGAAGCTCGTCGCTATTCAGAAGTGGAAGCGACCTGAGACGATCACGGAGTTGAGAGGATTCCTGGGTTGTTGCAATTTTTACCACACTTTTGTGCCGAATTATGCCAAATTTGCTGCCCCCCTCACTGAATTATTGAAGGTAGGGAGAGATGCAGGCAAGGCAGGTTCAAAGGTTCGTGTCAAGTGGACTGATGAGTGCGAGGAGGCCTTCCATCACTTGAAGGCGGCCCTCTGCGAAGTCGCCACGTTGCATGTGCCCCAATTTGACCGACCCTTCTACATTAGAACCGACGCTTCTAGGTACGCGATCGGAGCTGTCCTTGAACAGGTTGATGAAGCCACCGGCGATCATTACCCTCTTGCATTTTGGTCTCGGAAGCTAGCCCCACGCCAAATGCAATGGTCGCCGCGTGAGCAAGAAACATATGCCATCATCTGTGCTTTAAAAAAGTACCAATCGTGGGTTGGCACCAATCGAGTCGAGGTCCTGACGGATCATCGATCTCTGGAGTATTGGGCCACCGAACACATTGATACTGTCGCGAGCCCAGCTGGTCGACGGGCCAGATGGCACGAATTTCTCTCTCTGTTTGACCTCCATGTGTCGTATTTGCCTGGAAAACATAACACCGTAGCGGATGCTCTGAGCCGATGGGCTTACCCCGCCTCAGAGGGGCTGCAAAGTACCAACATCCATGGTACGGAGCAGGACCGCCATGTAATCATCGAATGGGATCAGGAAGAAGAGAAACTCATTCGACGTGCATGTATGCAGTGCGCTGTTAAACAGCACGCATTGCCGTGTCACGACATCACGGCCATCTCAGATCCGGCGCATGCCCATGAGATCTGCACCAAAACACTGAAAGTCGTGGAAAAAGTCACCGATCCCTCCTCAGGGAGTGTGAAACGGTTTGACTACACCCGACGAGTAAGTCGATTTCGGTTGATCCAAGGCATTAAGCGTCGAGATCAAGCCAAAACTCCACCCCTGCCGAAGGATTCCCTGATCATCCGTGACTGGACGTCCGATTACCTGCAGGATCCCATGTTTAAAGAGGTCTTTGGAAATCTCAAATCCAAAGATGCTCACAGGGATGGGATTTTTGCGGAGTACTCGTTGGATGGTAGGAAGCTGTGGATGGAGGGTAAATTGTGTGTGCCAGACGCCCTAGCCCCCCGAGTGTTAAACTGGTGGCACAAATGGGAGTCCCCCCACGCACATGGCCGTCGACTGTGGTCGATGATTAAACATAGGTTGTTTGGCTCACGGCTATATACTCACTGCATGAAAGTAGCCGCCGGATGCGCCCAATGTGCTGTCTCGACGCCTCCCAGCGCGAAGAAGCACGGCCATCTGAGGCCTCATCCTATTCCGGAGCGCCTCTTTAACAGAGTCACCAGTGATTTTTTCTATCTCGGTGAACTCGATGACGAAGAGTGCCATTGGACTAATAAAAAAGTCAATGGTGTGCTCCTTATTCAGTGCCGTCATTCCGGCTACATTCAAGTGTTGCCTTGCAACATTGAGTCGATGACTGGCAAGGCTGCCGCCAAATGGTGCGCGCAGACCTGGATGGGAGGTTGGGACGTCCCATCCGAGGTGGTGACGGATTCAGGCAAAGAGTACACCTCCGAATGGTGGAGAGAATTATGTGCTCGCCTTGGAATCCACCACCTGCGATGTGAAATCCACTCGCATCGAGCGCTGCCTGGCGAAAGAGCCGGCCGCTCAATTATTAATATGCTTCGTAAGGAGCTCGCGAGTGAAAAGGATTTCCATTGGATGGAAGTTCTCTTCGCATTGCTTCGCCGGTACCACAACACGCCTTTGTATCATGGCCTTTCTCCAAATGAAATTGTCTTTGGACGAAAGAAGTGTTGGTGGAACATGCCGTTGAATAATCCTCGCCCCTGTAAGGATGCTTCGCTGTTTTTGGACGAAGTCCAACGAGCAGATAAATCTGTGTCGAAATTAATCGAGAAGCATCAAGCTGACTGGCTTTGGGTTCAGAATCAAGGTCGAAAAAACCCCCACAATTTTGAAGTCGATGATCGAGTTTGGCTTCGAAAATCCGAAACCACCCTGGACGGAGATGACAAGCTTCTTCCCTTGTGGGAAGGGCCATTCGCTGTTACAGCGCGTCTTGGTGAGAACAGGTGGAGGATTCGTGTGGATGTCAGCAGGGAAATTGACGTTTCGGGCGATCGCCTCAAGAGAGAGATCCCCTCCCCCAAGGATCGGGTTAAACCCCTTTTTTGGACTGCGAAACATTTGTCTGATCGGGTCATCGAAGGGGGGAAGTATGAACTCAAGAGGATTGTTGAAGCAAGACGTGACGCCAAGGGCGAATGGGGTTTCTGTGTGAGTGGAGGGGCTTTGATTCCAGTCACAACAACTGGGAACCAGCCCAATCTTTTGTCCATGGGTACACCAAGGGGTTCATTGACTTCCTCAAGAAGCACCCCGAAATTGGAGTACTCCTGACAGATTGTTTGTCGAAACCAGACAGACAAGTGGAGAGCGACGGAAAACGACCTGTGGTGAATCGAGATCCAGCTTTTTATGGCCCTCAGCAGCCACATTCCAGGGCTGATCCGTCGATCCCCCCTCCTGCGGTCAGGCCAGCCCAGGAGTCAAATGAGGACCAAGCTTCAAGTTCGGCCGCTGATTTGCAGCGCCCAAGCCGTACGAGGGCCAGGCCAGACAGGTTGGTGGTCACATGTATTCGTGCTTGGCCGAATTGAGGAAGCCACCCTACCACATTCTGCTCAATCCAGTGTTCATTCTTTCTGTTTATGTCATGATGTGGAGAACTGCGAATGTTTGATAATTTGACGTCAATCAATCCATTTTTCTTTGGTCTCCGTTCGGTAACGTATCGAAAGTCGAAAGCCGAAAGCTACGGAGTGTGCTGCCGTGTTCAGAAAAAACCAAACTCAGGCTTAATTCAGGCAGATTCGGGGTAATCTTGTCTCTGTTGGTCTGTGCATCTTTGGAATTTGGCTACTCGTGCAGATGGAAGCAAATGTACATAATCAAAACACCGGCCAGTGACATTCATCCCTACAGGCACCCCCTGTAGTACTGGCTGCACCAGATGCGACGCCAGGAACTCAGATCTCACCTTCATTTGCTGTGATGCTGACGCCAAAGTCCAGATTCAGATCCAGGATCCTCAAATTTACCTTGAATTTCTCAGGTTTGTCCATCATTCTGCCACTGTTGTACGAAACCCAGACGTCAATTGTTCAGACAATCTTCAGATAGGAGCTCTAGGGACTTCCAAAAGCAACCTCTGAAGTCCGTAAGCTTCGTTGTATTTTTGGCACACGCCAATGTGAGCTCAATCCGACTCGAAACTGTCGAAAATGGTGAATCCAAGTGTCTTGTGGGACTAATTCGAAAGATTGGCCTTGTTCAAGTCGATTGACACCACCGCCACTGTAAATTTGGTGTCTCTCAGTTATATACTGTCAGTAAAGCGCCTTCAGCGAACCTTCGGCGCGTTACATGCCAAGGATCCAGGGCCAGCATGTCCCATCATGATGCATCATCACATGATCCAGATTTTCATGGAATCTGTTGGATGCTCGCGAACCAACGTGCCGGAAAGCACAATTGAGCTGAATAAACGACAATATATATTAACTTTAGTCTAAACGAAAGTGTTAGTAGTTTCAGTTCCAGACATTCCGCTTCATTTCACCTCCATCTTAGGGAATTTCCTCATTTTAGGACAATTCAGATTGATTTCCTTGTCATCTCCCCTCATTCCTCGAAGATCTGTTTAGATCTAAGTGAACAGAAAAACATCCTTACCTTCCGTGGTTCACTTAGGGTCTGTAGACTGCATTTGTATTTGTTTTTCCTCTCTGTGATTGTTTAATCTCCTTCATCTCTGCCCAAATTCATTCTCATTTTGCTGAATCTTGTGATCATCCACCAGATGCGCCAATTCTGAGCCCAATGCTGTACTTCTCAGAACGAGAAAAGCGGGAGTAACACGATGTAGAGTTCGGCGAGGACACCGTAGCGTGCCCGCGACAGCGAAACTGTGCCAGAGCGCTGAGATGTCACTCCAATTCTTGATCCCCCCACTCAATCCACCAATAATCTACCTCATTCTCAACCAATGCATGGTTTGGTATCCATTCTCGATACGTTTACATGCTTTTTAGCCCTTGACCTAATGTTTTACTGCACGGAGGACTGTTCGTCACTTCTCATTCTGTCTCATTTCAGGTTCATCCAGCCTGATTCAGTGCCAATTCAGTCCAAATCAGGTCAGATCAAGCAGATTTCGCCCCATCGAGGCTACATTTCTATTTTTTTCTGGGACTTACCCGCACTACGTTCTTCGTTGACGTAGCGACACACCCCAGTGTGTTTTTGGAGGGGGAGTGTAAGTGCGGCTAGCCCCATCTGCTCAGATTTTCAGACATTCTGCCCAGATTGGCTACATTTTGGTCATTTTCTTTGCTTCGGCGGAATCGCCGCCTCGCAGCTCAGTCTCAGGATATTTCCTATATATTTCTGATATGCCGGATTTGAATCCGCGGTCCATTTCCCGTAAATCCGCCGCGTTCCGCTATTTTAGCTGGAATCGCCATTTGCCGCTGAAGCGCGCTCGCGGGCCAGATCGGCCAAACATTTTTACATAATTGGATTATTTAAATCTTTTCAGACAGTTTTGGACACTCAGATGTATTTAGAATAATTCGCATCAATTTTCTTCATAGACTGGGATTTTCTGCCGGACCACAATCAACATGGACCTTGCTTCCGTTGTTGCTGCTCTCGCCTCTGTTGGTGTCCGAGTATCCGGTTCCACCCCCAATAGCAGCATTCAGGGAGACTCCTCGCGTGCCTGCCCCACTGGTCTTGCCGGCCCCGAGCCCTCCGGCACCCACAACGACCCAGGGCAGCACTTTCAGCCGCCTTCGCACTGGGGGTGGCTGTGGCGGTAGTGCTGGTCCCAAACCAACCCACGCAGCAGGTGTGCCGCATGGTGTGGGGCCGCGGCCAAGTCTTGCCCGCTTCTTGCCAGTTTACCATGGCAGCGGGGGGCGTAGTTGGTCTTGAGGTCCTTGGTGGTCACTCGTTCCGCTCAACGAACTGGTCCTGGTGGTGTTTGTTGAGGCGGGTGATGCAGCACTGGACTGGGTGTGCGGCTGGTGCTGGTCAGCCGGTGGTTGTGGAGGTGGTTGACGCGGCCTTGCTGGTCGGCCGATGGGACTCGCTGATGCAGGAGTCCTGGTCTGTGCACCTCCTTCACGGTCGCGGCGCGGTCAGGGCGATGCTCTGGACGGCGCTTCGGGCTCCGTGACGAACTCGGCTCCGTCGCCGGGCGGCGCTGCGAGCCGCTGCGCTGCACTGCGAGCTGCGAGCTGCGAGCTGCTGCGCTGCGCTGCTCGGGGTTGGTGGCCCCGAGTGGCACGCGAGGGCTGGGTAACCCCGCGGCGGTGAAACGCTTTTGACGCGTTCCCGTGGGGGGCCGGCCACGGGACGCTGCGGTGACACGCACAGGTGAGCAGGCAGGCAAAGCACTACGCTCACAAGGGCATCAATACGCTCGTGTCATGTGACAAAGCGTTTCAGGATCCTTGCCACTCTGAAACAAGGGAACAAAAGTATGTACAGCTACACATCAGAATATGTACACATGGGGTTAAGACTGGACTGGGGTAATGGCATCTCAGGACAGTAGACACTCAGTCCTAACTCATATCCCAGTCCCAGGTCCGACCCTTCCAGTGGCTGGTGGGGGCGAGGGCTCAAACACAACCCATGCCCTGCTCAGTCCGGACCCTGAAACCCTGCCAATAGGGGGGGTGTCCCGCCCTGCCGGAGGGGAGTTCCTGGGAACCAAGGGGCTCCAAGGCAAACCGACAGTGGCCCCTTATGCTCCCTTAACGGCTGGTCCCAACTCCTCTCTGAGCCAGAGATATGGCTCCGCCATTATCCCCTAGGAGTTGGTAGCTGAAAATGGGCTTTTTCAGCCCAAACTGAAATTAGCTCAAAAATCTCCAAAATTGACCCCTCGTCCGGACCCGCCAGAGGTAGGGACGAGGAAACTGACCCTATGCCCTTCGAATACGAACTCTCCGGAGCCCTCACCAAACCTGGTTCCCTCTGAGGTCCGGGCACCAGGGCACCACGGGTTCGTCAAGTGGGGTCATGATGCCAAAATCACCAAAATTGGCGTCATTCCCACGCGTGGCTCGCCCGGCCAGGGCAAGGCCAATGGCTCACAGGATAGGAGACAGGACCTAGGACTTGTTTCTGAGTGTATAACTTGGAATTGGGTCCGGGCTCCCTGTGGGCATAGAGATATGGGGCCGCCAATTGACCACACGGGGAGGTGAAATTGGGGTCCCAAAATGGGGTCATTTTGGCTGCCTGAAATGAGCCAAAATTCGAGGTGCTCCCAATAGTATATCTCCACGCCGGCTTGGAGATCAGATCCGCCATTTCATACGCGATCCACCGGGAGTCGGACGAAGACTCCCATGCCCTTGGCTCCCAGAGATCTCAATGCCACCCGCCGTGGTGGCAATCCCAATTGGGTCCACAAATGCCAAAATGGCAAAATTGCCCACACTCACTTTGGGCTAGCACCTTAACGAAGGTTGCTCCGCTTCGCCCACGTGGTGCGTGAACCATGGGGACCAATATGCATGACACCCATGTCATATATGGTCCATTGGTACATGCGTCCGGCGTGCACGGGTGGGCTGAACATAGTGCACGGCGGGGAGAAAATGTGGAAAATTGCTCAAAAAGGCCGAAAATGCGCACACTCATGGTTGGGGCAAATGAGGCACATGCCCGACTTGGACCGGAGTGTGCCATAGGATTGGTATCAAGTCATATGTGTCCAACATATCTTTTGGGCGTCGCCCGACTCCTCCAGTTTCGGGAATGGCAGGGTCGCCAAGTAAGCCCATGATTTGGGATAGTCCCAAATCGCCAACATGGCGGCCACGGTATGCCAGGCCCAAGAAGAGTTATTCGCCGGGTCCAAGATATGTTGGGCACCGAAGTATGTACCCTCATAACATACTTGGGTCATGATGTCAATTGAGCGCAACGTTGAGATACACGGTCGCCACTTGACATCATGACGGGCAAAAAACAGCAATATTGGCGGTAAAACACCCAAAAGTGCCTTGAAAGGCGCACAAATATAATATAATATCTTTGGCTTGGATTGAGTAATTGACCAATCCTTTTAAACACAATGACTTGACACCAATGACCTTCGATTCCACATATGTGCTCCACTTGGGGCGCTTTGAAAGGTTACGAGCGCTACTTCCCAAGTGGGCACATGAAAAAATGGAAAATTGCAAAACACACACCTTGTTCCCAACGCATCGATTTGGGATCGCCACACAAGCTTCCCTCCACGAAGGTTAGGCTTGCAATTGATCGTAGGGAGTATGGAGAAGGGGCTTGCGCAATATGAGGTCCATTGGCGGGTTTGGCTTGGAGCGATGGACCCGCCAAATGGGCACGCAACACAACACAAGGCACATACTCCATATTGCCCAAAAAGGTAGCTCCCCCCACGATATGTCATGCCCCTCCAAGGGCATAACTTTGTGTCAATCGCTCATAGGAACTCAAGAAAAGTTCCTATGCAACACCAACACGCGCGCGCTACACTCGAAAATTATCTTAACGCACGCGATATCATGGCCAAAGAGTTATAACGCAAACTCTACCCTCTTGACCATGATCCATTACGCTAGCGCGCACGTGTGGAGACGCAAGGCATATAAAGCTTCCTAAATTACGTCGATAGTATTGTGAATACATCCCACGTTTTCTTATTGTCAATCCTCGCAAGCAACACGAGATATGACCCTCACAAGTGGCCTCACGAATCAACTTTGTTTTGCCCATATCTCTAAGACAAATGGAGGGCAAGACAAAAGGAAAGTTGATTCGTGCATAGGGAAGCACGTAGGTCCACTCGAAAGAGGTCAAATCAAGTGCGGGGATGTCGAAGTCGAAAATCCGATTTCGACATCCTGAAAAATTCGGATTAAGGTTGCGAGTGTAGAATGTGAAAATTGCGGATGCATCAATGCAATTCCTGAAGACTTTAGAGTCTTTGTCACGATTTGCGCTAAAATATCTGTATATAACAGTTAAACTGGCGGTTACGCTAAAGTCGCGAGCTAACCGCCAGCTGTCAAAACAATGAATATCAGAACGGAAGCGTAAAAATTGACTGAAACAATATGAAAATAAAACCCTGTTGATTCCTGATATTCTGATATATAAATCTCCGCTGGCGGCGCATCGGTTGCCGATGCGGGGCTTTACGGCACGGAACACGCTCCCGTCGGGCTCGCACCGGGCGTCAACGGGCGTCTTCCCTTCCGTACATGGGGTTAGTGGACCGGAGACCGGTTGTATGCCGTAACCTAGCCATGGGGTTCTGGGTACCGCTTCAGTAGCGTTCTTACGCTCCAGTGGATAACCGGAGGGGCACCACACAAAATCTGAAGGAATCAGGGCTAAATGATCAAGATCATCTCACTCATGACCCTCTATGACTCACTCATGACCCGTTCTTCGCCCCATTGGTGGATACATTAGACTTTGTTACACGTTTGCATGCATTTGATGATAAGTACTCATTTTCCTCGGGTGAGTTTGCGGTGACGGTGATTGACTTCTCCAATATGTACTCTAATTTTCTATGGTCGGATGTGCGGGATGCATGGCGTTTTTGGAAGGATAGGTTCATTGAGCATCGCTCCGTGTGTCAATTTACTGCCCAAGAACTATCATTCACCTTCTAGCTTTTTCAACCGCTTCCCGTGGTGCTGTTTGAGCAATGTGCTGAGGCCCTCCCATTCCTTGATATTATACATTGTGGTGCGTTAACGTTTGGGGAGTTTCTACTTTCTTTTGTTTTCAGTCACACATTGTTCGTCGCTCCAGGCCAAGAGCTATATCGCCAGCGCTTTGGTTTCCCAATGGGAACAAATGCAGCACCCCCCTTCGCCAATTTGATTGATCGTTATTACGAAAGTTTTGTGTCCTCTCCCTGGCGTGCGCGGGTTTATGCACAATCGTTTCATCGATGATTTGTTCCTTCTCCATCCGGTGGCGTGGGCGCCACATGTGGTGGCTCACCTACAGCGAGTGTACCCCCCGCACCTGCCCTTTGAAGTACAGCACTTTTGCAAACAAGAACATGTTGATTTCTTGGATGTATTTGTGATATCCCTTCAGGGGGAGCTCAGGTATTGCACTAATTTTAAGAGGACAAACTATGGGGTGTACATGCCATGGCGAAGTAACAATCCACGTACGCATAAGCTGTCATGGATTAAGGCCGAGAGAGCGCGCTACCTTCGCACCAATTCACATTCGGTGTATTTTGATGTGGTGTCGGAGCGCCTCTCCTTGTGTTTGGCTCGTTAGCATTACCCTCGCTGTGCGTTTGAATCTTTGCCTTTGTCATGGAGCATGAAGCCCCGTTATATGAATCGAAAGGAGTGGGCGGCGCCCAACAGGTCTATACATGTCTTGCGTGCGCCCTTTCATGCCTCCATGGATTTTTTGCTGAGTCGGTTGTTGAGGTGGGTGCAGCGCCGCTTGACTACGCACACGTCGGGTGTCCGTTTGTTTGTCACTTACAAGCCTATGCCCAACATGCGTGCGGTGTGGCATCGCCTTGCTATGAGCACACTCAGGGCGTCCGGGGAGGGTGGGAGGGTGGATAATTTTTCCCCGGAATTGACTGTACAAGATCTTATTGCTGTGGGCCAGTGTGATTTGGCTCGCGCGTGACCAACATCAAAATTTGTAAGTCGCTGTCGCCTTTGTTTGCCAGTCGCATTGCAATTTATGTAATTGGTCGCCATTTATTCTGTTTCGTGCATAAAATCTACTATTTCTTTGTGTAGTCCATGTTTGGGCTGATGAGGCTGCTTGATGGCAGCGAAATGCATACCCGTTAGTGTTTGAGACGCTCGGAGTTCATTACGACCAGTACATTATTGGCTGAGGCTTCTTGCTTTGCTATCGTGTGCTGAGGGCATAGAAGCACAAATTGAGTTTCAATTTGACGCAATTTTCATTTCAAAACAAGGCCCTATGCGTGTGGATTTTCGGCGTCGCGCGTGTCGCTGGACAGCGTGGAAAGAATAAATTGGAACGAAGAAAACGACGCACGGAAAGAAAAAATAAACACGGAAATCGTTTTTACTGACCTCAAATCCCCCCCATGAATTTTTGCGCCGCTGTTTGGCGAGGTCAGCAGAGAAATCCATACAACCAGACCACAACGAGAACAGAGGGGAGAAACAGACAAGACAGTGCAACCTGTGCGTGCCCCAAAACACCTAGCAAAGTGCGTGTCGGAGGACTAGTCCAATGGAGCGTGGACACGAAGAGCAACGACGAAGAAGACAAAAGGTATGTTCCGACGCGGCGAGGTATGGAGCTGCCGAAAGAAGGCCGTGCCCCAAACAACTACCAAACCAAAGCAGCACGAGGACAACGCGGAGAAAGAGAAAGTGAATACCTCACGACTCAACTACGGGTACGGCACGGATAAACATGGTAAACAGTCAAGTAAAAGCGCTTACTCTTGGGTGCCGCCAAAACCAAAGAGTGGAGTCACTGAATGAGAAGACGAACTCAAGACTAGACTAGACTAGGGTGCGGCAAGGACAAACAAAGTAAACGCCAAACAAACACAAGTAAATGCGCTTGCTCTTGGGCGTCGCCAAAACCAATGAGTGGAGTCACGGAATATAAAGCATAGCACGCTAAAAACCGAAGTAGCCTCTCCTCTCCCCTTGTCTCTTTATGCCACATGGTGCCTACCTTGAACACGGAGCCAACCGACATGACCAACACCAGGGAGCGGAGCAAACACCGGACATTACGAAGAACCAAGGAAACAACACGCCGCTAAACAACACGCGGCAACGACACAACATCAAAGAAACACGAAAACACCGCGGAAAACGACTAAAGGACGAGTACAAGGCCACGCTACGACACCGCCAAGGAGGCACAAGGCAAACAAACACCAAACAACCACACATGAAAGCGCATGCACGGGGGTGCCGCCAACAATCAAAGAGTGAAAACGCCAAGTGTAAAGTGTGACACATTAACTACCGGTGCAACCTCTCAATCCCATATCCATGGCCAACATACCAAGTGGTATGGCACGCCCCACGGAGCCAACGGAAGTGAACGGCATCACGGAATGGAGCACACGCCGAACATGGCGGAGAACCAATGGCACAACACCCCGTGAGCCAACACACGGCAACAAGACATGACGCCGTGTGTCACGAACACACATACACGGCTCACACAACCGTACAACGCCACACAACAACGCAACAACACCATGTACCGAGACGAAACACATACCCAAACACCACACAACACCGATCACAACAACACAACGCGGCACAACAAAACACCACAACGAACACGCCACCACAAAAACGCGGGAGAACCACGACAAACCACGCCACACGACATCACCCAGCGGAGCTACATGGCACCACAATGGAGCTACGTAGCGCAACCAACAAGACAAAACCACAACACCACGCAACGCCGAGACACAACACACGACAACAAACCCGACAACACGGAACACAACACCACAACCAACGGCAAAACAACGGTGCTCAACACAACGTGTTATACAACGCAACCAACCAACAAACAACAACACACAACACCGAACAACGGTACCTGACGCCACACACCAACGTCCAACCCAACGCACCAAAACACAACGCGACAACACAGCACAGCACAACGCAACGCACGCCAAGACACATAACGCAACAAGACGAAACCCAACACCAAAACAACCCCGACGCGACACGCGAAAACGGACACCACGAAACACACAACCCAATACGCGCACGCAACGACACACGGCACAACAGAGCAACGAAAAGGTGGGCGCAACACGGGGAACCCACTGGAACCAACACAAAACACGACGCGCCACCACGCACTACAACCGCACACTACTACACACAACGTCAACACCACCACCAACAACAACCAGACGCAACCATATACCACCACCACGACATGACCCGGCACAGCGCAACACACTGTGACGCGCCACACAATACCACGGCAACATGCGGTACCGTACCACAAGACTGCACTCGACAAACACCGGCGTTACCCAACAACGGCACACGACACGCGACACCACAACCCAACGGCAGCTACACAACACCACACAACACAGTGCAATGCTACACAATACGACCAACAACAAAAACATCATAAACCGCGGCATGGCACAGCCAGCGCCCGGCACCGCAGGACACCACCTAACGCGACACAACGAAACAGCACAGCACACACTGCGACACGACGCAACGCCACGACCACACTACGCCGCACAACCCAACGCCAGCCAACACGGCGCGACAAGGCAACACGAATACGCAACGCCGCGCCACAAACCACAATAAAAAAGGCCGCGACCCAACTGGACCTGACCCCACATCTTATGTGCCGCAGCACCTCCACATGGCTGCTGCTGACCGACGATAAAGAGCGCCATTTGTGCCGTGCAATACAGCAGGCAAACAAGATCCCGGAGACGCCAACACCAAGGGCAAGAGGTATGCCGCCTACCAATCCTGTAAGGTGCACAAACGCATGCGACAACACGCGGCGGCAAAATGGGAGGTGCACGTACAGGCAAAGCCACCACACCCACATACGTGGCACGCAAGAAGACCACACACGCAATGCAAACACAGGACGCGATGGAGCAGGAGCACCAGGACAACGACGCCGGGGGGAAACCCGCAACACCGAGCACGCCATCAACAACCACCCAAGGGGGGACACAACGCCCGGCCGGCCCCGACGATCTCGGCGACCCCGGAAGCCGGAAGCACGCACCAGGCACGCCACCCCCACATCCCACCCACGCGGTACACGGCGAACGCCAGGATTCAACGATTCACGACCACACGAACTATGACCCCGGCACCGCCGACACACCCGAGCCCCGGGGGGGGGAGACAACACGGGGGGGAGGGACACGACGCCAACTAGAACCAGAACCAGACCAAACCCTATCACAACGTACCGACTACAGTGCCACAAGCCGGACCGCAAGTACCGTGACACGCCAGCGTACCCCGAGCCAGGACCGCACGGAGTATAGCCAAAACACATACTACAGCCACATAGCACGGGGAGACGCCTACGACCCGAAACAAGACCCGGCCCCGTCACAACACACGGACTACAGCGACCGAACCACGAATCAATCCACAAACGCCGCACCGTGCAGGCGTACACCGAGCCCCAACCACACGGAGTACAGCGCCCAAGACACGGACCATTGCGGCACGCCTCACCACGAGGCGCCGCACTGCGACAACGGGGACGATTCCCCGGGACCAGGGCCACAAACGAAGACGATGGCCGCGGAGATAACACAACCAAGCCGATCGGAGGACCACACACACGAAGCACCCCTATCCGTGTCCAGTGGCACCTCCGGCACCGCAATGGACATCCACTCCCAACTACCCACCCCTCCTGAGGCCCATGACCCACCCCTGGAGTCACTGCCCAGTGGCCTCGACATCTCCACAAACCACGACCCCATGGACCTGGACAACGACCCACTGCAGGACAGCATCCAATGTGTGCTGCAAGTGGCAGCCGACGCGCACCAACAACCCACATGGAGCCTATACCGGGCACTCAACGAAGCAGATCAACGGATAACAAGCACAGGAAGCAACCGAGACCCAGGGGCATACATCCAGGAGCTGCGGAGGGACATACACAACGCCCAGCAACAATCACCGGAAGGAGTGGTGGTACAGGGACGAGAGACCAAAACTGGACCGTGGACGAACCTCACGCGGGCCCCACACGCGGAGGAAGCCCTGGATTTCATCCAGGAATCCGACGCCCCGCCGCCAGCAACCCTCGAGGAAACAGCGGAGGCTCTCGTCCTCACCCTACACAGTAGGACACGGGGCCACACCATCGTCCTGCATGACAAGATAGGGCCCCCCTACGCACGCACCGCGACATGCCGACCGAGCATTGCGGCCACGGGAGAAGCCCACCTGGAATGGAAGCCCGAGCGAGAAGATGACGAGTACACCCTAGTGTACGCCACCCGGCACGGACATAGGGAAGAGAAGGAGCCTACGCCCGAGCCCGCCGCGACCCCCCCACCAAGACCAACCCCGCGACACTGGACCCTGTACCAACAGCTGGTCCATGCCCGCACCCTAGCAGAGCACAGTATCCGGCCGTACACGGAGGCTGCATTCGTGGAACGCATGCTACAAGACTGGACCAAGTACGAAACAGAGGTCCTGGAGGGACACACGGGCCCGCCGGGCGCCACGTCCCGCACAACGTGGGACGACATAGTACCGGACGGAGACATCGGAGCGCTGGTTACGACCGTTCGAGTCGTGTTCGGAGACGGCTCCAGACCCAACCACCCGTTTGGAGACAACAGAAACCCCGCCATCACGAACGCCATCCTGGCCTACCACAGCTGGTCCACTCAGCAAAGCATCCACCTCCACACCCCGCACGATGACCCACGCGAGTGGCACCCTATTGGGCCACCAGCGCTGGATTTCTACCTGCACGAAGATGCGGCCACCGGAGCACACAACATCACCAGCCTTCGACCCACAATGCCACAACCGATACCGGAGCCACACATACCCCCCAACCCTACGAAACCCCAAACGCCCACGCGACGCAAACACAGGCCCCCCCAGCAAGGACACAGCCCAGCAGCCCACGAAAAAGGCCGAACCCCCCAACGCCACCACAACCGTCCAACAACTCGACAAGCCTCTAACCTTGCGTCACGTCCCAGACAACTACCAACTACCCCGAGGGGGGAACCACACAAGGAGCACGGCAACGACATGGCGACTACCGACAGGCACCATCGATTGGAAGAAAGTCCTCCCACGGATAGCAACAATGGCATCGATGCGCTTCCTTACGCCACACCAAGTACACCTAACGCAGGCCACGCACCTCTTTCTAACCAGCCAGGGCACGGCGACCATGGAAGGCACGGCCCTGGACAACGACGACCAGATGCCCCAGGCAAGACCCACACAAGCGTTATGGATAAACGCGACAACAGGTACCGACATTACCGTCGACCCCGACCCGGAGTGGATGGCTATCCACTGCACCCTGGACTGCACCAAGGACGACCCCACGCTGACGGAATGGCAGACAAGGTGGGCCGCAGAAGCCAACCGCCTCCACGAGGTCGCCCTTGACGACACCCTAACGCCGCAGACAATGGAACCCGCGGGACGTACCGTGCAGACACACCGGGACACCACCAAGCACACCCTCTGGCACTACCCCACTACCATACACCCAGAGGCGGTAACCCAGATCAAAGAGACGCTCTCTCTGACCCTCCCGGACACCCACAACGCCCACCAGCCGGGGAAGTTCACGATATACTGGAACTTCACAACAGACACCGGCATGGTGCCCCAGGTCGCTGAGCCCCCACTGGCCCCTACCGTCACGGCACTCGCCAAGGCGGCTCAAGCCATGGCGCACAGGGACGGTGCCCCACAGGACTGGACACCGAACGTCCTTGTCCAACAACGCACCCACCACAACGCCAACAAAGCACAGCAGGCTGGACGCCAAATACACCCGCCATTGCACGACAAAGACGGTAACGTCCAACCCCACAGCCCATGGATGGTACACTTCATACTGGAAGACCATGGGGACAAACGAAAGGGCACGGAAGTACAAACCACTCACGTCCCGGCACACACACACCTCAACTACACCGTCCCCACCTCAAATGCACTAGTCACCTACGGCGAGGCAAGGAAGTCCACGTACAGATTGCAGGCCAACACCGAGGGCACGGCATACACAGTGTACACTTGGGCAAGGTACGGGGACCTACCGGCCCCCATCTGGCACCCGGACCCGTCCTGGCACCAACCTCTCCACGGGAGACGAGTACCACGCGACAGTGTCAAGCCAGCGGGGAACACCGCCACCGGCACCCACGACAACCCACCCCCCCTAAACATCATAAACTCCGCCCTCGCAAACGCCAGAATGCCTCTCATAGACACGGGGTGCCCTAACCCAGATGACACCACCCACCGCCGAACGTGGGGCACAATCAGAAGGACCCTACACCACGACATCGACCGCGACCAAGCCACCTGGATCGATCAGGGCTCTGTCACCATCAGGGTGGGGGGGTCGTTGAACACCCTAAGCCCCAACAAACTACGCAGGGTGGCGGGGCCCTACATACTATATCCAGTACCAAACGGCATGGATGGCCCCTGCCCGGGACTGCGACCCGGGGACCCCCCCTGCGGCCACCCTTGCCCCCACGCACTGTTCCCACCATTGCCCCCACAGCCCGCCCCACTCCCAGGTATATACCTAAACACGATAACAGGTGCCAAAGGAGTATACCTCACAACAGGCGACACCACGGGCCAAGCTGTCCCTCTCGATCAGGTACACCACATGGCCCTGCGGCCACGACTACCCAACGCCGACAAACCGCGGAACCCGTTAGCGGGACGCGGCGCACGCGAACCCAGACCAGTGGACCCAAACGCCCCAGGTCCCGACAGGGCGCTACTGGACCTCACCATGAAACACACGGCCCAACTTCCGACCACCCTGGCGGGAGAAAAGTACTTCATCGTGGGGGGACTGACGGACGATGTCATCACCCTGGCAGCCAACACCCTGGCGGCCACCACGGACGCGTGGGACGTCGCCGTGGGCCACCCCACGGCGCGTAAGGACAGGGTACAGGGCACAGAAGACACCCTGACGCCGGACCTTATGAACCACCTGGTGACCCTGACCAGTCCACCAGAACAACACGACCGGAAAACCGAGGGTCCGAAGGTCACTGACTGGGCGGCCTTTAATGACAAGCCCCCGGATACCCCCACGGTGACACTAACGTGCCACCAACACACATGGTGGGTGGCACGGTGGAACGACACGGGCACAAGGGACAGGGTCCACACATTCACACTGGCAGCAAAGCCGGCGACCCCACTGGCACTGGCGGACGGTTTTAGCCACTCCACCCACCACAACAACCACCCCAGGGCGCACTGGCTAGCCCTCAAAACGGCTATGCACTGGACAGTGGATGCCCCAGCCACGGACACCACGCTACCCGAGACATGGCTTACACTCACGCGCAACCTGGCGGCCGTTGTGCAGAAGTACGGGACAGCACAGGCGCAGCGCTGGATGTCCTGGCCCACGGACACGGAACGAACTCTCAAACTCCGCACCACCAGCCTACAAGAACACACGAATGGACTTCGGGGTATGCACAGGCTGCAGGAGCGACAGGGACCGGCGTACAGCATATTCCGCCGCGACGCACCGAAGCCAGCCCCCAAACCGGCGCCAGAGCAGCCCCAACCCAAACGGAGGCCCCGCCCGGGGGGAGCGGACGCCTCAGCCCGCAGGGCCAAACGACCTAAACCGGAGCCCAAAGTGGCCCCAGCGCCGCCGCCACCCGATCCACAACCGAAGCCTAAGGCCTCAGCATGCCCGCTTTTCACACCGGCGGAACGTGCCGCCATGCACCCCGAATGGCCAGACGGCGCAGAAGTACAAGGAGTATACGGAGCCACGCTTAGAGGACAACCGAAACAATTTGTATGGTTCCGGGGCAAGATACAAGGCAGACTGGCCACACCGGGCCAACACGGCAATCTACAATTGAAAATCAAGTGGCACGCACTCTCAGAATGGGGCGAAAAAGTGGAGACCTCAAACCTCGAACTCTGGGATGACAGACAATTCCCGGAGTGCCCAGTGCAGCTCCGCACACCCGCCAACCAGGTACCACCGGGCACTGTCTGGACGGGTGACGTGCCGCAGACATGGCTGGAGGAACCGGATATACCGGAGGAAGAGAGGATAGCCGCAGCAATCAACCACAAACTGCGACTGGGACAATGACTACTACCAAGCCGCGCCAGGGACCCCCCAGAGGCCACCAAAACGCGCGCCCACAAGGTCACAACTGCGCTCGTCACTCTCATGTCCCTCAACGCACCGGGCGCCCTGTACGACGCGACCAAAGCTCCGGACCTACAAGACGTGCCCATCATGGCGAAATGCGACCCGGACGCCATGGTGTGGCAGGAGCAGGCCCTCAAAACCCAGACAGCCCACCCCAGCTTAACCCCCATCCTCACCAGGACGGGACACCAATACCGCACCACATGGGTCAAGGGGGTTCCCATGTCCCACAAAAGTGAAGTCCAAGTAAACATCCACCACCACCTGGGGGTGGAAGGCCGCCTAGCGGCATACGAACTGGTAGGCCCAACGTGGCAACTGAATGTTATCAACGTACACGTCCCCTTTGGAGACGCCACGGAGACGTTCCTCGAACATCTCATGGAGGCCTACCGACAACTTGCCATGATGGGCCCGACTGTCATCATAGGAGACTTCAATGCAGCCCCATCAGCGGACGATCGCGGAGGACGACGGACGCCCGAGGACGCAGCGGTACAAGTGGCCATGCAACATCTAGGCCTGCAGGACCTCACAGCCTCTCTACGAGGCCAGCCCTCACACAGACCACCACAACCTGGCGCGGCAGATTCCCGCATCAACCTCTGCTACGCGGACTCGGCACACGTCGAGGTGACGCGGGTGCAATACCACGACCTGCCATCCAAGATCACCGAACACCGACCCCTGGAGGTACAAATCAAGGTGCTTCAGGTACCCCCGGCCTCCAGGGATGGCATGGACAACGAAGAACAACCACCCATCCAACCGCCAGGAGAGCACAACACCCACAGAGGGGTAGCATACTTCCGCACGGTACAACACATCCTAGGTCAGCAAGACAAAACGGACCTCAACCTCGCCATGCGACAGGCGGCCACGGCATGCGGCCTCAGTGGGCAACGCAGAACACAGGACGAGGCCACCCCGCATCAAGACCTACGATCCCTGGTCACATCCATATGCCACGACAAGCGAGCACTGCACACGGCAATGCACTCACATGACCTGCAAGCCCAACATGACTCCCAGGAAATCGCAGCACGACTGGAAACCGCACGCCGGCAACTCGGAGAATGGCACGTCCGCCGGGCGAAGGAGCTGGCGCAAGAACAACAACGCTACTTCCAAAACCCCCAACCCTACAAATCACTGAAACACGTGGACAAGGTCCTGGGGGAGACAGGCCACCGAGGCATCAAGGCGGTACGCCTACAGGACGGCACAGTGACCAACGATCCCAAGGTGGTCCTGGAAGAAGTCCTCAACAGCTTCCTGCGCCAGCACAACACCGAGGATGGCGAACTGTCAGCATACACAGAGGAACTGATATCCCACCTGCCGAAACTCTACAACCGGACACAGCGACGAGACATGCACCGAACCCCGTTCACCATTCGGGAGCTCGATGAGGTGTTGTACAAATTACAACCGGGGAAAACTCCGGGAGTGGACGGACTCCCAGCAGAGCTCTACCGTAGACTACCACTGAACCTGAAGAGACACTTAGCCGCGCGCCTGTGAGATATCGCCATCGGGAAAACCGACGTGCCACCCGACTGGGCGAACCTAGTACACCCGCTCTATAAGAAAGGCAACTGGGCGAACCCCGACTATTGGAGACCCATCGTGTGCACCACCACGGAGGCCAAACTCATATGGATGCTCATCCTCAAACGGGTGGCCCCGGCAGTGTACCGGGCTGTACCGCCAACCATGTTGGGGGCCATACCGGGTAGATCACCGTTGGAGGCCATATTTATGCAAGACGCCGTGGTGGACATGGACCCGATCAGCCTCATCATCACATCCCTGGATGTCAAGGGGGCCTTCCCAAACACCCCGCACCGCCTCCTACGGGCCGTCTGGGAACACATGGGACTCCCCTTCCAGGGCTTCCTACAAGCGTACCTCGCCACCCGCACGTACGCCATAAAAACCGACGTGGGCACCACCCCATGGATCCACCCCGCCAGTGGGGTCCCACAAGGGGGTGCGGAAGGCCCATTCCTCTTCCTACCTGTCACCCTCCCGCTGGCGTTTTACATCCGACGCACGTACCCAGACGTGGCACCGTATCCCCTACGGACCACGCTCCTAGCGTTTGCGGACGACATGGCGGTGGTGACCGCCACCGCGCGTCAACCCCTGCCGACCACCCCGGACCCCGCCAGAGCCATCAGAGTCCTCCACGTCGTCGCCACCTATCTGGAGGGCAATCAGCTGCTGGTACAAAACGTCAAATCTGCCACCATGGTACACAATGCACCGCCGCCGCCCCTCCGCCCCGGAGACCTGCCCATGGACCCAGTAAACACGGCCACCTACCTGGGAGTCCAGCAAGCGGCCACCGCAGGCGGGATCACCCTACCGCCAAACCTGTTACGGCAGCTGACAAGGACACTGGTTATAGCACGCAACACAGCACTCTCCACCCAGGCCCTGGCATACTTCTTACAAGCCGTGCTCAACGCAGCTATACGATTCCAAGCCGTGCACCTAACGCACCCCCAACACATGCTACAAGCGGCCACCACCACAGTACAACGAGCGTGGACCATCCACGGCCACCGGCCCACGTCACTGCCTGCAACGTTGCGTGCGGCATCGCCACCGTACTACGGAGACAACACCGACCACCTCGTCCACAACGCGTACACAGCTCACGCTGCGGCCCACCTGCATCGTCTCATGCACAATCACGAGCCGGAGGTACGGGAAGTCTTCACGCTGACGCTGCGGGAGGCCCAGTACCACCGCAACACCTGCCCGAAATACTTACTTCACCAGCGGGGTCTCCCCACCAAGATGGGGACCCGCATATGGAACCACCTACAACTCCTACTGCCCCACCACAACCACGTCATCCAAACGAACCATCGGTGCAGGGAAACCGGCCCTCTGGCGGTCCTTCACACCGATGTGGGGGGGGGACCAACGGGTAGCACCACCACTCTGGGCCTGGTGGGCACCACCCTCCACCTCGTACGGGTCACCCCGAACCAGATGAAAGCCCTCAAACGAGTGGGCACAAACCACGTCCCATTCCCACAACACCCGGAGTGGCCCAACAAATCACTCCTGGAGAACCACATGCGCAGTGCGGCCACCCGAACCGGGCACCCCCAGCCAACAGATGGGGAAGTACGTGAGGCGTACAACCTGTTTTGGAACACGCACAAGCGACCACTGCCACCGAGCCCACCGCAAGGGAACCAGGCCCACCACCAGCCACCGGAGCAAGGGGAATATGTACCCGGCGCCACGGTACCAGCGGTAGTCCTCCTAGCACCCAACGGGCTAAAGACCACGTTGCGGCCGGGCAAAGCGGGGGGCAACCTGTGGATGCTACCGCCACCCACGGCGCGCCCCTTCTGTCCGCCGCCACTATCGCAAGACAAGCTGACGGGCACCCCCACCACTTGCTGGCGATGTGGGCCCCATGCGCTGGCCACCCCATGGCCCCTCCTCCAGTTACTGGCGCGCTACCAGCCCATGCCAACGGCCCACGCTAGCCCGGAACAGCACCGGTGGCTACGCACGCACTTCGAAAAGGCCGCAGAGGGTGACACGGCCACAGTGGCGTGGGACCCCAGCGCCAAGGCGGAATGGAGATTCCACAGGGGCACGTGGAACACCCAGCACCCAGCCATCACCTTCCTGGTGATAGCCAAACACCGCAGCGCCACGCCGGAGGCCCCAGCTCACCCGGTCAAACACGGATGCTCCCAAGTACAGGACTGGCAGACGGTCCAGTGGACCACATTCCACCCGCAGATAGCATACCTACTCCAGTACGTGTACGGCTACCTGACACAGGGCCATGAAAGGAACAACGACTATGTCCGCATGAACCCGGCGGCAATCGAGATCATCCGCCAGGGAATGGGGGTGTATGCTACCCGGAGACTGCGACCGGACACAAACACGCCGTGGGCCACCACGGAACGGGGGGCACACATCCATGCCTACCAACCAACGATGCCGTGCCGCCTACCACACCCGGACAACCACAACACAATCATCTTTGCGGATGCCTCCGGCACTACAAGCCTCACCCCAGCCGCCGGGGGGGCGGCTTTAGAGTTGGAAGTGGACACGACAAACCGACTGCACCACCGCCACCTCACGGGGGCTACCATCTTCGGGGCCTCCTCTCACGGAGAACTAAAGACGCTGGCGATCGTCGTGGACGCCGTCAGTGACACCCACCAAGCGCCGCGTGACCAGACGCACCAGACGCACCATGTGTGGGTAGTAGTGGACGCAGCGGTGGACTTCCAAATCGTCCGCAGGCTGGCGCGGCAACCCCTGCACAAGGCGGCTGACTCTAGCCTGGGCACCCAGGCCCTACACCTCTGGACAGCCCTGAGGCGCCTCCCCGAACACGTCGTCCTGCATCTCGTCAAACAAGAATCTCATCGGTATAGCCTGGGCAACGGACACATAGACCTGCACGCCCACAACCAGCTTGCCGAGCACATGCCGGACGGCGATGACCCACCGCTACGAGACCACATGCAGACACACCTCCAGCACCTGCCACGCATCCCACGCCCCGGGGAACCACCAGCCTGGGAGCCAGACGATCGCATGTATAACGACACGGGAGGGGCATACCACTACCCACAACCCATCCGCACCATGGCGCACATTCGGGGCAGTCAAGCCGACAGCGCCCTTTTGAGCCGTCTCCAACACGAAATGCGCACCGCATTGTACTTCTCGGCTCTTGACCATTCCCTAATACCGGTGCACCTGCAGACACGACGTGCCCAGCTCTTGCTCGAGCAGCTACCCCTTCTAGACAGGGTGGCACGCTGGTATGCCCGGCGAGGTATAGACATACCCCCGGAATACACCATATGCCCCTGCCATCTCCAACAGCCAGAATCATGGGAACACTTCAAACGCTGCCCATTAGCCCAAGGGGACAACCACCTGGCCACGTGGGTACCGGAGAACACCATCACGCAACACGCCGGATGGGGCCCGGCCACGCCACCGGCAAATGAGGTTCGACGCCTGATGCGGCAGCCTGAAAATCAAGGAGGCGGTGCTCAGAGGAGCGGTGCCACTCAAGCTTTACAGGGTCTTCGCCGACCACGCCCCAGAACCCAGGGCCACAATACGTCACATGCAGCTCACCGCCGTCAAAAGGGCGGACGCACAGCTACAGCACCGCGTCCAAGTATACACACAGGAAGCACAACAAACATCCCACGACCGCCGCACGTACTATAATCTCCTCATCCACTACCAACATGCGCAACCTAGCTACTAGCCACACGCACGGGCCCGCGGCAACAGCCAGGCACCTACCGCAGCACCACCCGGAGCGCGCCGGCCTCCTCCGCTGTACTCGCCCGATCGTCCTGCGAACGACACCTCTCCTCAGGATGCCCGAATGTGAAGCCCCGCATCCACCGCCAGGGAACCCATGCGGGGTCTGCATGGAGGTGAACGACGACGACGGCAACCCCCTTCGCGGGCATGACCTGGGCTGCGGCGGCACGGAGCAGCTGCACTGGTTCTGCAGCCCGTGCATCGCGAACTTGTGGTCCTGCCCACTCTGCCAGCGACCGCACCGACCCTGCACGGCTCCGCCGCCGCGCAAAACGCAAGACGAAGACCTCACACTCCAGACGCTGCGGACTCTGATCCGGCAAAACGTCTGGAACGACGGCGCGAGGGAGGACAGCTCGATGTCGAGTGGTTGGACGTCCTCACCGACGAGGACCCAGCGACACCCCCCCCCCCGCCCCCCCTGGCGCGCACCAACCTGGGCGCTGCCAGACCCGGACGCGGACCCCACGGTTTACGTCCCCTACCACGAAGACTACAACGACGCGCCACGGGGCAGTCTGCCCCCCATTGGCAACCTGCCCGACAGTTGGGGCTACGTCAGCCCCACGAACCAAAACAACTACCGCAACATCGTCGTCACCCTCACCACCCGCCTCCCGATCGCCTTCAGCTGGCTGGTTGGGGACGCGGAATGGGCGATGGGCATCGCCCGCGGCTCCCATGGCGCTGAGTGGGATGACTTCTTCCACCGCGGCGGGGCCATGCCCCCAGGGGCGACAGAGAGGCTGATGGCGGCCTACCTCACGTGGAGGGGCATCCCCTCTCCACGCAGCCTCGAATCGCTGATACAGCGCACCCTGCAGCCGCATGTCCCGCCACCACAACCGGGCACATACGGCAATGCAGCGGTGGCCAGGATGATGGCCAGAGGTACCCGGCTCGATGGCTCATCCTACTCCCCCCGGAGAACCACCGCAACCATCACCATCCCCCCGCCCCGATCCCGCCCCACGACAGCGACTACGGCCACGAACGTACGGGCCCGAACGTCGGCCGCGACGTCCTCCACATCCCCCAACGCATCCACCCCCGCCCCCCCCACACCCGCCGCCGAACCACACCAACAACGCGCCGCCGACGCCACGCGGACTACAGGCGATCCGGCACCATCTAGGGCCCGCACACCACAGAGCGCCCGACAAGAGCGTGCGTCCAAACGGGCGGCGCAACGAGAACCAACACAACACCACGCGGCCACAGGGAGCCGGGGACACCGAGCATCACCTGCCAGGAGCGGAGCCCTACCCGGCCCCACGAATACGGGGGCGGTGGGTACCCAGCCCGGGCAGCCCCCCGGCACCGCACACCCGCACAGGGTACCGGCCCCAAGCCCCACAAGGAGCCCGCAACCCCTAACACCACCCGTCGCGCCTGCGCACGGCCCACGGCCGGCAGCCAGCCAAGCGGCAATAACACAGGCCCGCCCGGAACCCCGCCCGCACCATGGCACAGCTGACCGGCCGGCAGCGGACCCAACGTACACGCCGACCGACAAATTCCTCACACGAACACACGCCGCTACCCCGACCGACGCCACCGCCGCCCGGCCCTCCGACGCCGGGCACCCCCACACCCACGGCCCCACCGGGGGCCTAACCCACCAGGCTTCGGCAACGTCTGGCACGGAGGACCTACCTGCCACAACGCACGGCAGGCCGGTGCCCCAGCGGCACCACGCCCCACCAACCGGACCGCCGGCACGGCCGGCAGAACCGTCATCTCCCGGCCGCCCGGCCCCCGGCCCAGGCCCCGGCCCGGATCCGCCACGCACCGCCGCTCGGGCGGACGCCCTGCAGCCCGCGGACTCGGGGAGCCTACCCGAGCCGCCTCCCCTGGCGGGAGGCCACGCCCGGGGGGCACCGGCACCGGCGGACGATGGCGCGGAACCGCCTACACTGCCGACCCAACGGCAGCGCGACGCGCCCGCGCTGTGCGCGGAAGGACTGCCGAGACCCCCGCAACGAACGCCGACACCAGCACCAATGGGGGAACCTGGCGGGGGAACGGACCAGCCATCAGTGCGGAGTGCCAACCTGACGAACGAAACGGCACACGGAGGCGGCGAGGCATTGGCAGATGGCCAGCCTGACGCGGAACCCGAGGGGCCACCTCCGGACACCGGGTGTGCGGACGGCCCCCACCGGCCCTCGGCCGCGGATCACGAGGGCGCCTCCCCCCGGGCGAACCTGGCGACCCGCGCAGATGCGAGCACGCCAGGGGAGGCGCTGCAACGAGATCCACCGGAAACCAGCGCGGGGTCAGAGGCCCGGGAAACCACGCCCGACACGCCCCAGCGCGCGGACGAAAGAGGAACGTCACCCAGCGGGCACAACCGCGACGACGACTCCTTCGATGCCTTCATGGACTCCTGCAGGGATGACCCCCAGGCGGTCCCAGCACCGGAGACGCCACGCGTCCACCCGGAGCCGCAAGGCAACCAGGCGGACGATACGCCCCTCACGGTGCCACGACAAGCGCAGCTCCAGCGCGACTACACCACCCTGGGGCACATTGCCACTACGGGCGAGGGGCAGGCGACCGCGAGCAGCGCGGCGGACCGGACTACGGACGAGCGCAACGCCCCAGGTGAGGGCACGCGCGTGGAAGCGGCCACCAACAGCGCGAGTGAGACTGTTGCCCCAGCGCCGGGGGCCGCCCCGCCCTGGGGGCGGGGACACCTGGACTATGCACGCTTGGAGGGTGACGCCAGCCACCCCAGCGAACAAGTGGAGCAAGAAGCGACCCAAGACCTAGGCTTCTGGATCCCCAGGCTTGTCACAGAGGAGCAGCTCGAATTGGCGGTCCGCATACGATGGGTACTTTCTCCGCGGTCCCGCCACCTCGCGGAGGGAACACGCACCATGGCAGACGTCACGTTTGGTCATCGGACAGGGCACACGCCCCCCGCCACCATGGACCACCCCGGCCAATGGCGCTATGTGGCCACCCGGCTCATGGCGCATATGGGAGCCTACAGCCCAGATGAAATGAACGGACTGCACTGGCGGTGGCACCAGCGCGCCGCCCTGCGCATCCGTACGGCCATGCAGGACCATATTATCTGGGACATCCCTGGATCACCGGGCTACCAGGGACACGCCTCAGGCCACCGGCGGCCGCGGTCCCAAGACATCCCGGAGCCCCCCAGGCAGGCGGCGCGCCGAAACTCACCGGAACACCAACGGGGTCGATTACCCGGTAGGGGTTCCCCCTCTGGCACATACAGCAGCCCCCTGCGGCCGTTCGCCCCACGGAGGAGCCTGGGCAGTCCCCACACCTTGAGGGTGCAAGGCGACACGCCGGAGCAGCGCCAAGAGACGGGGCACCCTGGCCGATCCCGTCGCCGCAGCCGCACGCCGCCCCCCGCAGCGCGACGAGTCGTCTTCAATGAGGATATGGACAGGGACCACGGGGGCCCCCGCGACCCCAACGCTCGGCGAACATCATCGACCTCTGACCCCAGACGCCGGTCCAAGAGGCCCCGCACCGAGCGGACGCACATCCCCACCATTCTCACGCCGGCCGAGCGCAAGCGGCAAGCAGCGCTTCAAGCGGACTCTCACCAGCCGGCGGGCGAAACATCCAGCTCATCCGCCGCCTCCCTCCCGGGGTCAGCGGCCGATCCGCTACCGAGAGGACCACACGCCACGGACACGCGACCAAGGGAGCCCGCGCCCGACCCCAGCCCTACGCAAGGGGCGGGGGGGCAGCCCTCCCCGCAGTCCAGAAGCCGCCAGGCCACGGAGGGCACATCGCGGCAGCTGGGACACGACGCGAGCAGACCAAGGACGGACACAGAGGTGACAGGGACCTCCAGCCCCCAGGAGCCTGCTGGCCCACTGCCCACCGCCACGCCCTGCTTGATGCCCCGGCAACGGGAACCCCCCACGGAGTACGTGCCTGGGGGACACCCGGGCGCCACCTCACGGCACCCCTCCCCGGCTGACGCGGCACTGGACCAAGACCGGGTGGCCATGCCCCCCCCGCCCCCCCGACCGCCACAGCAACGGGGCACGGGTCCCTTCGACGAAGCGGAACTGAGGGCGGTCTACGACATCCACGCTTCCACACCCTCCAGCGAGCTGGTGGCCACCCTCCGGGAACACCTCCGTAACGTCAACCCCAACAGGCTTTTCGCCGTAGTCCCCCTGCCACATGCCCTGACAACCCAAATCTTTGTGCGACAGCTCCAGGCGCTCGTCACCCGCGGGACACAGGTCTCTGACAACCTCATTGAAACGTGGATCTGGTGGTTCAACACCCAAGAAACCGGCCCAAGGGGGCGTGTGGGTCCCGAACCTGGGCTGGGTACACACGCTCATAGCGCCGCCGACGGACCCCAGGCCCGCACCCACCACCGGAGGCCAGGAGCGGGAAGCCCCACCACGGAGACCCAACAACCTCCGTATCCCACCGCACGAGGGCCTGGAGGCATGGGAAAGCGGGACCGCACGTAGCAGGTGGCACAACCTCACGAACCTGACGGCGCACTACCCGGAGACGGCGCGCGCAGCGCCCCCGCCGCGCGAACGTGACCCCGGTACCATCGCCATGATCGTGTTGGAGAAGGGCCACTACTACCAGGTGCGGATCATCCCACACCCGCAGGACAACCATTGGAGCCTGGAGGCCGTCAACTCCATGCTCCGGGTGACCACGGACCTGCCGGACAACCCTACCCCCCTGCTCCCAGACCAACCCCCGGACCCCCTGACGGCCATTGTGTCGGGGACGGCAGGCACCTGGCACCCAGGCCACGCCCTCTACTGCCTCTGGCGGTGGGCGCGGCGCCGCTGGCCGCACACCAGGGCGTGGTCAGCGGCGTGGAGATTCTACCTCGACGGCCGGCAGCAGATGGAGGCCATCCCGGAACCGACGGCGGAAGCGCCCACTGAGCCCAACCTGTGCCCCGTCTTCGCGATTCACCAGATCCGGGCACTGGCGCTGGGCGGGCAGCTGCAGCCCGCCATCCGCACTGAGACGGAGGCCCGGGCGGCGCACGCGGCCCTGGTGCACGAATTCTTCAGTGCCCTCCGCAGCGCCTTCGTACGACGTGTGGGTAACCCCCCAGGGCCCTGACCCGCGGCCGACCACAGGACCTGCAGCGACGACGCACGGCCGCACGCGCACGGCACGAGTCCCACACCAGCCACGCACAGGGAAGAGACCCGGGACCGCCTCCTCCCGCCAGAGGACCGGACGATGACCGTCACGCCAGCAGGGCGGGGTCGGCCACGAACCACAACGACCTCGGCCGGGCAGACCTCGCCCAACAAGACCCCTCGTACAACCCAGCAACGCGCGGCCGCGAAACATGCTACGGCACCACCCGTCGACCGGACACACCAGCGGGGACGGCGTCCATCTGCCCGGCACGCACGACGGACACCCAAGGAGTGGAGGCTAGCCTTAGCAGCCCACGGTGTCGGACACAAATACAACCCCAGCGACCTCTCCCCATATTCCGCCGGACGGGGGCCGCACTTCCCGGACCCCAGCGACCCGCCTGCAACAAGGAAAGGGGGCAGCGCCACACCCGGGGCCGCCATCCCACCTGACCCTCCTCTCCCACATAACGGTTCCGCGAGGCGCCGGGCAAAGGGGCCAGCCAAACACGTGGAGCCCGCGGCCGAACCGATGACCACGGGGGTGTTGTCGAACAGCGCACGCCACCGGATCCGGGCGCTGGCGCTGGGCAATTGACGGCAACCCGCTGTCCGCACTGAGGCGGAGACCCGGGGGGCACGCCCAGCCCTTGTGCACGCAAACTTCAGTAACCTCCACGGCGCCCCAGTGCGATGCAGGGGACGCCTCCCCAGGACCCTGAGCCGCGCCTGGCCACAGGTCCTACCGCGACGACCCAGTGGCACACAGCCGCGCAACACACCCCAGCAACAACTGACGTTCCGACAAACCGACGAGACAGACGTCTACCTGCCCGACACATGCAACAGATGCCCGGAGAGTGGAGGCCGGCCTTCGCAACCCGTGGTGTCAAGCACGCACGGAAACCCCACGACTTCCTCCTACAACCCCCCGGGCGAGGGCCACGCTTCTCGGACCCCGCGACCCACCTGCAGCAGGGAACGGGGCGGCGCCACGCCCCGACCCGTCCTCCCGCCTCACCCTCCTCTCCCGCGAGCCGGATCCACAAGGGGCCGAACAAAGGGCCCGGCCGAATACGCGGAACCCGCGGCCGTGCCGATAACGACAAGAATGTTAACGAACCACCGGCCAGAGTATTACCGTCCAGGGCGAGCATCCGAAGATAAGTGCACCGCGGGGACCAGCGCGCACCTCCTCTGGGGAGTTGAGCGCCTGGGACGCGCAGAGTTACGACACGTATAACCTATGCGAATGGTACGGGGGGCACACTCCCCGCAGACAGTTAACAGCGTCCATGAGAGGGAGGGGGGCTGCAACACTGCCCGGTACTCCTGTCCTCCACAACCCTACCCGGGGCATGCGGGGGGCCACAAGCTCACCACACGGGGCCGCGCCGACCTCCCTGCCAACAGGCACGGGTGTGTTACGCCGAGCCCAACCCGCCACGTCAGACGGAGCGTCCCGACACCACAGCACAAGCCGAACCACCCTAACAATCCTAGCCACCACACCCCGCACCGTGACACAGACACGCCACCCGAATGACCTGCAACGCACGACACGAGAAGGCGCACGGCAGACAGACAGGCACGAGCACGAGCACAGCACCACCGAGCTGGAACAACACCCTGGGGCTCCCATGGGGAGCACAGGGACACACCGAGGGGGACCGGCGGGGCCTTGCCACTGACGGGGGGTGTACATATGAGTGGCACAAGCGAAACTGGAAGTACGGCTACGGAGCACCACGAAATACCGGATAATGGATTGTGCATGCGACACTGCCAGGGCGGGGCAGGGAACAGGGCACCGACAGGGGAAAAAAGTTTTTAAAGCGGTCCGACCACTTGTTATGGCTTTTCTCCCCCGCGGCGGGCGGGCGGCGCACAGTACAAACGTACCGTGCCGGCCCCACACACCTGGCACCGACCAACATCGCAACAAGCGGAACACCTGCACACAACAAATCCGACTCGGCGAGCGCCCCCTGCGACGACAAGGAACGAACGCCGAACAAACCAACCAAGAGGCGACTAACACGACCACACACCGCCAGAACCACTACAGCGGACGCAACGTGACCGTGAACAGACCGCGCGCACACCGACCAGCGCCAAGCTGGCCGGGCGTGCATGGGCCGGTGCGAGAGCGACGTCCAACGAGCTAGCGACACCGTGGCGAGCCGCGCCCCCCCGACCACCATGGCCACAAACACAGAGGAACACTGTGACTCTACCGCTGCGGACGCGGCCCACGAACGTTCCCAAACTACACTACACGACACTTGTACAAACCAAGACGCAACAAACCGACGCAGACACAAACGTGCTGGCTAAACGGGCAGGATTTGACGATAAGACCACCGGCAGCAGCACAACGGAACCCACACGAACCCAGCCGACCATGAGGCGGCCACGACAGCCGCGCACCAACCACACAACAGCTGCAGCCACCACTTGACCGTAAACAGGCCACACGCAAGCCGGCCAACGCCGAACCAGCCAGGCGTGCACGGGTCGAAACGGAAACGGCGCCCAACGGGTTGGCAACACCGTGGTGCGCCACGCCCACCGACGACCGTACCCACGAACACAGCAGAACACCGCAACGCTGCCAATACATAGGCGACCAACCAACGGTAACAAACTACACAACACTACACTTGGACAAACCACGACGCCACTGACCAGCACCGACACGGACATGCCAGCTGCATAAACAACATTTGGCGGAACGACCACCGGCAAAGCGCAATGGAACCCACGCAAACCAAGCCGACCATGAGGCGGCCAAGACGACCGCGAACCAACAACACCGCAGCTGCAGCCGCCACTTGACCGTAAACAGACCACACGCAAGCCGGCCAACACCAAACCAGCCAGGCGTGCACGGGTCGAAACGGGAACGGCGTCCAAAGGGTTGGTGACACCGTGGTGCGCCGCGCCCGCCGACGACCATGCCAACGAACAAAACTTGGCTCTACCATCACGCAACCGACCAACCTACATTAACAAACTACACCGCAACCGTACCATACGACCGACCAACCGGCCACAACAACCTACTTCGAACCCCCGGCCCCCCGAGAGAGCGCAAGCTCGACCGAGTCAGGAGGTGTGGGTGTGCGCCACGGCATGCGAGTCCCGTAGCACGTGCTTCTTCAAGTCGCCTCACACCTACTGAAAACCAACCCAGGTCGGGGTGCCTGCAGGACAGGGCCTTTGGCCTGGCTCCCGGCCCCTGGGCCCCAGAATCCGGAGGTTGATGAGGATGTGCGGTGGGACCCTCCCCCACGTATCATCCCCCCGAAGGAGAGGAATGTGAGACTTCGGTCGAACAAGGGTTACCTCTCTGGGCAGAACCCGCTGTAGGGTACTGCTCGCGGCCACCGCGCCCTTCCCCCATGTGGGGGAGCTGCTTTGTGGGGGCACGTGCAGTAGGGCCGTGGGTGGGTGAGCAAAAGCCCCTTGGTAAGTCCCCCCTGCGGGGCAACCCCAGTCCCAAGTCGACCTACCTACCTACCTCGAAGGAAGAACAGGTCAATCTCTTGCTTTCGGGCCACAATCTGAACGATTCCACCAATTTAGAACCTCAATTTGCAAATGAGGCGCACATTCCTGACAATGAAATTTTCGCCTATGCCACCGGACTTCAAAGGTGTCTGCCTAAAGTCCGTAGAAGCCGTATATAAGGTTCCTGACGTCGCGGTTTAGCGGAATGGTACAAATAAATCAGCAGGATGGTCTCAAATCAAGGCAAAATTGGACGACTCTCCACAGATGAAGCTGGAATGAAGTCTACCGGAAGCAGAATGAAGCTTGAAACTAACTTCCTGGTTGTGTTCTGAACACTACCAGACAACAAGGGGTTCCTGTTGGGTGTAAGAGGCTGCGCAACCTGGAATTTTTCTACATTACATCATCTGCTGCTGGTACAAACTCAGGAATTCCAGTTCCACGGTTCAGATTACCCCTAGTCTGTCCTTGTGGAAGCATGGCGCTGACATTTCCACACATTACAGCACTACACCGGACATACCAGTAGCGTTCTTACACTCCAGTGGATAACCGGAGGGGCACCACACAAAATCTGAAGGAATGAGGGCTAAATGATCAAGATCACCTCACTCATGACATTCTAAAACAAGTGCTCTCTGCTGCTGGTCTAGCGGGTTGAGCACGCAGCTGCAGCGGCGTGAGCGCCAGTGCGGTCCCCTATGGAGGGGACAGAAAGAAGACCACCCCGCGATGCTCCGCGACGCCGGAGGTGATGATATACGGGCACGGCGCCCGTGCAGGTGGTCGGGCTCAGCGCGTGACTGCTGAGGCTGCTGACGCCCGGCCGCGCCACGAAGTCACGGCGACCTTTTACGAGGCACGTGTTATCCCTCCACAGCCAAAGCCTGGGACCGCAGGCGGAGCCACCCAAGTGGATGTTCAAGATCTTGGTAGGCCATGCCGGAGATATTGCCGGAGTGAGCATCTATAGGGGTTCGAACCTACGTCCCCTAGCTCGGGAGGCAGCATGCCTATCCACTATACTGACGAAGGTCCTTACTACAATCCGGTGTTCGGCGGTACAAAACCCGTCTCAGGCTGACTGCTCGGTACATGTACATGACGGAAAAATGTAAATAAAAACGAGAATGAACTCTGCTGTCCTAAGACGCAAATCAATATATGAAAACAACCTGTACCTGCCTCCAAGGGACAGCCCCATGGCGCTGATGCAGCCCCGGTTGCAGGCGCTGGATGGGCGGACCGGTGCCACGCACAATGGACATGCCTGGGACAAAGTGGGAGATGCACCCTACTGGAATTCGAACCAACGACCCCGGCCCGTTGAGGAAGGCATTTACCAACTAGAGTAGCACTGGCCATGCCAGTATCGCACAGTCAAAATATAACAACCGGCTTGGGGCGTACCGGAGATCAGGCATCACGCATTCGTAGATCCTCTGTGCTTCCATCAAGAAAAAGTGGAGTTCGCGAAGTACGTCAGGTGCACCGAGAATGGCATCTACGCGACAAGCAACCACGTCCGAAGGGAACAGTGTTGATGATATATCGGGTATGACAACCACTTTTTGTCCCTCCACTGACGAAGCCGCAGGGTTGGGGGTGCACGTCTATCAGCGGACCGTTCCGGGTCTCGAACCTACGACCCCGGGCCGGGAACCAAGTGCACTGCCCAGCTTGACTGACGAGCTGTATACCGATAAATGGCGAAGGAAGTTCAAACCTCTCATCGGTTACCGGATTGGTACATGAAACCTCCAACTTCTAGTCATCAGCTCAGATCTTCGCCTGTCCGGCTCGAACTGGACTTTTAAGGGCCAGGACAGTTAGTGCACCTTCGCCGGCAACACATGGCGGCTTCAGTCGCACAAGTCCAATGTAGGCCGATTTTCTCACCCATGTGGCCAAAGTCATCCGTTCACCCATAACACCTCAGAATCAATCCTGAACAATACGCAAAAACTTGTCCCGAGACTGCAACACACCTGGTGTACTGTGTGGCACCACAGTCAACCTGAAGGGGACGTAATTGGGCCTGATGTACCAGGAATTTGAAATTTAGAGCGGAATTTGATGAAACGGATGTGAGTGAGTAATGCACAAAGATGAGCTCAGAAAGTCTTGGAATGTGGACGAACAACTACCTGGTTCAACGCTGCTGGCTTGCCGCCTTCTTGGAACCGGTCTGGTTGTCTTCGTTCACGCACCGGACGCCCCTCATTGCCCTCATGTGCACGTTTTGGGTGGGGGCGTGGTGCTTCCGGTCGCACGGCACCTTGAGGCGCCGGATTTCGTGCGAAATGTGCTGGAACCTTTAGCGGACGAACTGGATCTCCGTCCACCACGACGGCTTTTGCTCCGTCCTTTTCAACTACACGGTCTGGCTTGCTCAGAGAGTCAGTAAACAAAACCGGGATCCCAGGATGAGCTCACAGGTAATTTCTGGAACCTGTGGTATAACCATGTAAAAGGGAAGAGGGAGGTTCCCAAGTGTTTTCAAACTCAGGGAAACCCTTCTAATTGACAAGAAACCGCCAGTTACCCTCAGCATCCTTAGAATGGTCCACAAGGTTTTCCACCTCGTAATTACCACCTTCCATCCTGCGTTCGGAAAGCCATTTGGAGGTCGAGAAAAGGGGTTTGACCTTGCCCTTCAGATACAGAATAACAGGCTTAAGCCTGTCTCCGCTCACCTCCAACTCGCGATTCACATCCACACACACCTTAACACTGTTCTCCCTGACTCGAGACACAATTTCAAAGGGCCCTTCCCACAGGGGGAGGAGCTTAGATTCTCCATCCTGGGTAGAGTCCCTCTTGCGGAGCCAAACACGGTCTCCTTTTTCGAGATCTTGTGGTTCTTTTCTGCCCTGGTTGGCAATGCTCAACCAATCTGCCTGAAATCTCTCAACAAGGCGCTTGGCCTCCTTTTCAGCAGCCTGAATCTCGTCGAAATATGCTGCTGCATCTTTACATTCCCGTTGATGGTCGTACGGGAGGTTCCACCAGCACTTGTTTCCACCAAAAACAAGCTGATTGGGCGAGCACTCGTGGTACAACTCTGTGTTGTGGTACCAGCAGAGCAGGGCGAAAAGAATCTCAAGCCAATTGACATCCTTGTCACTGGCGAGTTCCTTTCGCAGCATATTAATTATGGTTTTTCCTGCCCGTTCGGCCGGCAATGCCCTGTGCTGGTGGACCTCACAACGAAGATGATGCATTCCTAACCGAGCACAAAGGGTTTTCCACCACTCAGAAATATATGCATTGCCTGAATCAGTTGAAATCTCAGAGGGACCATCCCAGCACCCCATCCATGTCTGGGCACACCATTTGGCGGCAGCCTTGCCAGTCATGGAATTCACGTTGCAAGGCAAGACATGAATGTACCCTGAGTGTCTGCATTGAATTAGCATCACACCATTGATTTTTCATTGGTACAATGGCATTCGTCCTTCTCCAGCTCACCGAGGTAGAACAAATTGGAGGTGACTCGGTCAAAGAGTCGCTCGGGTACGGGATGCGGCCTCAGATAGCCCTTAGGCTTGGCCTTAGCGGGCACCGCCACTGCGCACTGGGCACATGATGAGGCCACTTTCATGCAGTGGGTGTGCAATCAAGCTCCAAAGAGACGATGTTTAATTGATTTGCAGAGTTTGGCGCCATGGGAGTGAGGAGTTTCCCATTTGTGCCACCAATTGACTACTCTGGACGCCAATCTGTCAGGCACGCAAAATTTCCCATTCATCCACAGTTTCCCGTTGTCCAAAAAGTATTCGGAATAAATTCCTTCCTGAAATGCTGACTTTGAAGTCAAATGTTCGCTGATTTCTTGAAACATATTGTCGGATTTATATTCTTTGGACCAATCCTTGGTGATCAGGGAGTCCTTGGGGATTGCCTGGGCTGGTGCCACAGGTTTTCGACCCAATGGATGGACACATCTGAATCGAACCACGGGATTTCGTCATTCAACGAACTGGGGGGTGGATTCACCAGGTTTAACTACTCTGAGGGCGTCAACACGCACTGCAGAGCATTGGACATGGGAAGGTGGGGGATGATCCTCCACTGTGATATCCTGGCAGGGCAATCCACCCTGCCGGGCTGAACACTGTAGACAGTGGCGCTTAATCAACTTTCTTCCTCAGCATCCCACTCAATTACTAACCCATGGTCTTCTTCAGTCCCATGGATGTTCGTCGACAGGCACGCTTCGGAAGCAGGATAGGCCCATCTGCTTAAAGCGTCAGCGACAGTGTTGTACTTGCCTGGAAGGTAAGCCACATGAAGATCGAAAAGACTCAAAAACTCGTGCCATCTAGCACGTCGTCCAGCAGGACCTGACACAGTATTGACATGTTCTGTCAACCAATACTCAAGAGAACGATGATCCGTCAGAACTTTAACTCTGTTTGTGCCTACCCACGATTGTTTATTTTTGAGGCACAGATGATTGCGTAGGTCTCCTGCTCACGGGGGGACCACTGCATTTGTCTGGGAGAAAGCTTCCCCGACCAGAATACTGGCGGATAATGAGCCCCAGTTTCTAAATCTTGCTGTTCTAACACTGCCCCGACCGCATACTTACTAGCGTCAGTCCAAATGTAGAAAGGGCGATCGAATTTGGGAACATGCATAGTGGCAACTTCGCAAAGGGCGGCTTTTAATTGTACAAACGCTTCATCGCACTCGTCGGTTCACTGCACTCGCTCCTTTGAGCCCGCACGACCAGCCTCCCTACCAACCTTGAGTAATTCAGTAAGGGGGGCGGCGTACTTGGCGTAATCCTTGACGAAAGTATGGTAAAATTTACAACAGCCAAGGAATTCACGAAGAGCCGGAATGGTCTCAGGGAGCTTCCAATTCTGGATTGCGAGGAGCTTCCCTGGACTCGGCTGGCGTGTCCCATTTCGCAGCAAACTGCCACAGAATTCAACACTTTCCAGAAATAATTTACCCTTCTTGGGACCGCAGATGAGCTGATTTTTGTCCAGAATGTCGAGAACAATATTCAGCTGATTCTCATGCACGTCCACAATCTCCTGTTCGGTGAAACCGTCGCCCACAGTGGCGATGATTATGTCGTCAATACATACGGAAGCGAATTCGGGAAGCTCGGGGTGCTCTGAAAACAAGACTACTTCCATCATCCGTTGGAAAACGCTCGGAGCATTCTTCAAGCCCATAGGCATCACGGTCCACTGAACAGGACCCACTGGACTGCACATGTACGTCAGGGGTCTGGATGACTTTGCCACAGGTATCTGGTAAAAGCCATGCCCAAAATCCAGGACCGAGAATAATTTCCCCTTGGCTCTTTTGACGATTTCCTCCTCAATGAGGGGCAAAGGGTGTGAATCAGCCTTAGTTTCCGCATTTAGATTACGAAAATCAACCACCATGCGCCAACCATCAATAGAATTCTGGTCTGCTGGGGGCGGTCTAGGCACAGTGAAGGGCGGACAACAGCACTCAGAGGTCATGCACGCCTCCAACCAGCCGAATTCTCGCAGCTTTCTCTAGATGATGTCGCGAAGAATTTCATGCTTTTTGCCATGATTTTCGTAGGGTCCCTGCTTTTTGGGTTTCGCTCCATCCTTCAGCTCGATGAACGCCTCTCCGTGCAGGCCACGCACCGGAGGGTTCTTGACGAGCTTACCTGAGAGGGTGGTGTCCTTTCGCTCGGCGAAAATCTTTTCCCTTCGCTCATTGCAAAGTTGACTTTCAACCTGCTCACCAGCCACCACCATAGAGCAAATTTTTGCTAGATCTCGCGAACCAGCGGGCAACAGACCCTGCTTTAGCGACTGAAACAGGGAGGGATCGACTCCCTCTTGCGGGTATGTCGTGGATGCCTGAACCTGCTGAGCACCCTCCACATCCTCACAGACAAAGGGGTCCAAAAAGGCTTCAAACTTAGGTCTTTCATAAGATTGTCTGAATTTGACCTTTTTTCAAAAACATTTTCCCTTGGCCAGGTGGGAGATGCTTGCTGGATCTGATCGTATCGGGGTCTGGCTACAATCAGACGTTCCAGATTCCAGGTTTGGCACCGTATTGTCTCTTTCCAAATATTCGGAAAACTTCAAATCTGACTCAGTACCATGGTCAAGACCTGATTCTGACCCATGGTCCGATGTGCAGGATCCGTCAGAGATGAGACCTGCGTCGACCAGGAATGCGACGGTAGGCCAGGGCCGCTGTCGCAGGGGACCAGTGTCCTCCCTTGCGTACAGCTTGTCGTCGTGGGGGAGGGGGATGGAGTTGACTGTCATGGCCAAAACATCCTTCCACCAGGGTTTCCAATCCCAAAGTGGTACTACAAGGATGGCCTGAGTGCGATCTTCCTTGAGTTTCTGAACGACCTCGCCCAACAAATGAAAAGGGGGTTTTATCCACAGTCTCTTGTCCCATTTTACTGCCCATGCATCATCAGCTAAGCGCTTGAAACGCTTGTTTAACTCGTTGCAAAAGGCATCCTTGGCGGGCACAAAATTTTAGTTCTCCAAAAAAACAGAACATATATAATCACGCCACTTATCTACAACGCGGTAGTTGGAAGACTTCCAATTGCGCGGTTTGCGACGCTGAGTGTTCCTTTGTCACTCCTGCAGCAAGATGCTGTAGGATGCAGTGGCGCTTACCTCACTAATCCCTTCATCTTCACCAAAAACTGTGTTCACCTTCCTACTCAAAAAGTCTTTTGCATTTCGGTACCCAGAGTGCAAGAAACGAAAGCTGGGAGCTTCCGTCTCTCCAGATTCCAAAATAAAGCAACGTCTGTGTCCTACAGGGGCCACCGTGTTCTTCGTTCAAAATCAATGACCTAAATAAAGGTCATACTTGATGGCCGCTCTATAAAAATAATCCTCTAAAACAAAATCCTCTACCTTACCTTCCTCCCATAAATCCTGGGCGACCATGTGCGCCTTCAGGAACGAACCTGTACTCCCTCCTGGAAGGGGATGACCTGAAACACCTTCCAAGTTAACGGGGTGAGGTGAAGTGTCCACGCATTCGTCGGGTAAATATTTTTCTGACTGAAGATTCACTTCACTACCATTGTCACAAAGACATGTAGCAAGGTGTTTGTTCCCCTTCTTGTCAGGAACCCACAAACGACAAATGAATCGAAGAGCTCGGTATTTGTTGGGAACACCGATCTCCGTGACATTCCTATCTCCATTCGCGTCAACTGGCGGTGGTCCTGCAGACAGCGCTCCAATGTCCATGATCAGACATTCAGGAAAACGCCTGATTGTGTGTGGGGTGGTCAGACAATCTTGGCGCCTGTATTCCTGATAATCTCCCTCGTACTCCTGCTGCACGGTTTCCCAGGAACCGTCCTTGTCGTCCCACTGGTCTCCCAGACCTTCTTCGTCTAGATTCCCTTCTTCATCGGGGGCATCCTCACCCTCCGTCGTCACATTATTATAGTAATCCTTGTCGGAACCAGCAACTTGATGCACTGATGCACCACGACCTGAATGAGGGTTCTGTTGACCAGATGATCCTTTCCCTTGCCCACCTTTCGTGCCCTGAGAGGTCCCCTTGCCTTTACCAGCGCTCTTTCCCTTGGAATGTCCCGAGAATTGGCGACTGGATTGGCCTTTTCCCTTGGAAAAATTGCCTTTTCCACCGTTACCCTTGGCAGAATTGGACTGACCATTTTCATTTTTAAAATTTTTTGTAGAGCTTCCTTGGCTGGATGGGCCCTGGTTTCCCTTGCCTCCAGAAGTCTGCTGGCCTTTACTGCCTTTACCTTTTCCGCTGGGCGTTGATTAGCGATTTTCATCCACCGTCTTGATGGGGGCCTTGGGCGGATCTTTACTGGCTTCTTGAGCCACTCTCTCAGCATCGGTCTTATTGCACCAGTAATTCTCGGTAGAATGCGACTTGGCACGGTTAGTGTGACCGAGCGCCAAACAAATGGCACAGTCTTTCGACTGCGTATTATTTACATTCTTCGCATTCCCACCTTTAGAGGGGAAAATTTAGCTCAATCCTTCATGTAATTGCTGATGATTGGCATCCGCCAATTTTTCCAACTCCTCCCACAATTCAGTGGGCGTGAAGCTGAAAACCCACGGTTTGGACACGAGCCGAGTTCCTGCAAAGGAGACACCTCGGTTGACCACTTCATTAAAAATATCTCTGTCTTCCTTCTCCGCGAATTTCAATCTCCAAGCACCATCCTTTTCCTTACACTTGGAGAAGTTAGTGGGAGAGCACTTTTTAAGGGCACCTCTGACCTGAAAACGACCCGAGCCCTTAGAGAATCCGGTGACTTCGGTCCACCAGGATTTCACCTTCTCATTCGACAGTGCCTGCCTCAGCGATGCAGCTGTGTCGGCAGGCATTGTCGCGAAAATGATGGCCTTCAATTCGCCATCTGACAGATGTTCTCCAGCACTCTCAGCCTCATTCACCAGATTTTCAAAGCGCTGCCGCTTATTCTGAACCTCGTGACAAATGAGTTTGGGAATGTTCGGGAAAGAGGTGAGGACGGTTCGGTAGTGGTCTTCAGGCAACCTACTTTCTCATCCCTCAAGCAGAGCAAACAATTCACTGTAGGTGAGTCGGTAAGAGGAATCAACCCTATCAGTGTAGGATTGATCCCACGTGTCACGAATGGGGCCCTCTAAACACTCGAGGAGAGCATCAAGCTTCTCATCGTCTCGAAGTTTGTTCTTACCAACCCACAGAGAAAATTCTGTTTTGAAAACTGCCCACCGGCGAGGGTTGCCATTGTATTTTGGTTGTTCTGCAATGGCTCTCAGTTTAGCCCTCGCAGGGTTAATATTGTCCTCAATGCCGCCACCACCGGCCAGGATTGGATTGACCTGAGCAGCACTTGAGGCGCCGGCGGCGCCCAAAGGACTCTGGGCATGCAACACCTGAGCCACAATCATAAGATCAGTGTATCTTTTCTCAGCCAAAATTTCTTTTTTCTCTTTCTTCCTCGCTTCTGAAACACGCTGACGATTTTTACTCTCAAAAACTCTTTCTTTTAATGTTTCCCGGCGTTTCTCTTTATCTTCCGCTCTGGAATCTGTTTCGGGCGCGAGTGAAAAAACTTCAGTCGCTTCATCGGCCACGGAACAGGCAGATCCGGCTGGCGGATCCTTCAAGGGAGAGGGGGGATGAGCGAAAGATCTTCCCATTGCTAAAAAAGAGAAGAGTTTTTCCTGATTAACATTGATCGCCTGATTCTCAGTAGTGAGCTTGGCGAGTTCCTTGCGACACGAGCAGTGGGGGGCAGAGGACACATGAGAGGCAGTCTCGGACCGCGATCCGATTGAATCTGGCTTCCTTACCACGTCTTCCTGCTCGCTCAGCCAGCTCTCGATTGTGTTGGTGATGGGCAGGTCTTTGGATTCCTCCTGGGCCAACTTGAGAAAGGCCTCCTTCAACGCCTCCTCCAGCTACACCGCATCGACCACCATCGCCTGGGTGGTGGTGTGGACGAGTAGCGGCGGATGCTCACGGTGAAACCTGCAGTAGCAATGATGGATTTGCAGGCGCCATTGCTCCTACAAGTCCAGTCGCTGTAGACTCTCGATTCTCTGGAATTTTAGTATCCAGCGTTCCTGGGACTGCAGGATTTGAGTGTCCAGTTTCACGGAGACGGCCTGCTTGATGACATTCTGAAGCAGCAGGTCAATCTCCGCAGGCATAGGTGTGATGCTGGCGGGCATCTCTCCTGGACCACTTGAAATTGGCGGATCACGATGTACTTGCATGCTTTCATTGGACGGGACACAAATGTCGTCGTCCGGACTGAATGAGTCTCCACCAAAGGAGCCGTCCACTCCGCTGGGACCAGCGCCCGGTGAAGGGCCACTTGGGGGCCTGGATTCTCGACTGGGATCAGGGATTGAGCTGGGCTGAGGGATTGGTATGTACCTAGGGCAGTCAGGATTCTGGCAAGGAATCCCTAACTCTTCAGTGAAAGTCGCAACTATGCAACATTCCACGCTGTCTTCTAGTGGATCTGGCGATGCGTTCCCACCTAGTCTGCAAGTGCTCTCAGCATCACTGTCCGGTGGGTCGCACTCATACTCCATACGTACAGCCCTCGAAGCTGCAGGCCGCTCTGCTACCATCTAAGCTACTCCCCTTCAGAAAACTCCACGGAGCGTAGCCGAAGGGCTCAGGGCCGGCATGGGGAAAGTCATCTGAGGGCAGGTCTCCCTTCTTAGTGTCCCGGCGGTATGGAGGGGTCGGTGCTGTGGCCTTGCCCCTGGGGTCCATGATATGCAAGCACGACAGCGAAGCCAATGAAGATGAAGATATGAATTTGCAAAAAATTCCAGTCTCCAAGAAAATGTGGGCGGATAATATGATACATATGAATCAAAATAATTCTTCCTGTATAAATGATAAAAAATCCCATTGTAAAACGATATTCGGCTAATTTGGTTTGCGCACGCGCGCCGGCGATTCCAATCAAATCATCGGAACACGACCATCTGAGCCGCAACGAAAACCAGAAATTAGTCCGGCGTGTCCATAATGTATAGGAACTGTTCCAGTAAAAATTTGGGGGGCGCCGAATATACAGATCTCCCGAAATGATCTCAATCTGACCTAATGGGGGGTAATTGACGTGGGATGTGCGCGGATTGAGGGTAGCCGCACTTACGAAATCAGATCAGATTGACCAGATTTTGCCTCATCGAGAGTACATTTCAATTTTTTTCTAGGACTTACCCGCACTACGTTCTTCGTTGACGTAGGCACACACCCCAGTGTGTTTTTGGAGGGGGGGTGTACGTGCGGCTAACCCCCATCTGCTCAGATTTTCACAGATCTGCCCCAGTTTGGCTACATTTTGGCCATTTTACATACTTCGGTGCTACCGCCGACCCCCAGACCATTCCCAGGGATTGAATGATATGACCTAGACGTGCCGGACTCAGCGCCGCTGTCCATTCATTGTAAATCCGCGAGGTTCTGATGATTTACCCGGAATCCCCACTTGCTGCTGGTGCGTGTGCGCGACCCAAACCGGCCATACTTTTTTTCCAAATCGGATTTCTATAAATCTTTTCAGATAGATTCAGACACTCAGATGTACTTATGTTCATCCGCCTTAATTTTCTACATCGACTCGGAGTTTTCTCTGCGTCATATGACCATTGGCTTGTCTAGTGTTCTCGCTGCCCTCTCCTCCCATGGGGTCCTCTTGGTCACCGGAACCAACATTCAGGTCGCTCCGCAAGGCTGCACCCCGGGCCAAGCCGGCCCCGAGCGCTCCGGCACCTTCAGTCACCCCAAACAGCACTTATCACCGATCGAGCCAAACCTGCTTTAGTAATCACTACAATCTGAAAAGGGATCATCATCGATGCATGTGCAGGCGTCACAGGCCCGGGGTTCGGAGACACCGCAGCAGGGCTGAACAACCTACAAGACAAAGACGCATCTACAAATATTCTGGGTCTCCTCATGTTTGGTTGTGTTTCGTGGTTAGACTTTGGTTTCCTCCCTTTGGAACTGCATTTTGCACTACACCTGTCAACTCTGCGATGATGAGCTTACAATTAGAGAGATACTTTAGTTCACGAAAAGTGCATTAGTCCCATCGGGTTCTTCGGCTGTACCAATTCCATGGGTCATTGTGCTCATCATGGTGCTCAAGGTCACGAAGGTGGTCACGGCTGGGGGCTCCGATCCTCACCCCAGTGCTCCCCGCTTTCCCCTTTGTCTTGGCTGCCAGACATGGTGCAAAGTCCGCCGAAGTTACGTTTCATTGGTGCACATGCACAGATGAAAGAAGGGGGTTGTCCCGGTTATAAGATCGTGGGACGGACATGATTCTTATTCAGATCGCCGTTAGGAAACAGGGTACATGACTTGGGCACTCCCGAGCCTTCTCTGTTGCCGTGGAAGTCCCAGTGATCAGTGTGCCTTGGCAGGTGTGAGGGCTATTCAGGCCCTCTCAGGCCTTCTAAGCCATGATGGTGAAAGAAGTGGGCCCTCAGTCAATGGGAATGAGTATTTCTTCAATTGGCCAGTTGTAGGCGCTTTTGGACCCTTTTTCTGCGGCCACGGGTCTTATGGAAGCTTCGACCTTATTGGTCGATGTTGTTAGGGCATTTTCCTCAAGTTCATTATCACTTGCCCGTGCTCTGTCTTGTGATTGTACTCTTTAGCTTTTTTGGGCTTTGCCCACCAATCCCAATACATTTAGGACTGTCAATGGCCTGGACACCTAAGGTGCGCTGGCCCCTATATGTTGGTGCTGCCAACAATGTCGTGGGTGTCTCCTTGCCGACATTGTGCCCTCATCCCTCCTCAATCTTCTCTTTGCAGCTTATTTTGTTCCGAAAATCATTTTTTCCCTTTTTTTTTTAGTAAAGTCATCAAATGCAACTTTGGCGGCGCCACCGACGCGTTCGACAGTAAAGTACCCCCTAGGGTAAGGAAGCCGGTTGTTGTAACAGGATCTAGTTCTTGTACCACTACATGAAAGTTGGAAATAAGGTAGTTTGTCTCATTAAAATTTAGGATATGTTTGTTGAATAGCTCAGAATAGATTGTCTGAGGCTCTCTTCGTGTTCATATGTCATAGTTACCCACGCTACCCTTGGTAGGCCCCCGGTGCGAGTGAAAGTGGAAGAGACCAAGTTTGTTGTCCACTCCGGAGGGACAGATCGAGTGGCTTTGAGTACATATTGGCATTTAGATAGTAAAAAAAAATAAAATTCGGCATGCTAAATCAATATTCTGTTGAAATTAGAATGTTGTGTCGTTAAAAATTAGCGTGCGCTAGTTCTGGAGGGAGTCGGTGCTTCTGTTAACTCCCTCTAGAGCCTTTGCAAGGCTGATTTTGGCTGAACCGCTCGATGTTTAAATGTCTTGACTGTTCAAACCTATCACCAAAACATTGATACACTAAGGTGGTACATAAATAGTCCGTACCCGAATACTAGCGCCTACATGACGTCCCTTTATTTGTAAATTTCTCAACTCCAGGGAAATATAGTCGAACAACTAAGATTTTATTTCAAACTTCCACTTTTCTACTTCGCAATGCAAACTTACTATCAAAAAAACTCAAATGGCAGCTAATTGTTGAAAAGCATGCAAAATGTTTCATCGATTGGCTCCTTTACCTTAGCTGTAGGCGCTGAACGCGCCATACAGCCCTGGCACACTTGCTTTGTGGCTTCATTGTACCAGTTGGGTCACTGCAAAAAAATGTGCCATTTTCAGGTTTGTACGACTAGTTAGGTCATTTCTGGTGCGGTACGTGTGTTTCCTTTGTTTGTGCTTGTTGTTCCCTATTCTTTACAACCCCGATCTTGCCCTAAGTCATTTAGGAAACGAACTTTTTTTGCACCAAATGCAGCCACAGGCTATGCTGTAAATCGGATCGGTAATTCTATTGAAACTAGCACTTTTGATTCCACTTCGTATGGGGACCATGCTACCAAGCTACTTAACCCCTCTTTCCGTAACTTTTCTTTTGGGTGTGCCGTATTTCCGCAGGTCCATGACTGTATGGCCCCTTTTCAAAACCAGGTGCAAATCACATCTTGTCTCCCAATGCAGTATTTTCTATTTTTCTGTCTACTTTTGTGCGTGTCCATCTAACCTCAGCTGTTCAACGGATTGATTTTCGAATGCATTGGATCAATTCCCAACATTTGTGCCATAGTGGTGGTGCCGAAAATGACCTCAGTCATAGATGTGATGTGCCCAATTTTTTGTTGAGACAACACGAAAAACACCCTTTCTACCAAAAAAAAAGGCTCTCTTCCAAACCTACCTAACACCCTGCCTGGGCTCCTCCACCAAACTCACTGTCGGAGAGTATTAAAAAAAATCCAAAAACTGAACGTACAAAATGCAATCAGAAAACCCCAAATGTGCATTTTCGACCCTGTGAATTGTACCGTAAAGCTGCCACGTCAAATTGTATGACAAAAAGCTGCCGAAATGTACCTAAAAACCTCCGGGATCGTACCAAAAAAATGCAAAATGTACCAAAAAACCCCCGCCAAAGACCGAAGATCCCAGTACAAACCTCAAATATGTACACTCCCCCCACTGAGGGGAGGAGGCTGTTCCTACGGTAAGGTAAAGTAGCGAATTACTGTAGCAAATCAATGCTACTAAAATTATAGGCCGCAATTCAAACTGGCAGCTATAAATTGACAATGTTTTAGGTCAAATCCTGAAGTTGTAAAAATGTTTTTGGTTCAATATGCAAAATCCAACTGGTACTGCAGAAATCGGTGCCAGATGGGGCCGCGCAGAGATCACGGGATCGCGGTCGCGCCTGATTCTGTGTCAGCAAAGAAGAGGGAAGATCTCAGGTATTTTACGACAAAATTCATAATGAATTAGACAGAAAGCTGCGAATTGTTTTTTCTTTGCATCGATGTGTTCAGATGCGTGACAGCAAAAGAAGGGCACGCCAGTGGATTGCGGAGGTAACAAAAACCAAAACAAAAAGCACAGGAAGCACGCGCCAGAAGACCGCGGTCCCGAAGCCTCCCTCCCAGGTCCTATACATCCTTCCAATATGGGAAAAGCCATCAGACATGGAACGTGTCGCCGTGGACTGCCTCATCGAAGCCAAGAGCGTTCGCAAAGGTGCGAAACAGTTGGGAGTCCACCGCCAGACTCTAACTGACGCGATGGGCCGAATGAGGTGTGCTGTGTTACCTGTAACGCAGTGTCAAAGGCAGCCACGCATGAGACAGGACGCGATGCGCAAGAGAAAACAAGTTGGCGCGCGTCACGCTTTTTACTTTGTGCTGTTTGCTGCAGTCGCTACGAGCCGTGTGAGGTGAAGAGGGATCCAAAGCCCTGTCTGTTGGAGTGGCCTTTGACAACCTAGATGGATGAGTGTGCGAATCAAATGGTGTGCCCTACACTGTCCAAGATCAACGATGAATCTCAAGCCATGGCAGAAAAGAAAAGCAGTGTGCAGAACCCAGCTCTCCCTTGTAAGTTTGGTAGGACATGGTGGAAACTGTTTAAGCGTCGCAACAGTGACTTTGTTTCAAGACTTCCTCAAAATGTTGACTCGCAGCGTGCCTCCGCTTGTTTAGACCCTCAGCAGTGGACAGAGTTTTTTAATAATCATTTAAAGCCAGGTTTAGAAAAAGTTGCCTACAACCTCTGCCAAATCTGGAACGAGGATGAGTCAGGGTTTTTTCGGCAGTTCACCACCGTGGGACAGCATGTGTGGGTGAGGAAGGCAATAAAAACTGTGGCTCGACGCAGTGGCTGGTAACGGAAGCACATCAGAGCCAGAGTTACTGTTAATGCACAGCGCCATGCCACAAAACCAGCACTCCTATGGAACACAATAAAAATAAGAGGCGACATGTTCCTGCCTGCACAGTGTCCAGTGAAAGGAAAGCCTGATGGGTCCTCCTCTCAAGAGGTCTTCCTGGAGTGGGTGGAAGCAGTGCTCGTGAAAGAAACACAACCACTCAGCAACCCTCAGAAATGCATTTTGTTACTGGTGGATGGCAGCAAAACGCACCTGACACTGGAGGGTCTTCAAAAAATGAAGTCCTGGGGTGTATAGGTGGTTGTTTTCCCCCCCCATCTGACAGATGTCCTCCAGCCACTGGACAAAGCCGTTTTCAGGGCATTGAAGGCCTCGTTTCGCAAAAAGGAAGAACACTGGAAAAAGAAAAACCATCACAGAGCCCCGTGCCCTGTAGACTTTGTGCAACTATGGACAGATGCACAAATTGATGCAGTAACGCCAAGAAACATTCTGTCAGGCTTTAGGTCATGTGGAATCAGCCCGTTTGATTCGCAATATTTTCTGGAACATTGTCCCCCCGAGCGCATCCAGCACCAGAACCTCCCTGCCTGCCGTCCCAGCCCTACTCACAGCAATGATGCATCGCAAAATGCTTCGCAAAACTCTTCGCAAAAATCTTCAGCAGCTCCTTCATAGCAGGTGCCATGAATGCATTAAGCAAACACGCCTACTCTTGGGCGTCGCTAAATGCAAGGAGTCCACACCACAACGAGTAAATAGCATATGCTGTCATGCATGCATTAGGACACACTTACTCTTGAGCGTCGCCAAAAGCAAAGAGTCCACAACGCGGGGCACAAGTAGCATGTGTTATGAATGCACACAAGAGCCCAAGAGGAGTACACCGGCGCCTACTCTTTGGCGCAACCAAAAATGGAAAAAGGGGACGGTATGGCACCGCGCACAACACACAACACACCAAACAAGCACTCAGCACACCGGTGAACAGGAGCCAAGAGGCCCAGCACACCGCACACGCAAGACAACACACGCCACGCGGACACACCGGTGAACAGGAGCCAAATGGCCCAGGACACCGCACACACCACACAACACACAACACAGGCACACCGCTGAACAGGAGCCAAGAGGCCCAGGACACCATGCACAAAGCAACGCACACCGAGCGTGCACACCGGTGAACGGGAGCCACATGGCCAAAGACACCGCGCACACCACACAACACGCCAAACAAGCACACCGGTGAACAGGAGCCAAGTGGCCCAGGACACCGCACACACCGCACAACACACAGCACAAGCACACCGGTGAACAGGAGCCAAGAGGCCCAGGACACCATGCACGCACAACACCGCACACCGAGCGGGCACACCGGTGAACAGGAGCCAAGAGGCCCAGGACACCGCGCACACCGCACAACACACCGAACAAACACACCGGTGAACAGGAGCCACAAGGCCGTGGACACGGCACACACAACAGCACACCCGCCATACGAGCACACAGGTGAACAGGAGCTAGGTGGCCCAGGACACCGCACGCACCGCACAACACACCGAGCAAGCACAACGGTGAACACGAGCCAAGTCGCCCAGGACACCACACACGCAACACCACACACCGAGCGTGTACACCGGTGAACAGGTGCCAAGTGTCCCAGGACACCACACACGCAACACCAAACACGGGGCGTGCGCACCGGTGAACAGGAGCCAGGAGGCCCAGCACACCGCACACGCAACACCGCACACCGAGCGTGCACACCGGTGAACAGGAGCCAAGTGGCCCAGGACACTGCACAAACAACACAACACAACGAACACGAGTGTCACCACGGGTGACACCACACACACCACAACACACAGAACAATCACACCGGTGAACAGGAACCAAGGGTCCCAGGACACCACACACGCAACACAACACACAGCACACGAGCACACCGGTAAACAGGAGCCACGTGGCCCAGGACACCGCACAAACAACACAACACAACGAAAACGAGGGTCACCACGGTTGACACCACACACACCGCAACACAGAGAACAAACGCACCGGTGGACACGAACCAAGGGTCCCAGGACGCGACACACACAACACAAGACATACCACACGAGCACACCGGTAAACAGGAGCCAAAAGGCCCAGGACACCGCACGCGCAACACCGCACACAGAGCGTGCACACCGGTGAACAGGAGCCAAGTGGCCCAGGACACGGCACAAACAACACCACAGAACGAGCACGCACACCGGTGACGCACACCGGTGAACAGGAGCCAAGTGGCCTAGGACGCCGCACACACAACACCGCACACAGAGCGTGCACACCGGTGCACAGGAGCGGAGTGGCCCAGGACTTCGTGCACACGACGCAGCGCACCAAAGCAGGCACACCGGTGAACAGGAGCCAAGTGGCCCGGGACACCGCACACGCAACACCACACACAGAGCGTGCACACCGGTGAACAGGAGCCAAGTGGCCCAGGACACACGCTCTGTGTGCGGTGTTGCGCGTGCGGTGTCCTGGGCCTTTTGGCTCCTGTTTACCGGTGTGCTCGTGTGGTGTGTCTTGTGTTGTGTGTGTGGTGTCCTGGGACCCCAGGTTCGTGTTCACCGGTGCGTTTGTTCTCTGTGTTGTGGTGTGTGTGGTGTCAACTGTGGTGACACTCGTGTTCGTTGTTTTCTGTTGTTTGTGTGGTGTCCTGGGCCACTTGGCTCCTGTTTACCGGTGTGCTCGTGTGCTCTGTGTTGTGTTGCGTGTGTGGCGTCCTGGGACCCTTGGTTTGTGTTCACCGGTGTGTTTGTTCTGTGTGTTGCGGTGTGTGTGGTGTCACCCGTGGTGACACTCGTGTTTGTTGTGTTGTATTGTTTGTGCGGTGTCCTGGGCCACTTGGCTCCTGTTCAACGGTGTGCACGCTCGGTGTGCGGTGTTGCGTGTCTGGTGTGCTGGGCCTCCTGGCTCCTGTTCACCGGTGCGCACGCCCGTTGTTTGGTGTTGCCTGTGTGGTGTCCTGGGCCACTTGGCTCCTGTTCACCGGTGCGTACCCTCCATTCTCCCCAGAAGTCCACCAGTTTGGAGAAAAACCCGTCCCAAACTTTTAATTTTCAACTTTTTTTTTCTGATTTTTGACAGTCAAAACGTGTTGCCCCTTGGCAACCACGCACTGTCGGGCGTGTGTGGAAGGAGAAGCAGCCGAGAGCAGCCCGACGCAGCCGCAGTGAGGCCCTGGGCACCCACAACGAGGTGCACGGAGCTAATGACGTGCACGAAGCTGCACCCAGCCAGCGCACCTGCTCCAACCTCCCTATAAGCTATGTACATAGCCCCTTGTAGCCCTTGCGTATCCTTGACAGCGGTACCCTCCTTACCCTTCCCGGTGCCGTGTATCCTCTCGCTTAGATGACTTCAAGTCCAACGATTCAATTCAAGAATGCAATGAATGAAGGCCCAATAAGGGCAACAAGTGGTTCACATGTGATGGTTTGTGTGTGGATTGGTGATCTTGCATGCTTCGTTGCTGCTTCTTTTCCAAAAGGCATTTGAAAGAATCAAGGAACTTTGGAATTCTTGGTTTTGATTTGCTTTATTTTTGTCAAATCGTCAAATCGTTTCAGCATGGTAAATGCAAGCAACAACAAACAACAAAAGTTGCAAGGTTACGGAAGCTTTTGGGAAATCTTTTATTCGATATGGTACTGGGTGGTGGCATACCCATATGTAAACACGTGAATTGCAACCTAGAAGGTAAATTGTAGGTGCCTATGGATTCAATCAAGCGAATCAGGGAGGATTCGAATTTGAAGTTGCGAATTCGAGTTCGGAGCAGTCCACGAATTCGTGCGAATTCCGGGCCAATTCGAATTCGAGCGAAATCGTGCGAATTCGAACCTGCATCCCTACCCGGGACACCGCACAGGCAACACCACACACAGAGCGTGCACACCGGTGAACAGGAGCCAAGTGGCCCAGGACACCGTGCACACGACACAGCACACCAAAGCGTACGCACCGGTGAACAGAGGCCAACTGGCCCAGGACACCGCACACACAACACGGCATACCGAACGAGCACACCGGTGAACAGGAGCCAGGAGGCCCGGGACACCGAGCACGCGGCGCGGCGCACCACACGAGCAAACCACGACGCGACCCACCCCCCACAACGAACCCAGCCCACGCCGCCCTGCAGGAAAGAAACACCATGTCAGGCAACCACGACCAACCAGCCAGCCAAGGCCAGCCCAGCGGGACCCAGCATCCTACTCCCGCCCCCGCAGCCCAGGGCCCCTCGCCGTCCCCCACAGCCCTCTCCTCCGCTTGTATTCCACGACCTCCGGCACCACAACCACCTCATCCCCCACTACCACCACGTCCTCGTCCAGCACTCCACCCCCCCAGCCGCGGGGGAAACCTCCCAAACGGGCCCCCAAACCCGTCCCCTCCGCGAGCAACTCCGCCGCCGCCAAGGCCCACGCCCCAACGAAGCCCGCGCCCACAGCCCGGCCGAAAACCAAGACCGCCGCCAAGCAGCCACCCGAACCCGTCGGCGCGCCGCGCCCGCAACCCGCAGCCAAACCCAAGCCCAAGCCCAAGCCCGGCGCCACGACGGCAGCGCGAGCCACACCCCCCGAGGACGTCCTCTACGACATTCGGGCCCAGCCATCCCGGGCCCGGCGGCAGCAGCGCCCAGCACGGCGCCCCCCTACTGTCACCGACGCCGCCACCACCACTTTCATGGCGGAGCGCGCCGCGGCCGAAGCGCGACGCGCTTCATCCCGCCACCTCTCAAAGGCCACACCCCAGGCCCACGGACCGCCCCCGACCAGACCAGAACGGCGCCAGTGTCCACCTGCAGCGTCCTCAGCCCCCTACCAACCCTCGATGTCAGCCCAAATACAGCGAATGCCCCGCCACCGCCGCCACCACGAGTTTCAACCCAACCCCGAGGCGGAGACCGTACGCGCATACCCACGAGTCCACATCCGCCCGCGCCCCCCCTCCCCGCGCACTCCCACGTCACAGGACTACGAGGAATCCCCAAGGCCCGCCACCGCCACCAGTCACCACGACCCCATCACACCCACCCACGCCCACTCCTCCGCCCAAGGCCACAGCCCCGCCCAGGGACAGTGGTGGCCGCGCTGGACCGACACGCAGCTCTGGGAGCTGCAAAAGTGGGCCCGGGCAGAGCCCTCCCTCGAGGGCCTGGTCCACCGGCCCCGCAAGGGGTCAGCGGAGAACCGCCGCCTCCAGCCGGCGGGGGGGGTGGATGCCACAGGCCGCACGGGAAGCCATGCTGGCCGATGCGCTCCACCCCCTGGGAGTCCACCCCTGCAATCTGCCCGCGCCCCAGGACCACCCGTATGTCCTCAGGAGACGCAACGAGACAGCATACGCCTGTGGGACATCACCCGAAGCCCAACCCCGCGAACACACACCCCCTCGCCAGCCCACAAGCGTCGCCGCACCGACAGCGGCGGCACCCACAGCAACCCAGGAGCCCAGCGCGCCACACAGCACAACGTTCCTGATCCCCCAGCCAGCGGCGCCACCACCTAACCCCGTTACCCAGACAGCCACCGCCGCGGGGCGCCACGCCAAGCCCCGCCCAGCACTCACCAAGCGAACCGGAAGCCGAAGGACGCCAACGCGCACGCCAACCGGCATTGCTACGCCCACAGCGCCGAACCCAAGCCCGCAGCCGTCGAAACCGCCTAACCCAGCCAAAGCCCGAACACGCATCAAACCCGAGCCGCACCCCATAACCGCTAACCCTTGACTCCTAATCAGGCCCGCCCAGGAAGCAACGTAGCCACAGCCAACACCCACAGCCCACACAGCCGCCTAACAAGCCAGCACCAAAAGCAAAGAGGCAACTAACCAAACCCGCCCTGACCCGTAACCGTGTACATCAAGACGCGCGAGCCGCACATCTGGGGCGCGGCCGCCACCAAAGCACCAACGACACACGCCAGAGAACACAACACTATTGCACCGCTGCACCAGTTGCCCATGCATGTGCCTGCAATGTGCGCGCATCCGCTTTTCCATTTTTAAAAAAAAAAAGAAAAAAAAAAGGAGGAGGCACGACAAAGCAAAACAAAAAACAAAAACAAAAAAGAAAATTACGGGGGGGGGAAGAGGGACACAACCACCAACGGCACACGCGCACTGCACACAGCGCGCACACCGGTGAACAGGCGCCACGTGGGCCACGACACCGCACACGCACATGCACCGAGGGCAGCAAAGGGACAGGAAACCACATCCTACACCCCCAGGGTCAAACGCACTGTGGCGACCCAGCCGGCCCACCGGGCCAGTGGCAGGAGCGGTACTCCAAGGCCACTGGTCCGAGCCCGGCCAGGCTGCATCGCGGACCATGGCAAACGTCGCCCGGAGCCATGGAAGCGGCCAATGACAGGCGTGTCGGCAAACAGCCCAAGAGGGGGTCGCCTGTCAAGCAGCGGGGCCCCGCAACTCGAGCCACAAGGGTGAGGCGGTCGTACCGTAGACTTACGGGGGCAATACCCCCTGTGGTGAGAGATACTCCATACGGCTGGGCAGGCCCCAGAGCTGCCGCCCACAGGAGGGGGCATGTGGACCTACCCACGGACACATGTGGGGACACCTGGACCGGGTGGCCGCGACACTGCCTTCCCAAGCACCTGCGGGAGCGACTTAAGAGGCACCTGACCTAGGGCAGAGGGAGGGACAGGACGTCCCGTTGGCCAGACCTTCTTCCCGCATTGTCAAAGGAGGCATCCCGAGCTCCCGAAGATACCTACCTACCTACCTCCTTCTCAGGTGTCAACGAAAAGCGATGGTTCAGCACAGCGCAGTGGCAGGGCCATCAATGCGGACACGCGGGACGATTCTTTGTCGCTGCGCCTCGGGGGCTTTGTGACTGCCCAGGATTTTTTGGATAAGGTCAGTGAAAAAGAGAATGGTGCTGCCGCAAAACCAGCACCCGAACGGAGGGCACGGCGAGTGGGAGAGCCTCTGAGACGGGTTGACAGGCTTGCAGCAAAACGTCCTGCCAAACCAGGGCCACGCCCAGTCCCAAAACCCAGAGCTCAGAAACGCCGAAGGGATGATGACCCTACCCCAGAAGCAGCCCCTGGTCCTGACAAAGCACAGTCTTCCCCCAACGAAGGGGATGGTGCAGGAGATCCGTTTGATTTGTATGTTAGCTACCAAAGTAGTTGTTGGTGTCTTTGGGTTGGAAAGTGCTTCTCAACACGCACCACCGGAACAAAATGAACCCGGATCGGCCTGATAAATGGTGCAACAACAGTGCATTGGCAGTGCTGTTAAAGATATTGACAGCGCAAAGGAAAAGGTACCACCTTGCACAGCGGCAGTAAGGCTACCACAACTTCTCACAAAAAAAAAGTTTTCAAAAAGAAAAAACTTTAAGAAAAAAAAAATTTCAAAATTTTTTGTGCAGGAAAAACGGGATGTATACGCGGAAAAAAACATTGCTAGGCAAAGAAACATGGTTTTCCTTGGGGCATGGGATACAAATGGGTGATGCAAAGGCGTTGGCACTATGAATTGGAGTTTCACGGGCCTAGCGGACCTCATTTCCAACAAACATCCAAATTTTGCCTGCTTTGTTAGTGAGAGCAAAAAAAGGGGAAATTATTATAGGGGCCCCCTAGGAGCTTGCTTGACCCAAACTTGTGTGAGACAATCAGATTTAGCTGCAACGAAGCAGACGCCAATGGTAAGGCACCCTTTAGCATTGCTAAATCCTACAATAAACAGTAAGTTTTCATGTGGAAAGTGTGAAAAACTTATGGTGGTACAACAACTAGTGTCTGGTACAAAAACTAGCTCCTTTACCTTATTTTATTTCTTTTAGAGGCACATCATTTTTTCATAGCTAATTTTTATCTCAGCTAAAATAGAACAATCCTCGCCAAAAAAAAAATTCTGAGCTAAGAAATATTCTCCGCTAAAAACATACGAAGACTTTTATTCCCTGCGCGCAGAAATTTTGTTTGGCGTAAACGGCGACGTTGACCTGTGAGACTGGACACCAAGCTCCCCACCATCCCTGTGGACCCCCTCTAGAGCGCCACATTAGCAAGACAAGGCGCTAGACAAATGTGGTGTATTGCCGAGACATTTTATTTACAATCGTCAGCCCGCGGACAAGGAGCCCCTGGTGCGGGGCGCGGCAACCCACATTGAGCATTGTGTCCGATCCATCTACTCTCCAAGCGGAGCCACTAGCCTTGGTACGCTAGCGGTGTCCCCATCAGCAATGAGTTAGGGCGATGCGTGGAACAGCGTGACCACCAACGTTTGGTGCCCGTGCAGAAACGTGGGAATAGAATTGCGGTACACAATGTGAAATGTGGGGTCTTCCACTTGTTTTTTTGTTTTACACTTCCGCAAATTTTAAAGATGTTCGAAAAAGTGTTATGGCCGATTCCCTAGGCACCTTTGGGGGAACCTGGTGTGTGCGGGGATCCCATGATGGCACGGATGATGAAGCAAGTAGGATTTTGACCCCCCCCCCGTCAGCTTGGATTTACACCCTTGTTTCACCCATTGGTACCTTGTTGTGCATTTGGACACCACCTATACTTTTTTTCCGATTTTGTGCAGGTTGCTTGTTTATAATCAACGTTACCACGGTATTTTCCTAGCACTAGGTAAGCTCCCCAGCCTACCTTGACAGTCGGGCGATTGTAGAACGGTTTGAAATCTCCTCCCTGAATGAGCAGGAGGGCAGCTTGCGTCTCCTCCTAGGCCAGTGGTGGTACCTTTGCGGGTGTTTCTGGGGGGGTAGGGGAGGGGCGGGAGGCTGCTGGTATTGCTAGTGCAATCCTACCCCCCTTTTGTGATGCGGATTCAACAAACAAGGACGGCTCTGAATAGATATCGGACTTTTCTGACCGAGTGCCCCTTGCCGAATTAGACGATGAACTCATGTGCACAATCGTAACGACGGTCGTGACCTGGTTTGGACACGAAACGGCGATCAATAGTTCTAGCCGCCGTGCTTGCAAGTTTTCCGGTACAGAACCCTTGCCTGTCCAAAGATGTGAACCCACTGTCCTGAATACTTCGCATCTGACGCGTAGGTTTCGTTGCCGCCGTCGTTGGTGCTGCCGCGGTAGGTTGCGGGGCGAGGGTAGCAGCACAGAGGCTCTGTAGGACCGCTGTGTTGGAGACGGCAAGCTTGAAACAACCAATGTATGCCGTTGTGTTGTTGACTGAGATGGCAGCAAACGCCTGCTGCGAGCCGGTTCCTAGGCTAGCAACGGGTAGCTTGCCACGTGCCCCACAAACACAGTTGTTAAACATTTTACGGCTTGGTCTGTTGTATGTCAAAAAGGGGCAAGATGCGGTGTGAAATAGGAAAGTAAGGTACACGATGCTTGAGTAGCCTAGGGTAAAGTCCAGTAAACCAACCCGTTGCATCTTAATTGGCACACATGGCAACACAAAGCAATGCAAAGCAAAAACGGTGCTACCCTTGATCATGGTACTACGTGCATTGCGAGTCCCTATCCCACTAGACAGGTGTAGGGGTGGCGCACAAGAAGTCACGCCCTGCCTAGATGCCCGAAACAGGCATTTTGCACAGCGTATGAACACTTATCGGTTGACGCCCATTTTCGTTCCTGGTTTTCGGAAGTGGATGACTGAAGCGGACATCCGTAAGTTGTCTCGTTAACTCCATTCAATGCACAGCATTCTGTGGACCGATCCTCCCCCCTACGACATTCTTGCTACGAACAGTGCCCAGCAGTCCGTGGGTGTTATTTTGTTTAGAGGTATAGGTGGTCATATTAGAATGCCACCATGCACGGCGAAGAAGGCATCTTCAGCGGACAGTGATGCCCAAATTGGAGGTCCTCCTTTGGAGTAGGGGGGCCTATGCAGAGAATTCATCGGAAATGATCACACCTACTATCTGAATGTTGTAAAGTAGGGTACTTAGCCACTTTGGCCACATTCCACGTGCACAGATTCATGTGCTCAGAGAATAGGGGTCTTCCTTCGTTGAAAAACCTATGCAGAGAGTTCAGCGCAGAGGATCATAGGTACTACCTCAATGTTGTAAAGTAGGGTACTGAGCCACCTTGGCCAGAGTCCATGTGCACAAATGCATCTTCTCATAGAACAAGGGTCTTCCTTCGCTAGGGACCCTATGCAGAGAGGTCTTTTGACCGGATCATACATACTGCCTGAATTTTGTGAAGTAGGGTACCGTACCACCTTGGCCAAAGCCCAGGGGCACAATTTCAAGGATTGGGGTGACATGCTTGCATTGGAGGGCTTTGAATGCACGATCAAGGGGCTGACAGAAACGAAACCCAGTTCCCATTCTATTACAGATGTGTTTCTTACTGCTTTTCATAGCATTCCAAGTTTGGATAGTGCATCAGAGGCCCCTTTGTATCTGGAGTCTAACCACGAAGCTACTGACCCAAAAACGTCCCTACGCTCAGCTGCTCAACAGAATACCCCGACACAGAGTGATCTAGCCAGGCTTTTTCTGCTCATTTCTTTTGAAGTACCATCTCCCACCCACGTGGCTGTGCTACAAGGTCTGACAGCCATAGTTATCAACTCCTTACAACCCTCAATCCCAGCACAAAATTTCGTGCATTTTCTGCGGCTTTCGCAGTGTGAGTCCCAAAATCCAGATTCCTTGCTCGGACTATTATTTGGTGCACAGAGACGAGTGGTTTTGCCTCTGAGAAGTGGTTTTCAAGCACTACTCAGTAAGTGCACAATTTTGCCCATAATTTTATGCTCAATTGTTGCTCTTTCCAAATGTCTTCAGATGGTGGGTCAACATAGGCCGACCAGGGTGCACGTAGGGAGGGATGTTGGTTCCGTATTTGTTTCGGTCATGTCCAAAAATCCATGGCTTCGTACCCTTGTCTACAACGAAAGTGTCTTGTGCATCAGTTGCACAGGGACACGTTCGTACGTCATCAAGTGGGTTGCATTATCCATCATCCTCACGTAATCTGAAGTGTACTGTAACAGCACGTTCGGAAAGTGCATGTAGCATCAGGCAATCTTGTTGGCAGTGGTGTCATACTGGGCATCATGTTGTCCCTAGATGCAACGAGCAGTTCTATTGCATTTTCCCTGTGGGGCAGGGCAGGGGCATGGGGGTAACGTTATCCGTTGTTTTTTACTTTTTTAGATGCGGATTAATTTTTTTTTAGAAATTGTATGTTTTCTTAGATCCCAAAGCCCGTTTGTGAAGCGTTGTTTTTTTTTTTAGAGATTTGCAGCGGTTTATCTAAAATTTTTGTCACTTCCGACATTTTTTTTAGATGCTTTGTATTAAATCTTATATGTTTCGTATCTTTTTTTTTGTAAGATCCATTATTTTTTAGCACATCTAAGAAAATATTTTCTTGTTTTCTAAACCATTTCGGGGGGTTTTTCGGTACATTTTAGCCGGGGGGGGGGGGGGGCATGGCACATTTTGCGCCAGAATGGGGGGTTTTTGGAACAAAGCGGGGGGGGGGGTTTGACATTCACCACCGGTGCGCTCTCCATGCATTGGGATGCAAACCTCCTGCATGAAATTGCAATCCACTAATACCCTTTCTTTGTGCTGAAAACTTCACTGCCATAGGTGCCACAAATGTTCAACTTCCAAAGTAGCAAGTGTAAGCATCCTTCTCGGGCAGTCTCGACCACTCTAGCAGGAACTTGCATTGTTGAACCAACACCCTATCCCCAATACTCTGAAACTCGTGGACAATGAGAAAGTGGGTCTAAAGAGATGACGTGGAAAATATGATAGCAAACAATAGCACTGGCTGAGGAACCGCTGCAGTATCGAGCAACACTGGGTCCAAGATAGCCTACCCCGCCCTCCCCTTATATAAGCTACGCCAAACTCCCAAATTGATACGGTCCCTACGCCTACTGTAGCTTGGACACGGGCGTGGCTTGCACGTGACACATACAACTACCAACACCGGGCGCCCAGCCTCAAAAAGAGATTGCATGGTGAGCTGGTGCAATAAAGGGGCATATTGTGCACAAATATCAGAGCTATCTGGGTTCAAGTGGGCAAACACTCACAACAAATGTGTCCATGACTCTATGTGACTCGCAAATCCGTCACCAAACCCATGTCTTATGTGGCTGCACTATGTTTGGTACCGAATCAAAATTACGTCCCAAATTAATACAGTCCCTACGCCTACTGTAACTTGGACAAGGGCGTAGCTTATACAGGGAGGGGGGGGTAACTTTTTGCACAGTGCGGGGACAGCGAATGGTGCACCCCCTGAAGGTACTGTTTCAGATGAGTGTTGGCATCTTATTCGCAGTGGAATCCACCTACCACCCCTCCATCAGTATTTTCTGGGGAGTGGATTAAACTTTCCAGCCTTTTCTTTTTGGTTTGTTCGGATCATGTGAGCATACTGTGGAGTGCATCATGTTCAAAAACAAAGAGTAAATATTTTTTCTGGGGTCGAAGAAACCAGGATGAATATTCCAACATCTCCACCTTGGACCCCCAGTGCGAAAATGGGTCTTTGCAGATGCACAAGCGTCAGTGATATCAGTGGCCATTGTAACCACCAAACGCCCCAGCCTCCATCTAAACCAAACGCACCCCTGCAAAGCTGCCCACTGAGTGAATACATGCACCAACCAGCAGTTTTCTGATCGTCAGATGTTAATTTGAGAAGCCAGCCCTTGTGCCAATCAATTGGACGTTGATGAGGTGCACAGCAGCATCCCATTTGTTGCTCCACAATGACCCAGAATTCAGCAACTGTCTGCTGTTCAAAGAAGCCGGCTCTTGTGTCAATCCATGAAGGTTGATGCACCAACCCATTTGTCGCTACACAATGATGCCTATCTCAAGAAAAATGGGCTGGGAAGTGCAGCTGAAATTTACATAGCATGGTGCATTTACCGTTAGACTGTGGTCAGACGTAGAAATGGAGTGCAGAGCACAGATAGATCCAGGGCCAAAAATGTGGCAACTCAAAACCCTGGAAGCGCACGTATACACAGCAACTACCCCCATGACTGTACGATGCGCACCGTGGCATCTCTCCACATTGGTCCAAGAGAGGAAGGAACATGGTGGGAGACCCAAGTGGGGATTCATCATTAGAAGGTCAATAATATGAAAAGGCATGGCACATGCTCAGGGATACTTGAAGGCGGCCTCGATTCCAATTTATATTGGGTCGAGACCTTCAAATCATAGCCCTCCGTATTCGCGATGGGCCGAACTCATGGCATTCAGGGTGAGTCAAAAAAATTGGTCAGGAACATTCCCCCATGAGCAGAAGATGCATGGAATAACTCAACCCTGTGTATTATACAGGAAACGACACTTGAACCGCCCTTAGTGGACTGAGTGGACAAGCCAGAATTCCACTGACCACAGATGCAAAAAAGCCCACAAGGGCCCATGCAGCAGCAAGTTCACCACAACGCATCTCCTATCGATGATGGTGGTCTTTCAGTGATAGAAACTCCTAGGCCTCAGGCCTTGCTGCTGCCATCCTCCTGCGCAGAGAATGGGGACGCAGCAGGTCATGGTCAGGCCTCGTCACATTCGGCTGGGGGCTTCATTTCCGTCGCACCGGCAGTCTCAACCTGCAACCGGCAGCGGATTCAATAGGCTCTTATCCCTCCAGGTGGTTCACTACAGAGGCAGAGCCATCTGGGTATGGCTGGGTACCGGCAGTCCATTCTTTTTTACACAGGTTTTGGAACTCGTGGGGTGGCATTAGAACAGATCTCGAAGGGTTCGGCCGGGGACTTCATTTCCGTCGCACCGCCAGTGTGAACCTGCAACCGGCAGCGGATTCAATATGCCTGTGCTAATGCCGGGTCGAACCACCAAACCGAGTGAACAACAGGGCCAGTTTGGGACGCCAACGCTACACGCCTTTGGTTCCCCGGTTGCATTTCAACCGTGGAGGACCTCACTAAAGTACCGCGCCCGCCCCCGGGGGGTGATTGCGTTGATTGCAACACGGTCACATTTGGCGAGCTTAACAACAACTTAACTTGGAGGATGAGGGATGAGGCCAAGGGCGCTGAGTGGGCCACAGAAAACAACGACTCACATTACTGGGTGGGTTGACCATCGGTCGGGAAGCGCCACCTACTTGAAACTCTGGTCTTGACTCTTATGGCAAGAGGGTCAGTCAGCCGGACAGGGGACACAGATGCACACTTCCACTACACAAACCTCTTCTTCGACATGCTTTTGGGGAGCAGCATTCAGTTTGTTCTGCTCGTACGAGTACCAGACGCCAGCTCCCAGGGACACGATGCAACCGGCAGCCGCCGAGAAGCTGCTGAATCTGTGATAGAATACACATCACGACCGTAGTTTGTTTGGGATAGCGGTATGCAGGAACAGCCGAACACCAACCAACTTCGCTGCAGACCTGTCGTTCAAGAAAACCATGCCCAAGAGAATATTCGCGATTTTCACCATGTTGTTCACCACCAGGAAGGTGGTTGCAGAAACCAACTTCTGCAGCCCGAATCCAGAGGTTGCCAGGCAGTAGCCGCAGACACAGGTAAAGACAACCATGGCCCAGCCCCAGGTAGATACTCTTTCGGCGTTCGCAAGAATCGTGTTGTGCTCTCCCCAGATGAAGAACGTCAGCAGGAAGAACGGAAGGCAGAGGAAGTTGTTGTAGTAAGCACAGGTGTACTGCAGATGTGTAGTGATGTTGGATCGCAGTCGAGAGGCCCTTATCTTGAAACGCATACGGCTGGCTGCAGATTTAAAGTCATGTGTGTCGCACATCTCGGAGCACGCACACCTTACTAAGCTCCTGTCCGCGGTCATCCCGGAGGGTAGAGAGGTACACTTTCACAAGGTTGCCATAAGCCACCTGCAACAAACAACGCGCGTGCTCACCCGGTATGAACGTCACGAGAAGCGCAGAACGAAGCGTGGCATACTTGCGCCGCCACGTTTAACATGATCCAGAAGAATCCTAACCAGCTGATTCCAAGTTGACCCCAGCCGTAGACCACGCAGCCTGCGATAATTGTGAGTTCTGAAGCAACGATTTGCACGTTGGCCTTTTTCCCCCTGCGTTCAGCACAAATTGGGCAACTGGGAAGTGAAAGATGAACGGCAGGACACTTGGTGAGAGCCAACTGGTCAACCCACCTACACAAACATGTCCAACGACAGACAGTACACACCTGACAAAATATTCCACAACAGTGGAGCATATCGTTGCGACATTGCGGAACACCAATATGGTGGAAACAGTGCAATATAGGAAGGATTGCATGCTGGTGAACAGCATTGCGGCAAAGAGGGCAGCAACTGGAAGCCACTTGACACAGAGGGCCTTCTGCAAGCCGATGACCTGCGAACTTACGGCAAGCGGCGCACAGGTGGCCACCGCTTGCAGGATGATGAGGGTGGATGGCAAAGGAAGGTGGTTTGTTGCCACCTTATTTCCGGTCATCATCCCAATTGAAGCAACAGAGAAATATACAGTGGCGAGGATGATCTCATTTGTGCCCGTAGAAGAATTCGGCTTGGCTTGGCTTGACATTCCTCAGATGAAAAGAACACCTGATTTGGTGCAAGAGCGCGTGCCAAGAGTGGGAGCAGGAGCGTCGCGGGAACACGCCTCGGAAGGCATACTTCATTGTAAGTGTATAGATTGTGTTAGCTGTGCGAATCACCACACTATGTTTTCGGGAAAACCACGCACAACTCAAACTGCAGGGTGCTATGGCACGGTTTATGTCAACTCGCATAGCCCTGCAGGACGCCGAAGGGGCTCTCCCTGATGAGAAGTACGAGACTTTCGAATCCTGTCAGGAAGGGGCTGGCCCGAGCAGTATGTTACCGATACTCTTGTGATGTTTTGCGTTGAGTCAGTCAGGCGGTATGTGATGTGATTTCATATGCGACGTGCACTGCATCGCTGTGGCGTGGCACCTGATGCACACCCCCCTTTTGGGCCACATTGTTTGCAAAGGTTGCTCGCACAGGCAACCTGTATCGGGAATCTTCGCGAAACAACCGTCTCAACCATCTTTATGTTCAGGCAACCTTCGATACGTTGGCCTTCTAGCGGCCTTTGCTGCCTTCGTGGTTGTGGGCATCCTCGCCTTTGCTTCGGGTCGTTATGCGTACAGTGCTGCCTTCAGCTATCCTACTGTTGCCACTACAGCAACTCGCGTCGCAGGTATTATCACAGCTGAAGACCTCATGGGTCAGGACAGAGTTGTCGCCGTGGATAGGAGGGGTCTTTAAGTGGTGTCGTTTCTTCGGTGCAACGGAAAGTCGCGTTTCGTGTTTGTTTCTAGGTGTCCATGCGCTGTCTTCCCGTGTGGCTACCACACCAAGACAACCCCTGCAACCATCTGCCGCACAATTTGGGCCCTTCAATTTTGATAGCGCCCAGGACTCGAAGTTGCGGTATGCATCTTCGCCCCGCATTGTGCGGCGTCAGAATGTACAATTCGGTATGTACAAGCTGCTGAGTGGCAGAAGCAGAAAAGGGGAGTACATTTTTCCGGATGGGGTTCGCATGCAACAATTTTCCTGCGGGTCTACTGACGTACAGTGAGCTGCGGTGCTTATCCGTCAGGTTCTGGCAAATCACTTTCGTCACCTGCATAGGGCTGTGCTGTGCAAAGGAGACTGACTGGTCGTTTGCTTTCTTTGGTGATGGCCATATCAGCTGTGCAAAGGAGACTGACTGGTCGTTTGCCTTCTTTGGGGATAGCCATATCAAAGACTCACTGCATAAGTACCAGGGGTCGTGATGTAACGGTGACGTACAAGCAATAGGGGAGAACCAAGTGAAAGGGACTTGACAGTGTGAAACCACCTTCATTCAACACGGTGAGTTTGAAGGCGACATGCTGCAGAAAGAAACACGTAAGGACGGTTGGGTTATGGGGAAGTCTCACCTGCAGGTGGGTGCGCGTGCACAAGCAGACCTCCATTTTGTGATGGACAGAGGACCATTTTTCATAGTCTCACTACTGATGTAATGTCACGAAGAAGGATGGGAGGTACGACACAAGGTAAGTGATGTCATGATTTTCAGAATCTTGTGTTGTTCATGTGCTCTTGTTGTTCAGTGGAGAACCGCAAGACGAGGACGCCATGGCACCGTTGATGAAGCGCTTCGGGGACAGCAAGGCCATGCGGGATCTCATGGCAACCACCACGGGTATATTGTGCCTGATGGGAAGCAGCCCGGCGGGGATGGGATTACGATCTGCATGACTTGACACAGTCCCGGACGTCCCGGGACACATAGCACACATTTTGCAAAAACAGGTGGGGACGAATATGTATCAGCTGCGCAGCAACCACCTGTTGCCGCCCCCGCGCCAGTTGTGTCGCGCTTTGGTTGATCCGTTGCATGTTGGTTCTGTAGGAATCTGCATTTTCTGGCTTATGCTGCCTGATGCTGCTGACGCTGCTGCCGATTTCATGACACCCGATTTCTTTAACGGAGTGGCCGAAGCTGCAACCAATACCATTGGCAATGCCCACACTCTTGTGGCGACCCTCAATACGCCGCCGACGGAGAGCACGATGGCGTTGCTGGACTCAGTCAGCGAGATTGGTCGTCGCACAGCCGAGGGAGCCAAGGAGTTGGCGCTGGTTGCTGATGCTGCTGGTAAGTGCACTGGAGTGGGTTCGGGGACGAGCATGTTCAAATCGTGTCGGGTTTTGCCTTTTGTTCGTGGCGATGGTGCGGAGCTTCGTCTCGCAGGCTCTTGTGGCTGGTTATACTGCTTGGCGTTGCTGGTTCCTACGTTGGCAGTTGCAACCCAACCCCTCGGAAGGAGCAGCAAACCAAATGATGCGACGCTTTTATTGGATTTTCTAATGCCTGGAGGATTTTCGTTGGAGCCTAGAAATATTTGTGTGTGCCTGTGTGTATTTGTGACGGATTTACTGCGATTAACCGAGTCAGGGCTGGCCTCCCCTAGAGGGGGGGGGGGCGGCTCACAGGTACCCGGCCATGGAACCCACCATGATAGCCGGGGCTGTGGTCCGAGGTGCGCACGACACGCGCAGAAACCATGAAGGTGTGCGCAATGCCCACGTGCACCACGGGGAGGTGGGGTAATTGGGCGTCACGCACATGGCAACGTGGTGAGGCAGGTGGCGGACGACCAGGACAAACAACTGAGGGGTGGAACAATTGGGCCTCACGCACACATGTGGTGGACAACCTGAACGCGGAGGGGAGTGGGCAACAAAAACCGTGAAATGACCCCCGCAGCAACCAGCAAAAACCCAGTACGCCAACTACTGGGCTCCGCTAATGCGGAAACGACATTCACTTAGAACACAGGCCGCAGCGGCTGTCAGAAAGCATTGACCCGACACAGCACGCAAAGGGAAGAACGAGTGACTGTCCAGGGCCCCATAAAGAAACTGCAACCCGACAGAATGTCACACAGGGGGGTTGTGAGGGCACAAAAGGGTTCGTGTCTCTAAAACGGGCCTCTCATTTTTTTTGGCTCCCCAATCAAAACATTTCATTTTTCCCGAGAGGATTTTTTTTGGTTTGTGGGTGGGTGGGTGGGTCCGCCAGATCACCCCCCCCCTTCCCCCTCTGTAATTAAGCAAAACCCTGAACCGAGCATTGAGACGTTCGCAAGTCTCTGAGAGTTTTGGAAAGACCAAGCGGCAACAGCGATCCATAATGTAAATTTGAACACTCGCAGCACTAGCCGCATCCAAAAGGTACGGATGTCATTGCGTGGCAAATAAAAAATTCACTCTTCACTGCGACCCAAAGCCACACACTGGTATTCAATGGCTGTTCAATGCGACTCAATTCTACTCAAAATTGCTTACTATTCACTGCTACTCAAAGCCGCACTGCCATGGCAATAAAGAAATGTTTACCAACATGTCGCTTGGAGGCAGTGCAAGCAAAAGTGGTGGTTTTGTTTTTCCCCTCAGTGGATCCTGCAATTTCATTTCCAGAAATCCGCATGTCCCCCAGTCAGTCACTGCGCTTCAGTACAGACAGAGATGTTGTTTCCAGCATCTGTTTTGCGTTCAGGGTGGGCACGCACTCCCTGACGTGTCTGGCGCGATTGGTGTGCCATCAAAGAGGTAATAGCACGGCAGCTGCAGACAGACAGCGGCTGACCTTTCTGGTGCCCATGATAGCCGTGTAAAAAAAATTTTGGGCGGGGGGGGGGGGGGGGCGGCATGGAGCTACTGCGCGTGCATCCGCAGGGGGTAAGACGGGAGGGAGGGAGGCACGCTGTGGGGAGAGAATTGGATGTGCAGACAAGGGCAAGGCGAAAAGTGCAACATGGTTAGGGCTGCAGCAAACCAGCCGCGCAAAGACAGCGAAGCTTTTGTCCCTCCCCTACCTCCCTTTTGTGCAACATGGGGACCCCGGCGGACTGTGCATTTGGCTTTTTCATGCAGAATCTAGAGTAGACAGTGCAACCGAAGATGTAAGTAGAGGTCACGAGGTCAGCAGGCGAACGTGTGATGATGGTCAGGACCACACTCTTCGTATTTCAGCCGCTGACAAGCCTGGGCTCTTCGGCATGCTTGTGAACCTTGTGGAGTCAGGGATTTTGGGGATTAAAGACAGCCTGGGCAACGCCGGAGTCGAACAGTCTGCGGGGCTGGCCATCACCCTTTTCACCCTCTTGATCAAGGCTGTCACTTTCCCCTTGAATTACGCCCAGCTTGAGTCAACCTCCAAGATGCAGGTGTGTGCCGCAACGCGGCACAAAGAAGGGGCAGAGGGGTATTGAGGAGGGTTGAGGTCGAATCTGGGTCTGCTGATCGGTTCCCCAACACTCTTAACAACAAGAAGCAGAGTGTTTGGCCAGCTGGAAGTCGCCCAATTTCCTTTTGAGAAAAAAAACAGCTTGTCCAGATGGAAACATTCGCTCATATTTACCGATATAAATCACGCAGCGAAATTGCAGACTACAGCGTCAGCTGTTTTGAGAACAATTCGGCCCCCCGTCTTCCGTCGAGGAAAGGGGGACACAAATGCTGAACTGGTTTTTGGCAGTCGGGGGGGGGGTGGGGGGGGGGGGGGGGGCAGTGGTACTCCACAGGGGAAGCCTCCGCAGGGGCTGGCCGGGTGCTTTTGGCTGTGATTGAATGCAAATTGCTCTGCCCCAGGCCAGCAGCAATTTTTGAAGACGTTCGTACTGTTGTTGTTTTAAAGCAGCACCTAATGGACCCATGGTTTTCCGCTTTGTGACAAAAAGATTGGTCCTGTGACGACCCAAAGTGGTCAGAAATTGCTTGTGGAGCATGTTGCTGATTTTTTTGCTGTGTCTTTTGCGCTGCTGTGCGAAGGAGGACAGAGGCGCACGAAGTAGTGCCCCCTATTTTTCTCAGCCACATTTTTAATCCAAAAGCCACCGGCAGCAGTCAGTAGCTTTGTCCAACGTGTTCTGTGATTGAAAAATTTTTCTCGCGGCAATACCGTTGTGTGCTGCCCTTTTGTTTTGGGCCGTTTCACCTGTGGAGTGTGGTTTCAATCGCGTGCTTTCAAAGGGGGATGGAAGGGTCCTTCTGTGTGCGCCCTGCTGCTCGCCGACCATTCCCTGCATTCTTGACAGTTGTTGCAGCCCACCATCAAGAAGCTCCAAGCCAAGTACAAGTCCAACCCACAGGAGGGCAATATTGAGATTGCACGCCTTTACAAGGTACACATTTTTCTCCGTCGTGTGTTGCACCATCTGGGTCAAGCCACCAGTCGAGAGTTCCCCACTTCCACTAGACACCAGTAACAGTGTGCAGGGGTGGCCAGCGGTGGCCCTAAATCACGCCAACAGCAACAGGGAAGTGTGAAAATGACGAAGACGTGATATGCTCTTGTGAGTTGATATGCTCTGGTGAGTTGAGGATATCTGTTGTGAAGGAACATGGGCTTGGGACCAGGCTGCGGCTGTAAGCCCTTATTTGCAGTAAGGGGGTGGGGTCTGGGTGGGTGGGTTAGGTGGACCCCCCCACACACCTTGTAGCCGCAGGTGTTGGCTTTTTCAGTTTGCCTAATTTGTTTGAAGGGTTGTTCAAATGCAGTGTTCGAGGTTTCTGGGTTCCGTCCTTGAGGGCTACACCCCTGCGGCGCGCATTAGGACTGATTCCAATTGCCAACAAGACAGGCAACTCCACCCCTCTACACTGTGCAATACGTCCCTTGGGGACTCTTTTTTCTTTTTTGAGCCCCGCCTTTACCCGTGTGTGTTGGGGTGATGGGGAATACTGGTTTATGTAGTCATTCCGCCCACGGTCTGCGGGTACCAAGTTTGCTTCCTCTACAATTTGGTGCATTTGAAGGGGTTAGTAAAATAGTTTTGGCCCATGTGGTCATGCTCAAGAAGGCAGGGGTTATGTTGCTACCTGAGAAGGTAGGGGTTCCCCTTTTCTTCCCTGTCATTAAACAGTCCATGCTCACAGCGCCAGGAGCGTTAGGTATCAACCACATGGTCCTTGGGGCCATTTCCCGAAGAACATTTTCCGGACGAACGCATGTACAGTGGATTCTAACTCATCCACATGCTCATCCACCACCTCCTTTATCATCGCTCTCGTGCTCACCCCAAAGAATGCCTCGTGCAGCAATGATGCGATTGAGTGAGAAACAAATTACTCCCTAGATGACGAATACATTGGGAGTGGCCATGGAGCGCCCGAACCGACACATACATGGGATTGGGCACCGCTGTCGGGCAGGAATGGGCACCGCGTTCGGCGATGGGGAGCCGTTGCAAGCATCTTCTCTTTGGGGTATGGATCAGAAGCCGCAATGGGGCTCTGCTGCTTCTCGCCAAGGGAGTGACACCCCTCCTCCACAACCACAGTAGAAGGGTGCGATTTCCTACCACACTTTGCACGCTGAGTCGGGGCCGTAGTCTCTCCATTCCGGAGAGCGATGGTGTCAACAGATCAATCCCCCCCCCCCCAACCCCAACCCCCACCCACTCAGTGGGTTTTGTATGGTCCAAATGGTCATGGAATGGTGTTTTTTCCTTGTTGTTGCAAGTTTCACTGTTTCCGCAGTTTGAGAGGATAATTGTTGCCCTCCGGTGCGCCCTGCGGCACGCAGGTGTAGCCCTCCTTCCCGACATTTCAATGGTTTCAAGCACCATGAAAAAACATCCTTGTCGTTGTGGGGTGTCTGTTGGCAGCAATGACAATGCCAACCGGGAATATGAGAATATAAGAAAAGTGAGAGGCACAAAAGATGGCATCATCTAAAAGGTACCAGCAGGCAGCAGCAGTAGCGGTAACGGTAGCAACAACAGCAACAACACCTTCTACAGGTGGGGCCACACATGTTCCAACATGTGTGGTAGTATCACCTTCCGTTTGGCTTTTTTGGGGTACGGGTGAGTTGCAAAGGTGGGGCTGGGATGCCTCTCTAGGTAGAGTGCCTACAATTTACCACCAAAAAAATTTGCCCACCCCCTTCTTACAAAATCACCTCGAAGAGCGTTTGTTAGATCAAGCGCAGGCGCGAGCGTCGTATACCCCCCCCCCCCTCTTTTTGGGGTCGTTTGCGTAGCATACCCCAATGTATGGTTTGTAACGTCTAACCCCTTGTAAAATCATCATTTTAGGACCAAAAATGATCCCCAATGATTTTTTGGATTTTGACCCCCCCCCCCCCCACACATGGGTACCCCTTTTGAAGGGGGGGGGTCAAAACTTCTTTGCGTATTGTGGCCGCTTTGCATGTATTTGGACCCGGGTCCTGAAGAACTTTTTCCTTGTATATGGACCCCCTAACCCATGGCGGGGGTCCGGGGTCCCAACTCCAAGTACCCCCAGTCGCCCCCCCCCCCCCCCATATGGCCCCTTGCCAGTGAGGACTTCGCCATTTTCACGCTGGATAGGCTGTTTGGTGGCACGTGAAACTTTTTTGAAATTCGATTTGTCATGAAACCGTTCCGTTGCACCCGGGATGGATTTGGGTGATCATTTGGTCACAATACGGGGACCTGGGCACCCATGGGGACCCACGTAGTGGCCCCTAGGCCTATGTAGCCCGTGCCATGGGCCCTCCGAATGCCCCAAAATTGCTGTTGCGTAAGCTATTTTGTGACCTCGCAGAGGTTGTTCAATCAAAGCCAGCCAGGCGTATATCGGGGAAAATGCCACATACCCCCGCATTTTGGGCCTTTTTGGGCCCATTCGCGTATCCTACCCCAAGGGGTTGAATTGTTGGTTTAACCCCTTGCAAAATCATTATTTTGTCCAATAAACGCATCCCCCAATGAGTTTTTGGTCCGGACACCCCCCCCCCCCACTTGAAACCCACTTTTTGGAGCTTTTGAGGGTGCCGGGTGGGGGGGGGGGGTCAATAAATGACCCCCCATTTTTTTGGGTCGAAAATCATGAATCTTTTGGTTTTTTTCGATTTTGAGCCGAAAAAATGTTTCCGGGTCCCGACTCTATGGGGTTTGTATGGGGCGGAGTGGGACGAGTGCTCATGCAGCTCATGCACTTTTCAGCCATTTTTCCGATATTGGCGGTTTTGGCGACCTCGGTGACCCTGTGCTACCCACTCTGAGGGGTGTGAGTGGGGATGTTGTGACAGCATATGCCTACTAGGATACGAAAGGACGTTTTTTGCATTCTGTAGCCTTGCCTAGGGCCGGTCAAATGCCCGTGCCAAAGACACGAAATGACTGTTTCCACCAATAACGGCTTAGTGAATGGACCGGTACACAACCTGCATGTGCAGTTTTTCACCCTAGGCAGCTCAAAAATCGAAGTTTTCGAAACTTGTTTTTTTGATAATGTGATCACCTAAACGACTATCCAAGGTATGTAAAGCATGTTTTAGGCCATATTTACGTGATTTTCACCCTATTTGGGTATTGGGCGCACGGGGGGGGGGGGGGGGCAAGGTGGACTTGCCGAAGGCAATAGAATCACCTTGCAGAGGTTGTTAGAACAAAGCCAGGCGTATATCGGGGAAATTGCCACATACCCCCCATTTTGGGCCTTTTTGGGCCTATTCGCGTACCCTACCCCAAGGGGTTGAATTGTTGGTTTAACCCCTTGCAAAATCATTATTTTGTCCAATAAACGCATCCCCCAATGAGTTTTTGGTCCGGACCCCCCCCAATTGGGTTGGGCAACAAGTGCACCATTGGTGGGGGGGAGAGGCCCAAAAAGGTAAAAGTAGTAACAGAAATAGGGGAAAAAAGGCGCACAAGGGTATACGTTCCATAAAAAACGCATGTGTGTATGTACCACTATACTGCCTCCGTTCTAAGAGAATTACCCAAATTGCGCGCCGCAGGGTGAGCCGCACGATATGCACCCCCTAAACCGTGGCATACCACACAAACCTTTTGGCTTGCAATGAGCCTCCGCCCCCCCAAAAAAACACAACAACAACAACAACAACAGGGTGCAAAAGATGCTAGAGACAGACCTTTGCCAAATACTTCCCCCAGAATGATCAATGGGACACACCGATCCTTTTGAGGTATTAATGTGGGCCGCAGCATGGGGGGGGGGGGGGGACCATCGGGCCATACGCCGACTCCCTCCCACTTTCCGGCCAATCACCTCGCAGAGGTTGCTAGATCAAAGCCACGCAAGCATATATATGGGGAAAACGCCACATACCCCCCCATTTTGGCCTTTTTGGGCCTATTCGCTTACCCTACCCCAAGGGGTTGAATTATTAGTTTAACCCCTTGTAAAATCATTATTTTGTCCAATAAACGCATCCCCCAATGAGTTTTTGGTCCGGACCCCCCCCAGAGCCCCCCCACTTGAAACCCACTTTTTTCAGGTTTTGAGGGAGGGGGGTGGGGGTGGGGGGGGGGGTCAAAAAATGACCCCCCCTTTTTTTGGGTCGAAAATCATGAATCTTTTGGTTTTTTTCGATTTTGAGCCGAAAAAGTGTTTCCGGGTCCCGACTCTATGGGGTTTGTATGGGGCGGAGTGGGACAAGCGCTTATGCAGTTTATGCACTTCTTCAGCCATTTTTGCTATGTTGGCGGTTTTGGCGACCACGGTGACCCTGTGGTACCTACTCTGAGGGGTGCTAGTGGGGATGTTGTGACAGTATATGCCTACTAGGATACGGAAGGACGTTTTTTGTGGTCTCTAGCCTTGCTTAGGGCCGTTCATAACCCGTGCCAAAGACGCGAAATGACTGTTTCCACCAATAATGGCCTAGTGAATGGGGAGGTGCACAACCTGCTCATGCAGTTTTTCACCCTGGGCAGCCCAAAAAACGAAGTTTTCGAAACTTGTTTTTTTGATATAGTGACCACCCAAAATGACATTTCAAGCTATCTAAAGCATGTTTTAGGCCGTATTTACGTGTTTTTCACCCTATTTGGGTATTCGGTCAAGGGGGGGGGGGGGGGCTCCCAAGGGACGGGTGCACAACTTGCTTATGCAGCTTGTCACCCTGGGCAGCTCAAAAATCGAAGTTTTCGAAACTTGTTTTTTTGATATAGTGACCACCCAAAATGACATTTCAAGCTATCTAAAGCATGTTTTAGGCCGTATTTACGTGTTTTTCACCCTATTTGGGTATTCGGTCAAGGGGGGGGGGGGGGGCTCCCAAGGGACGGGTGCACAACTTGCTTATGCAGCTTGTCACCCTGGGCAGCTCAAAAATCGAAGTTTTCGAAACTTGTTTTTTGATACTATGATCACCTAAAATGATCATCCAAGGTATGTAAAGCATGTTTTAGCCGGTATTTATGTAGTTTCCCCCCCATTTTGCCGGTGGCGCCCCACCCAGGCCGAACCATGCACGTTGTGAAGAAGGAGTTCATGTATGTTTTGAAATCCTTTGGAGGAGAAGGGGGGGGGGGGGTTGCACTAAAAAAACAAAAAAACAAAAACAAAAAATCACCTCGCAGAGGTTGTTAGATCAAAGCCAGGCAGGCGTATATAGGGGAAAACGCCACATACCCCCCCATTTTGGCCTTTTTGGGCCTATCCGCGTACCCTACCCCAAGGGGTTGAATTGTTAGTTTAACCCCTTGTAAAATCATTATTTTGTCCAATAAACGCATCCCCCAATGAGTTTTTGGTCCGGACCCCCCCAGACCCCCCCCACTTGAAACCCACTTTTTTGAGGTTTTTAGGGAGGGGTGGGGGGTTGGGGGGGGGGGTCAAAAATGTCGAAAAAATGACCAAACCTTTTTTTTGAGTTGAAAATCATGAATCTTTTGGTTTTTTTGATCTTGAGCCGAAAAAGTGTTTCCGGGTCCCGACTCCATATGGTTTGTATGGGGCAGAGTGGGACGAACGCAGTTTATGCACTTTTCAGCCATTTTTGGTATGTTGGCGGTTTTGGCGACCACGGTGACCACGTGGTATCCATTTTGAGGGGTGTGAGTGGGGATGTTGTGGCAGTATATGCCTACTAGGATACGGAAGGACGTTTTTTGTGGTCTCTAGCCTTGCTTAGGGCCGTTCACAACCCGTGCCAAAGACGCAAAATGACTGTTTCCACCAATAATGGCCTAGTGAATGGGCCGGTACACAACCTGCGGATGCAGTTTTTCACGCTGGGCAGCTCAAAAATCGAAGTTTTCAAAACTTGTTTTTTTGATTTTGTGACCACCTAAAATGACCATCCAAGGTATGTAAAGCCTGTTTTAGGTCGTATTTACGTGTTTTTCACCCTATTCGGGTATTAGGTCCGGTGGTGGGGGGGGGGGGGGGTCTCCCAAGGGATTGATACACAACCTGCTTATGCAATTTTTTACCCCGGACAGCTCAAAAATGGAAGTTTTCGAAACTTGTGTTTTTGACATTGTGACCACCCAAAATGACCATCCAAGCTATGTAAAGCATGTTTTAGGCCGTATTTACGTGTTTCCCACCCTATTTCGGCATCAAGTCCGGGGGGGGGGGGGGGGGGGGGGGGGGGGGGGGCTGCACGAGGGTCAGTGCTCAGCGGTATGTGCACCATGGGATACAGATTTTACAGTGCTGTCGCGCTTCCAGGACATGCTCAAAGAAGGCAGATGACCGGGGGGGGGAGGGGTGTTTAGGTGATCCACGGAATCAGCATGGCATGTGACATATATCAGAGATTTGCTTGTTTGTTTATTGTCAGCTTGGCGAGATAAATATTACCGCTGCAACAGTAGAGGGTTGTATCTTTACAATAGTGCCAAAGTGCCTGCACAGAGTGACTGTTTCATAAGATAGAGTCGCGGTGTCATCTGACACTGTGATCTCTGTAGGTCAAGTCGACATCAGTCACGCTCCAGTACGTGGTGAGCGACTGCCGCTTCTCGCTGCACTTCTCTTACCAGACCGAAAGGCGCCTATGGTTCCACTGATGAGGCTCTTGTTTTGATCTTGCACGTCTGCCTGTCCCAACCAGACAGCAACTCAAAAAGACTCCATACCGGGGGGGGGGGGGGGGCTCCTCGGGGATTGGTATGGGGGCCGGTACACAACCTGCTTGTGCAGGTTTTCCCCCTAGGCACCCCAAAAATCGAAGTTTTCGAAACTTGTTTTTTTGATATTGTGACCACTTAAAATGACCATCCAAGGTATGTAAAGCATGTTTCGGGCCAAATGTACATGTTTTTCACCCTATTTGGGTATTAGGTCCGGGGGGGGGGGGGGGGCTCCCAAGGGATTGGTACACAACCTGCTTATGCAATTTTTCGCCCCGGACAGCTCGAAAATGGAAGTTTTTGAAATCACCTCGCAGAGGTTGTTGGATCAAAGCCAGGCAGGCGTATATCGGGGAAAAAGCCACATACCCCCCATTTTGGGCCCATTCGCGTACCCTACCCCAAGGGGTTGAATTGTTAGTTTAACCCCTTGTAAAATCATTATTTTGTCCAATAAACGCATCCCCCAATGAGTTTTTGGTCCGGACCCCCCCGAACTTGAAACTCACTTTTTAGGGGGGGGTGGGTTCGGGTGGGGGGGGGGGGGGGGGCAACAATGTCGAAAAAATGACCCCCCCTTTTTTTTTTGGTCGAAAATCATGAATCTTTTGGTTTTTTTCGATTTTGAGCCGGAAAAGTGTTTCCGGGTCCCAACTCCATAGGGTTTGTATGGGGCGGAGTGGGA